>CM035352.1:8176415-8645553 GCA_020137815.1 Hormiphora californensis
AGGGAAAGGGAGAAAGGGAAGGCCGAGAGCGAAAGGCGAGAGCGGGAGGGAGTGAGAGGGATGAATAGAAGGAGAGAAAAGGGGAGAGTTTAGAAACAATACAAACAAATAAAAAGGGAGTAAACAGATGAAAAATCAAATAAACGAATCGTAATGACAACCGCATAGAAATAAAAGGGAGTAAACAGATGAAAAATCAAATAAAACGAATCGTAATGACAACCGCATAGAAATAAAGAAGACCGATACGGAGTTATACTTTGAGTAATATCAAGAAAAAGCTCTATCTTTATTTCTGTTCTCGATCTATCAAAGCTATATTATAATAGAGATTCATTTAAATGCAGAAACATATTAAAGTGGTCTTTATGCTGTCTTTCCGATACTAATAAAAGAAAAGAATTGTATAGAACGAATTGATAGTACGTCTCTATAGGGACTGGGATTGGGAAACAGATTGAGAAACAGAGAACAAACAAGGGCAGAATGTGGGAGGGTAATAGAACGAGAGAGAGGCTAAAAGAAAGTTAGAGCCTACTGAGTGAGCGAGAATGAAAATAGTGCGAGATAGAGATAGAAAGAGAACGGGAGAGAAAGGGAGATATAGAGAGGAAGATTCAAGTGAATCTCTAATTTCCTCGCATAATCCGTGATCTCTCTCTCTCTCTCTCTCTCTCTCTCTCTCTCTCTCTCTCTCTCTCTCTCTCTCTCTCTCTCTCTCTCTCTCTCGCCCACTCTCTCTCTCTCTCTCTCTCCCTGTCTCTCTCACAGAATCACATGATTTGTGTACGGTATACACATCACGTGTTCCTAATCAGGAACATCTCATTGGACTGTGTTCTTGGAGCACGTGCTCACGTGACTAATGATTGGATTGAATCCTTGGACTCTTCATCTCACTTCTCTCACCCCTGAGGCCACGAACCAACCTCTCTCTCGTTCAGCTCTCGTACTTAAAGTTCATCATATTGTCTCTTTGTCTGTCTCCATCTCTCTCCGCCTCGATTTCTCTCTCTTTCCATCCTTCTCTCTCTTCCCTCTCTCATCTCTACATTCTCTCTCTCCTCTTTCTCACCAGCTCTTACTCTCTTCCCACAATGTACATGAGTGCAGCAGTAGCTGCTGCAACAGTAACGTACCAGTAAAATTCTTGTTTGCGATCATTGCTGTCAGAACGGCTCCCTGAAGAAAGAAAGTGAGTTAGTTACAATTACTAAGAGAGAGAAAGAGTTAGTTACAATTACTAAGAGAGGGAGAGAGAAAGAGTGAGGTACTATGAGTAAGAGAGGGAGAGACAGAAACAGAGTTAGTCTCAGTGAGATCTGAAGAGGAGAACCTAGTTAGTAGGAGAGATTACAATATAGTCAGAATTAGTGCTAGAAATACACGCAATCAGTGCTGCTACAGATGCACCGCCTCATGATAGCATATCCGGGAATTCAATGTCACTAAAGACTGCTGCATATAAGAAGGAATATAACTCCATGGAGTAGATGGGGCTGTATTATACGAACTGGACAAACATACATTATGTCAGGCAATTGCCTGACAGGGTTCACATGATGTGGTGGGGGTGACAGATATAGGAACGATGATGACACACATTATCAGATCTCAGGACTACATATAATACACAGTTAGAAAGATATTAGAATAAGGACATTTCTTGTACACCCATGCTTAGAACGGGGGTTGATTTTATGAAAAACTCACCAAATCTGTAGATGCCATTCTTTACACACACAATAAAATGAGTATCGAGTGCCAATTACTGAACTCTCCCCCGCTCAATCACAAAAATAACAACAACAAATCTCTACCAGACATACTGTGGAGTTTCCTGTAGCATTGACATGTGACAGGTCACGTGATAACCAGACTGGAATAGAGTACAGAGCTATAGGAGCTGGTCGAACAATAGGTTTCTAGTAGATAGCAAGCTCACACACGCGGAAACAGAGCATACGTTGGAATTGTATAGAAGAGAAGAGAAGAGAACGAGAAACGAGAAAAAGGAAGAGAATGAAGAGAAGCAAGAAGAGAGAAATGGAAGAGAAGAGAAAGAAGAGAAAGAGAAGAGAAGAGACATGAACGAGAAGAGGAGAGAAGAGATGAGAAGAGGAAGAGAAGAGACAAGGGAGAAGAGAAGAGAAAGAGAGAGAAGAGAGGAAGAGAAGAGAAGAGAGAGAAGGAGAGAAGAGAAGAGAAGAGAAGAGAAGAGAAGAGAAGAGAGAGAAGAGAAGAGGAAGAGAGAGAGGGAGTCAGGTTTTCAGAGAACCGTGTTTTGAACATGAGATATGGAAAATAGCTAGGGGGCTATGGGAGTAGGAGAGGGAAGGAGAGAGAGAGAGAGAGAGAGAGAGAGAGAGAGAGAGAGAGAGAGAGAGAGAGAGATAGAGAGAGATAGAGAGAGTGAGAGAGAGAGAAAGATGAGAGTGAGAAAGATAGAGAATGAGGGGAGAGAAGGACTACTTGAGCGGGTAAGAGAGTACTTGCAGTATGATTGTGTGGGCACGCGTGTATGGGAGCGGGCCATTATCAAATAGCTCTCACCCCCCCCCTCTCTCTCCCTCGCTCTGTGTCTCTTGGTCCCCCTCGCTCTCTAACTCTTTCTATATATTTTTTGCTCTGATCGGCAATCGCTCTATTCATTCTCTATTTGCACTTTAAGTGCCTAAAGATCTCAGACTTTCCAGCTCCTCGCTCCAAGGTTATATACAGGGTGTCCCATATAATCTCCGGGTCGGTTGGTGAGCTGCCACGCAAAAGCGGTGATAGTTGTGTGAAAACAAACTACGGGAGTGTGCTGGATTAATTCCTTCCTAACTGATTGTATCAAAGAGAATCTCCAAACATAAGAGCTTCTCATCTATCAAAGGAGGATTCTCCTCTCCAGCGCTACGATTTCCTCAATGAGACCTCCCTTTTCTCTCTCTCTCTCCCTCTGTTAATATAACAAAAAATTACATGGCCGGGAAACTCCACCCTAGTACAATATGTGTACTACCTCAAGATCAGAAAGAGATCAACGAGAGAGAGAGAGATATAGACGGAAAACGAGATCATAGAGGGAGAAAGAGAGAGACACAGAGAGGGGGAGGGAAAAGACAGAGAGAACAAGGCGGTAAGAAAGATGGACTAAAAGAAGGACTGTGTATAGAACAACAATTACCCAATTACCCTACCTATCCTTCCTCTACCTCTCTATCTCTGTCTTTCTTCGTCTCTTTCTTGCTCTTTTCATCTCTGACTCCCTCATCTTCTTATAGCTATGCATATTCTCTAAGCTCTCTTATCTTCATCTATCTTTCGGTTTCTTCCTATCTAGATCTATCTTTCTTCCTTAACCTTTTCTCTCTCTCTCTCTCTCTCTCTCTCTCTCTCTCTCTCCTCATCATCTCCTCTCTCACCCTCTCTCTCTCTCTCTCTCTCTCTCTCTCTCTCTCTCTATCTCTCTCTCTCTCTCTCCTCTCTCTCTCTCTCTCTCTCTCTCTCTCTCTCTCTCTCTCTCTCTCTATCTCTCTCTGTCTCTCTCTCTCTCTCTCTCTCTCCTCTCTCTCTCTCTCTCTCTCTCTCTCTCTCTCTCTCTCTCTCTCTCTCTCTCTCTCTCTCTCTCTACTGGCGGTACGGGTAATTATCCAGCCATTAGACTCACTGCGCCTACACGAAATGATAGATAGTGCAAACAAACAGACGATCAAACAAACCGAAGGAAATCACAGAAGGAAAACAAGCGCACAGACAAACAGAAATCATGAACTGACACAATGCACAAACACACAAACACACAATGCACAATGCACAAACAAAATGCACAAACTCACACAACACATTGCACAAACTCACAACACAAGAAGTATATTTCTTGAAAACAACATAAAAAGAAAGCCCTTGGAAAGAAGGCTGATATGATGTTGTAGAAATCCATGCAAAGACTAGCAAGTGTGCTCTGGATGCTTTAAAGGGTGCTGCAACTCGCAATATTTAGCAAAGCACTGTTGGCTTACTTTAAGTTTACGTTTTGCATTAAACTTCTTGAATTGACTAATAGTGTCCTGCCTATGGAACCTGGCAGCCACTCTTTCCCTGTTCTGAAAATATCACTGTTAGTTAAACATGTACAGTGGTGGTAACTTACTTTTAGTCTCCTCCGTGCATTGAGCTTCCTCAGCCCAACGAGAGTGTCTGTTCTGTTAAATCGCGCTGCCACACCCTCCTTATTCTACACATAACGATTTGGGTTAGAGCTGCTGCGTGTTGCAATTAGTGCGACACATATTGCAGGTGAGTTAATTGGTCATTCTAGACAACTCATATAAATCAAATTCATGAAATATCCAACCTTTATCCAGGGATTATTGAGAGCTTCGTCAGAACTTATTCTCTCCAGGGGGTTAACTTTTAGCATACTATCGATTAGGTTTTTAGCTTCGTCTGTCACCGTGTCCCACTCCGGCGATGGATACTGAAAATATAATAGAAAGTATAACAACCAATCAAAGAACACGCTTGAAAGAACAGGTTGTAGTGTAATAGTCTTGTACAACACCACACACAGTCGGATACCAAATGACCGTCTACCCATGGATAGGGCAATAGCAAGGCCCTACATCGGGGGAAATTTATTAGGCCGGTAAATCTCGGGGTCATACTGCTGTAACATAAAATCCCCCCCCCCCAGCTCCACTTACATCATAGTGTCCCAGTTTGATCCTGGCATACAGTTTATCCTGATCCTCATCATAAAACGGTGGATATCCAACAAGCAGGATGTAGAGGATAACTCCACACGCCCACACATCCGCCGGTTTCCCATACATATCCTGTTTAATTACCTCCGGTGAGAGGTACCCCGGTGTTCCTGCAAAACCTGCGAGAGTAATGTTAATTAGCATGGATAGGTTCATAATGATTTCAGGCAAAATGATAGGATTAATAATCGTTAGATTGATTCTACGGCTGCTCTGTGCTGAACCATCACACTCAAAGGGCGCAAAATAAAATGTGAGCTACACAATTCTACTGCTGCTGAGTTCTCACCGAATTTGCCCGGTTTATCTCCATCCACTTCAATGGCAAGACCGAAATCTGCCAGTTTAACTGCTGCACCCTTGCTCTTGTTCTCTAGGAGCAGATTTTCCGGCTGCAAAATAGGGGAAGGTTATTATAGGGATGAAAGAGGGGACGAGACAGGGGGAATGATCAGGGCTTATTATATATAGTGAAAGAGGGGGCTAGAGAAGAGAGGGAAATATGGGCATGTCAATGACCAAGAGAAGAAGAATGACACAGTGAAACGATAGGGAGAGAGAGAGAGAGAGAGAGAGAGAGAGAGAGAGAGAGAGAGAGAGAGAGAGAGAGAGAGAGAGAGAGAGAGAGAGAGAGAGAGAAGGGGAGCAAGAAATAGATTAAAGAGGTGGTAAAGAGGAGCTAGGAGTGGAGGGTATAAAAAAGGATCGACAGGTGGCCATGCAAGGGGCACTAAAATTATATTTCAGACACATTCATCCGATAGTGATACCTTTAAGTCCCGATGAACTATGTTATTGGCATGACAATGCTGCACGCTGTCCAGAATTTGCTTGTATACACACACTGGGAGGGAAGTTTGCGGTTAGAACCTGTCACATCACCCCTCACACACAACACAAGATGGGGCACATTGTGCTTGCAGCAGCGAGTATTGACTGGCCGCTAGATCCGCGCGCACGTTTTTTGCCGCGCATTGCGCATTACGAGATTGGTGTTGGCGCGTTACAGCCGTGCTCGATTAGGGCGGCGGTGGAGAGGCGTACCTGGCATCGTGTTCGCTGTAATACTCCCGTGCCACGATATCATCGAATAGCTCCCCTCCCGTTACCCTGCAAGTGGAATGGAATTGGGGGGGGGGGGGGTGCAGTAGTACTATAATACATTAAATTGTAGTCTGAAGAGAGGGATTTCCTAATGACGATGTACAAACTACAAGCCATATAAAGCACTACAACTGGTGTATCAGAACACAGGGAGGATACGGAGGGAGGGGGTGGTCAATGTTTAGGTGACAATTTGAATATAATAGGGTCCCTCAGGTCATAAGTAGTAGTTTAGGGAAAAGGGATTGGCTCCCAGCGAGTCGGTTCATATGTACTTAAACTTTGGCGGAAGGTTTTACGTCAAAGTACTAAAAGGTCCCTGCTATGACGGGTGACAACTAAAAATTGATAACATAAGATCTTGCCTTTTTTGGGTACCAACGGGTAAAGATTAAAAATAATCTGCAACTGATAAATTACTTAGTACCATGTTTACATGAGGTATAAACTCTGGCCACTGGCGCGTTATTTCAGATAACTTTCTCCCAGCGCGCCGCTGGGAGAAGTTAGCTGAAGTTTATCCGCCGCTGGCGGATAAACTGGTTTAAATCACGACGACGATCCCGAGGCGGAGCCGAGGGAGAGGCGGAGGGGTTTAAACCTATAACGTGCCAGTGGTCAGAGTTTATAGGTTATATACCCTGCTTTAGTTGTTTATTTCAAGTATTACACACCAACAAGAGAGAGAACACTAATCAAAACACTCAAAGAGGACTGAGAAATAGTTAAAACACCTCACAATTGAGTGTACACTGTTTGGTAACAGTTACTAAGCAGTTGCTAAGGAAAGAGAGTGAAAGAAATAGCCTGATAAGGGGCATGTCACACATAACACAGAGGAAGAGATAGTGAGACAAAAGGGGAGATAAAGAGAGAGAGTAATTGACGGAATGTGTCCTTTCTTTCTCTCCAATGTAGTGTGTAAGTGTTGCACATAGTGTTCCCTCTGTATTTTAGTAAGAACTGATCATTTACACACACTTTGAATGTTCAAAATAAATAACCTGCCAGTGGGAAATAATCTGCCGCTGGACTGGCTGTTTATTGAGAGCGCGCTAGTGGGACTGGCGGGTTATTTAAGTTAGCAGGGTATATACATCCTTGTCTCAGTACAAACTAATAGGTAAACAGTTGTTCAAATTGTCAAAAGTTGAGGTAAACTTTTAACAATTTTAATAACAATTGAGGTAAACTTACAGATCGAACACAAGATAGTGAAACCCCTCCTCTGGAATACTCGAGTGTAGACGTACTGAAAAAGAGGAGTTACAGTTTTAGTAGAGGGGGGGGGGGGGGTTACAGTTTTGCTTTTGAAACATTTAATATTCTGTGTAACATCCGTCCCGAAAGACGGGGATGAAGTGTTCAACAACAATATATGTCAAAATGTCTGGTGTAGTGTTATACCGGGTGGGCACGTCTGATGTTTTTTGCTGTTGCATTGTACGGCAGATTTCTGTTAAATTCTTGTCAATCTGTCAGTCGAGAGAGGAGGTGTCTAGTCAGTTAGATCGGTCAGGGGGAGTTGTACAACTTGTCACACAGCTTGTCACACAGCTTGTCACACAACTTGTCATAGTAAAAGGGGAGTTGTACAACTTTATAAGAATGGTGTACAGCTTGTCAATTGTCATAGTGAGAATTAAGGGGAGTACAACTTTGTAGAGTTACCAATGTTGCTGTGATTGAGTTTCCGACATATTCTTGCTTCTCGTTCTAACTTTTGAAGTTCTGAAAAGGAAAATTATTATTTGAACTTTAATATTAAATTAACTGACTGAACCACCAAATTGTATAACCGGTCAATGTTTAGTTCTCTTCCTCAAAATTTATAGTTTGTTGTTAGTTATGTGGTTCTTCCTCTTATATGGTTATAAAAGTAGGAATTTAATATATATGGTGGCCGGTTGGAGGAGACTGAGAGTATAACATTTTAGAAAGGAAGGAAGTTATGATCACCAATTTCAACTTTGGAATTTTGCTAGGTCGAGAAGTACTTGGGGAGAATCGTGATCGAGGGACGATAACAAATAATAAGCAAACTTTTGAAAGTAAAGGTTGCAGAATGCAGTGTCAGTATTCTATTTCTTCTGTTGAATGAGTTACTAATGAAATGAATGAAAGAAAAGAGTTCTCAAATGCCTTTTCTCCCAAGATTAGGTCTAGGGATTGGTACACCCGAATATGGGCAGTCTGGAGCAATGCCAGCGAGACAAGTATTATATAGTTATCGATTTGGAGGGAGATTGGAGCATTTCGTTCCCGTGGGAAACTCGTTCTGCGAATCTGTCACTTATCCAATCTGTCATTATCATCCCCGCATTTATTTCTCACTCTACCTCTCTAGAAAGAGAGAGATAGAGAGAGGGAGAAAGTGAACACGTTGTTGAAATTCTTCTAACCCTTTCCACGGCGTGAAATGGAAAAGAAGTGTGGGGTTGTCTCCTAGTAACCACACGTAGTCATCACAAAAACACAAAGATCTACTTACCAAATCTATCAAACACATGGGAGTAGGGAACTAGAATGAGTGAGGGATGAGATTAGCAGGAAAATTGATGTGGTAGTTGGGTGGTACCCTTGTTGGGGCAACTCTTCGAAAAGCTGGGAAGCAGAGTTGTCCCAACAAGGGTACCACCCAATGGGCCCGGGGCACTTGCCAGTGCTATGACTACCACAGGGAACTAGAAACACAAATCTAGTCAGTAAGTCAGATTAGCAGGGATAATATTTCACACTTTATTAGGAATTTCAAAAGGGAGGTTTTGCTTTTGCTCAGTAAAATATACTACATTTTGGGTTTTGTCAGAGCTACATGCTTTATGTGACCAAGACCCATTAGTAACATAATGTATTAGCCTCCATCTCCCTGCCCCCAAAACCTCTTCCATATTCGGGGTGCACATTTTGCTGTAATAAATGTCTACACGCGACACGGGAAAGGGAAAGAGGGAAAGGGGAGAGTGACCGCTACTGCAGAGGGAGACAGGGAGAGGCAGGGAGAGGAAGACAGAAACAGGGGCGTTAGTAGATGGAAGGGGGGCAAGAAAAAGCTCAAACCTCTCAGTTAGAAAAAGTGTACAAATCTGTATGACAGCAACAACTCATCTTTCTCATTGAACTTTGAGCAGCTGCTGCAGTGCTTCAACTTATTTTTAGACAGGTCCAACAGAAGGTTGGTTTGTCTGTTTGTTGTCTCGTAGAATCAAATGTCCGTTAGCGGGGATCTCTGTCACACATCTCGAGCTATGTAATATCATGATGGGACATGATTTCTAATATGTGTGTACTTGAAACAGGTGTCTCCTCTAAATACTCTTTATCTTAGCCCCCGTTAATTTCTCTTTTTCATTTCTATACCATTTCTCTTTTATTTCTCTTTCATAATTCATTTCTCTTTCATTTCTCTCTAGTCTCTCGTTTCTCTTTCATTTCTCTTTCTATTCATTCTTATCAAGATCTTCTCGATATAATGTTATAATTTCTTAATATCTCACACATATTCGCATCTTGTCCCAGCCGATTATTCTGTCACTTTTTACTAAACGCATGCCATCATCTCTATTATAAGTTGGAGATGAACGTCGTCTAAGAAGCGTGCAACACTAGCGTGCAACAATTTGCTCCATTTGCCCGTGCGAATCAAGGGGTTGTTATGGTGGGTGGGCAAGGGTGTGAATACTGCACGTGCATGTTGTTGGATTTTATGTTGCGTGTTCCTGCGGTGTTTTGTGGTGTTTTGCCATCTACTACTGCTGCCCCAATGATTGCCAAAGCTTCACTACCTACGTACCCCCGATAATTACTCTACACAGCTACAATTCTACGGATGTTCATCACCTAATTCGACACGTTTCAAGCGGCCCTCTTCTGATCACCCTTGATGTTCATCACCATCCCTTATACCACTCTACCAACCCCGACATCGACATGATGAAGAGATGGAGTGAGAGAGGATTCAATAATGCATGCCGATAGGAGTCAGTAGGGGGCGGAGGATTCAACAGGGGGGGGTAAGGATTCAATAGCGGGTGGGGTAATGATTCAATAGGGGTGAGGGGAGTCAAAAGAGCCGGGGGAGTGAGGAATGAGGATTCAATAATGTGGGGGCGACAGGAGTCAATAGGGGGCGAGGAGAGTCATTAGGGGGTGATGAGAGTCAATAAGCCATAGAGCTTTACTTTTGCTAGGGTATCAATGGGATTAGGGTGCAGGGAGGGGTGGGAGGTGTTGAGAAGAGTCAATAGAGTGTGAGAGGAGTTTTTTGGTCTTTGCCTGGGCTCTCTAGTTCCTTATATGTAGAACACTGAACACTGTTCAGTGAACACATATCCAGTCATGTCAGAGATATTATACTTGTCTTAAATATTATATGCATACATCTCTTCTCTCATTTTTCTCAATCTGATTGTGAATGTATTGATTTGAGAATTCTTCCTGGAGCTGGTAACAATAGCACTCACTCTCTCAGCAGCAGCAGCACAGTCGACAGACAAACAAATTGAGAAGAAGGGGTAAGGGAGAAAAGGGGAGATAGAAAGGGAGAGGGAGATAGAATGGGAGAGAATGGGGAGATAGAAAGGGAGAGAAAGGGGGAGAATAGAAAAGGGAGAGAATGTGAGAAGAAGAGAAAAGTGAGATGCGAGAGCGGGGGAGGCAATTAGGGAGTACAAAGCGATAGGGAGTGTAGAACTGGGATCATACGGCAACAACACGGGGTGGTCAGGCGAGCAGGATTTCTACCCTGCCCCGCGTGCCCTCGGCGCCTCGGGCTCTATGTGGCAGGCCCAGGCCGCGCACCGTGGCGCTCCCCCGCGAGCGACCCGGTGGAACGCTCCCGCGCCTCCTGGATTTGTCGCCTCAGCCTTTCCCCTCCTCTGCTCGGGCGGCTGTTCTGCGCATGCGCGCGAGCGACTAGATAATGGAGAGAGAACTGCTATACACTGACTAAAAGATGGATACAAGATTGAAAGCGTGCGTGTGTGTACTTGTACTTTGTACAGAGTTGTATAGGGGTGGAGATAATTATTTCTTTTCAGGAGATCTTTTTACTAGCAGCCCCAACACCAATTGTGTACCTCAACCATCCCCCCCCTCGGCCCTCACCCCCCCCCTCTCAACACCAATTGTGTTAACAGGGCCCACGACACCGGGGGGGCCAGGGGGGGCCGGGCCCCCCCTGGGATTTACCAAACATGGGAATTTTATTGAAATATTTCGTAGAGAATGTAAAAAATGCATGAAAATCAATTGAAATTCTAAATTTTCGGGGGCTTCGCCCCCTCCAAGGCATATATGTACAGGTTCTACGTGCCTCAAATGAGTGAAAATCGGTTAAAAAGTCTAAATTTTCACCCCTTGACCCCATTAGGAGCCTGCGGCCTACAAACCCCCTGCCACTGCTCCTCCGGCGCCCCCTTCGAGACATACAGGTTCTACGTAAACAGAAAGAAGGTGGAGATGGACTTCTAAATGCCTAAAATGTGTGAAAATCGGATAAAAAGTCTAAAATTTTTCCGGGGGCTTCGCCCCCTAGACCCCATAGGGAGCCTGAGGCCTCCAAACCCCCTGCCACTGCTCCTCCGGCGCCCCCTTCGAGACATACAGGTTCTACGTAAACAGAAAGAAGGTGGAGATGGACTTCTAAATGCCTAAAATGTGTGAAAATCGGATAAAAAGTCTAAAATTTTTCCGGGGGCTTCGCCCCCTAGACCCCCACCAGGGGCTTCACCCCTGGACCCCATTGGGGGCCTGCGGCCCCCAAACCCACTGCCGCTGCTCCTCCGGCGCCGCTTCGCGGCACCGTCGTCGCGTGTGCATCTCAAAAATTCCGGTGCTCCGCACCGGCCCCCCCTGGAAAAATTCCGTGTCGTGGGCCCTGCAGTGTAAAGTCCATTTTTTTTCAACTGTTCACCCAAAATTGAAATTTCAGTGAAATTTAGAATTTTCGTGGTGCGCGCTACACTTTAACATGTGATAGATGCGCAAAACAATTCCGCACACGACTTTGGGGGGTGAACAGTTGAAAAAAAATGGAGTATACCCTCAACCCCCCCCCCCCCCTCACCCGCTGACACAAAAGATACAAACATGCCTTTATCGACCCTCTATCTCACCGCACCCCACGTTGCCTTTATCGACCCTCTATCTCACCGCACCCCACGCACCCAAACTATAGGGACACTATGATTTGTATTGAGGGTTTCCTTGCTCGACCCTGTTTCACCGCACCCCGGTAAATGAGGGTTAGAAATGAGGGGGAGCCTACCTCTGACTGAGAGTCTCCGTGTGTTAATTATCTTGGCTGCGAAGTCTTTAGATTGTTGTTTGTGTGTACATCGTCGTACCACACTGAACGCCCCCCTGAGAGAAATATATGTGTATCAGTGGACTAGAACGCTGTGGTACTTGGGTTAGATACTCTGAGATATACTACACACTTCACACGTGGGTTAGATACCCTGTATACCAGGAGATATACGCAGCAGGATTTTCTGATGAACCTGATGGAAACTGTACGGGACGACATACTACGGGAGGTAAAACTGTCCCTGGACTCAATGAGACAGGAATTCCAGGGCTACACTCCACCACGGCCCCAATATCTTCCCCTCAGCCAGCCCTGTGCAACAACTCCAATGCTATTCCCAGGAGCACTGGAAAGATTTCGAAATTACTCAGTATCAACGCCCGTAGTTTAACCCCTTCTGCGGGTAGCGAATGTAAGTGGAAGCTTCCCTATCTCAGGGACACCTTACAGAATTCTTCACACCCCATACTATGCACTGCTATAACTGAAACTTGGTGGAGTGATGCATTTAGTGATGCTCAGTTGAACATTGAAGGTTTCCACCTCATCAGGAGTGACCGTGATGGTAGAAGAGGTGGGGGTGTTGCCCTCTATGTAAACAGCCAACTTCCTATCTCACTCGACTACCGTTACTCTGATTCCTCCAGCAGTGCAGCTATCGTGTACATTAAAGAAAGCCACTCCATTCTAGGCGTGGTTTATCGTGCACCAAATGCTCCAATTGCCGATCTTCTCAACGGTGTGTCCCAATTCATCGACAGTTGTGGCGCTGACAACGTCTCACCGGACATTTTCTTAACAGGGGACTTTAATATGCCTGGCATCAACTGGGTGTCCATGGAAGCCCCTGATACTGCATCCCGGAACCTGCTCGACTTCTCAGCCTCTCATTTCCTAACTCAAATTGTCGATGGTCCAACCAGAGGATCCAATACCCTGGACCTTGTTTTGACTAACAGACCTGATTATGTCATAGATACCAATGTATCAGATCCAAACTTTTCCGATCACCAAATGGTAACATGTACTCTTGGGTTTGGTATCAAGTCCCAGCCAGTTCGTGACTCCAATCTTGAGGATTTTCTTGCATTCAATTTTCATGAAGCGGACTTCCCATCAATGCGTAACGAGCTAAACCTTATCGACTGGGATGCTCTTGCTGATATCTGTAAAGACAGGGACGGATCAGATTTTGTCCAACTTTTCAATTTGACCATCTTGCAGGTCTTGTCTCATCACTCCAAGAGGAAAAAGAAAGCGGGAAACAAACGTCGTGATCCTATTTTGAGACGCCTGAAAATCAAGCAGAGAAGTCTCAACAAACGTTTGTCTATCGCTCGGCAACACACTACTCCAAATCTATCACAACTTGAAATTAGTGTTGCCAGGGTCACGCTGAGGATAATGGCCCACATCTCACAGCGGTTGGATGATGAGGAACAGGGGGCTTTGGATAAAATCAAGTCAAATCCGAAGTTTTTCTGGTCCTATGCAAATCGAAAGCGTAAAATGCGTTCACGGATTCCACCACTTTTACGAGAGGATGGATCACTAACGGATGAAGCTTCTGAAAAGGCCGAGTTATTCCAGTCCCAATTCACTTCTGTATTTAGCTCCCCTTCTACATCCCCTTCAGCTGCAGCCTCATCTATATCGCCATCAACGTCCAGTATTTCAGACATATTGTTCTCTCCATCGGACATTGAGAAGGCGTTAGCCGATCTGAACCCTTACTCCGCAGGCCCACCAGGGGATATTCCCGCCAGAATTCTACGTGACTGTCGGTCATCTCTATCATACCCTTTGTATATCCTGTGGTGTAAATCATTCAACTCAGGTGCAGTTCCTACGTACCTGAAGCAGCAGTTCATATCACCCCTCTACAAAAAGGGTTCTAAGTCATGTGCTGCAAACTATCGGCCAATTTCATTGACCAGTCACATTACTAAAACTTTCGAAAGAGTTGTTCGTTCCCAACTTGTATCGTATTTTGAGTCAGAAAATCTTTTTAATGACTCTCAACATGGATTCAGAAGTAAGCGGAGCTGTCTTTCGCAACTCACTCGTCATATTGACAACCTACTGAACAATCTCAATGGTCTCCTCGAGGTAGATGTTATCTACCTCGATTTTGAGAAGGCATTTGATAAGGTGGACATTGGCATTCTATTGGAAAAACTCCAGAAATATGGTGTCAAGGGCAGACTTTTATCTTGGCTAAGTAGTTTCCTTACCGATCGGATGCAAACTGTTATGGTCGACGGTGTCCCTTCCTCTTTCGCTCAAGTGATTAGTGGTGTACCCCAAGGGACAGTTCTAGGCCCAATCCTATTTCTCATATATGTGATCGACCTAGATTCTGTAGTCAAACACGGCTCGTCCTTGTCGTTTGCAGACGATACCAAAATCTTCTCTGCTATACGAACGCTACTGGATAAGGTCCTCCTTCAAGAGGATCTCAACAGCATCATTTCTTGGGCAGATATCAACAATATGTCGCTCCACCAAGCAAAGTTTGAAGTGATGAACTATACACTAAATCACACATCATCTCTCAGGGAAATGCCCTTTAGTGCCGAGAACTATACATATCATCTTTCAGACGGTAGAGCTATTATCCCTTCCCGTACCGTTCGTGATCTTGGCGTTCTTCTCTCCTCCGACGGTTCATGGTCAGCCCAGATATCTCGTGTAATATCAGAGGCGAGACGTATTGCTGGCTGGACCCTCAGTGCATTCAGGTCCCGTTCTCGGAGCACCATGGTTACCCTCTACAAATCCCTGGTGCGTCCACACCTGGACTACTGTTGTACTCTTTGGTCCCCCACCAAGATTGGCGATATCAGTCGTTTAGAGGATATTCAACGTGCTTTTACTCGTAAAATCGCCGGCCTTAAAGGCCTGGACTACTGGCAGAGACTCCGATCCCTGTGTCTACTGTCACTTCAAAGACGTCGTGAGAGATACACTATGATAATGGTCTGGAAAATATACAATGGTGAATCACCAAACACCACCAACATGGGCTTTGTGGAGAGCCCCCGTTCTGGACCAAGAGCAATCGTTCCCAGATATTCTTATGAAGCTCAACGATCAAATCTCACCATGTTTGAGGGTTCTTTTGCAGTTAAGGGCCCCCAACTGTGGAACACTCTACCACGACATGTTAAGGAGGCACCGACACTTTCCCATTTTAAATCACGCCTGGGTGTCTACCTTTGTTTCATCCCTGATACTCCACCTATTATCGGGTATCCATCTCAATCGAACAACAACTCTATCCTGCAGTGGCGTCCTGATCAATTCCAATCTTGATGAATGTTGTTTGTTGCTGAGCTGGTGTGTTATTAATGACTAATGAGGAGGTTTATTTTTTTAAATATCCTGTGTATTTGTGCGCAAATTATTTGAATTGAATTGAGATATATACCTAACATTATCAAGCTGAAACACAAGCAGAATTATGCAATTATAGGTAGCCGATACAGTGTAATAGTAAGGGACACATGTCAGGTATAACTGCACTGAACGGAGCACATTGTATTGTGATAGATATGTCATAAATATTATTATAAACCATAGCGGGTAAATAAACGCCTGCTAAAGCTTGTAAATAATCCTTGCTTATTTATACCACACACCACCATCCCTGCTTTGCAGGTCGGACAGTGTAGCGAATCACCCTGACCCGGGTGACCCGCTACATGTAAACTCGGGTTTGTTATCTTTGTCAAAATGTGCTTTGGCCTTCGTCTGTTGCTCAAAGAGAGCATAATAAACAGCTCAACTTCAAAGTCCCTCTCAAACGTACCAGAAGCCCAAACCATGGGACCCTTTCTCTCCCAGGTAGCAGAGAGAAAGGGAATCAGAGCCATAGTTACCACATAACCGGGTTGGTATGGAGGTTTGCTGAGCGTACTTCATGGTTTAGTAACAACAAACAAAGTACAAACTATGAACAATCAGCATACTTTGCTTCTGGAGCACGGATCTGGCAGTATTCACGAGTAAAAATTTCTAAATTTCTTCCCTTCAAGGCACTACTGTAGTGTAAAGAGGTGTTTTCGTCGAAAACGCCCCTTTACACAAAAACTTTTCGTCCTGACTTAGAGCGATTGTGTGAAACTCTACAAGTTTTAAAAGTTAGCTAGTCGGTTTTGCGGTATACTCACTTCCCGATTTCTTCTTTCATGTCATAAATATCGTAGAACCTCATCCTTCTAAAAGTAACGATTAATATTAACGTGAGGAGAGTACAAATTGTTCAAAGAGGACGAAAAAGTAAAAACCGTATTTTGAAAATCCTAAAACCGAAGTTTCAAAATTCTGGAGTTCTGTCCAAACAAATAAAAATTTATTTTGAATTTTAATCGCGCGCACGCGCAAACACTTGTTACGTCGTAAATATTTTATATGCACCACAGCCACAAATAAAACCGCGAATGTTGTACATTGTACAAACTCTTGATGGAGCAGTAAAACAATGCATTCACACAGTGGAGTGGATAGATGCAGCATGTCTCTCATCGAGTGTGAAGGCAATCGAGTGTCTCCTAAATTGGCACGTATTCGTAAATTTTCAAGTTTGTTTTTATGTATCGAGTTATATATCGTTGAATTTGTCTTGGTCTACTGATCACAAAAACATGTGTATTTTCTGTCTACTATGAGCGGTTCGCTAATTACGCCAATTAGTTAATTAGCTACCCCTTGTCAGCGCCCCTCGCGCGGACGTCGTACGCGCTATAATAGCGCCGCGCCAAGCATGTCTCTAGTTATAAGTTGGAGATGAACGTCGTCTAAGAAGCGTGCAACACTAGCGTGCAACAATTTGCTCCATTTGCCCGTGCGAATCAAGGGGTTGTTATGGTGGTGGGCAAGGGTGTGAATACTCTGCACGTGCATGTTGGTTGGATTTTATGTTGCGTGTTCCTGCGTGTTTTGTGGTGTTTTGCCATCTACTACTGCTGCCCCATGATTGCCAAAGCTTCACTACCACTTACCCCCCGATACTTACATCTACACAGCTACAATTCTACGGATGTTCATCACCTAATTCGACACGTTTCAAGCGGCCCCTCTTCTGATCACCCTTGATGTTCATCACCATCCCTTATACCACTCTAACCAACCCCGACATCGACATGATGAAGAGATGGAGTGAGAGAGGATTCAATAATGCATGCCGATAGGAGTCAGTAGGGGGCGGAGGATTCAACAGGGGGGGGTAAGGATTCAATAGCGGGTGGGGTAATGATTCAATAGGGTGGAGGGAGTCAAAAGAGCCGGGGAGTGAGGAATGAGGATTCAATAATGTGGGGGCGACAGGAGTCAATAGGGGCGAGGAGAGTCATTAGGGGTGTGATAGAGTCAATAAGCCATAGAGCTTTACTTTTGCTAGGGTATCAATGGGATTAGGGTGCAGGAGGGGTGGGAGGTGTTTGAGAAGAGTCAATAGAGTGTGAGAGGAGTTTTTTGGTCTTTGCCTGGCTCTCTAGTTCCTTATATGTAGAACACTGAACACTGTTCATTGAACACATATCCAGTCATGTCGAGAATTATACTTGTCTTAAATATTATATGCATACACTCTTCTCTCATTTTTCTCAATCTGATTGTGAATGTATTGATTTGAGAATTCTTCCTGGAGCTGGTAACAATAGCACTCACTCTCAGCAGCACAGCTCGACAGACAAA
Organism: Hormiphora californensis; assembly: GCA_020137815.1. Lineage (NCBI taxonomy): Eukaryota > Metazoa > Ctenophora > Tentaculata > Cydippida > Pleurobrachiidae > Hormiphora > Hormiphora californensis. Next base: position 8,194,278 of record CM035352.1, read on the forward strand.
CAAATTGAGAAGAAGGGGTAAGGGAGAAAAGGGAATAGAAAGGGAGAGGGAGATAGAATGGGAGAGAATGGGGAGATAGAAAGGGAGAAAGGGGAGATAGAAAGGGAGAGAATGTGAGATAGAAAGAGAAAGTGAGAAGAGGAGACAGAGGGAGAATGGGAGAAAAAAGAATAAGGAGAGAGAGTGGAGAGAATGTAGATATACCATTCTCCCTTTGTCTCTCTCTCTTTTTTCTGCTCCCTTTCTCCCCTTTCTCTCCTTCTTCTCCCTTTTTTCGCTCTCTTTCTCGTCTCTCTCCCGCTCCGCTCCCTTTGTCTCTCTCTCCCTCTCTCTCCCTTTTGTGCTCTCTCTCCTCTTCGCTCCGTTTTTTTTTCTGTTCTCTCCCTTTTCCCACTCTCTCTCCCTCGCGCATCTCCCGTTCTCTCTCTCCCCTCCTTCTCTAATAATTTATACGAACGCATCTTCCGATCATCAACTAGCTGGGAGCGATTACCGCGTGCGTGTGTGTACTTGTACTTTGTCAGAGTTGTATGGGGGAGATAATTATTTCTTTTCAGGAGATCTTTTTACCTAGCACCCAACACCAATTGTGTACCTCACCATCCCCCCCCTCGGCCCTCACCCCCCCCCCTCTCAACACCAATTGTGTTTAACAGCCCCACGACACCGGGGGGGGCCAGGGGGGGCCGGGCCCCCCCTGGGATTTACCAAACATGGGAATTTTATTGAATATTTCGTAGAGAATGTAAAAATGCATGAAAACAATTGAAATTCTAAATTTTCGGGGGCTTCGCCCCCTCCAAGGCATATATGTACAGGTTCTACGTGCCTCAAATGAGTGAAATCGGTTAAAAGTCTAAATTTTCACCCCTTGACCCCATTAGGAGCCTCTGCCTTACAAACCCCCTGCCACTGCTCCTCCGGCGCCCCTTCGAGACATACAGGTTCTACGTAAACAAAAGAAGGTGGAGATGGACTTCTAAATGCCTAAAATGTGGTGAAAATCGGATAAAAAGTCTAAAATTTTTCCGGGGGCTTCGCCCCCTGACCCCATAGGAGCCTGAGCCTCCAAACCCCCCTGCCACTCTGCTCCTCCGGCGCCCCCTTCGAGACATACAGGTTCTACGTAAACAAAAGAAGGTGGAGGACTTCTAAATGCCTAAAATGTGTGAAAATCGGATAAAAAGTCTAAAATTTTTCCGGGGGCTTCGCCCCCTAGACCCCCCACCAGGGGCTTCAACCCCTGGACCCCATTGGGGGCCTGCGGCCCCCAAACCCACTGCCGCTGCTCCTCCGGCGCCGCTTCGCGGCACCGTCGTCGCGTGTGCATCTCAAAAATTCCGGTGCTCCGCACCGCCCCCCCTGGAAAAATTCCGTGTCGTGGGCCCTGCAGTGTAAAGTCCATTTTTTTTCAACTGTTCACCCAAAATTGAAATTTCAGTGAAATTTATAAGAATTTTCGTGGTGCGCGCTACACTTTAACATGTGATAGATGCGCAAAACATTCCGCACACGACTTTGGGGGTGAACAGTTGAAAAAAATGGAGTATACCCTCAACCCCCCCCCCCCCTCACCCCGCTGACACAAAAGATACAAACATGCCTTTATCGACCCTCTATCTCACCGCACCCCACGTTGCCTTTATCGACCCTCTATCTCACCGCACCCCACGCACCCAAACTATAGGGACACTATGTTTTGTATTGAGGGTTCCTTGCTCGACCCTGTTTCACCGCACCCCGGTAATGAGGGTTAGAAATGAGGGGGACTACCTCTGACTGAGAGTCTCCGTGTGTTATTATCTTTGGCTGCGAAGTCTTTAGATTGTTGTTTGTGTGTACATCGTCGTACCACACTGAACGCCCCCTGAGAGAAATATTTGTATCAGTGGACTAGAACCGCTGTGGTATTGGGTGATACTCTGAGATATACACACTTCACACGTGGGTTAGATACCCTGTATACCAGGAGATATACGCAGCAGGATTTTCTTGATGAACCTGATGGAAACTGTACGGGACGACATACTACGGGAGGTAAAACTGTCCCTGGACTCAATGAGACAGGATTTCCAGGCTAACTCCACCACGGCCCCAATATCTTCCCCTCAGCCAGCCCTGTGCAACAACTCCAATGCTATTCCCAGGAGCACTGGAAAGATTTCGAAATTACTCAGTATCAACGCCCGTAGTTTAACCCTCTTCTGCGGGTAGCGAATGTAAGTGGAAGCTTCCCTATCTCAGGACACACTTACAAATTCTCTTCAACCCCCATACTATGCACTGCTATAACTGAAACTTGGTGGAGTGATGCATTTAGTGATGCTCAGTTGAACATTGAAGGTTTCCACCTCATCAGGAGTGACCGTGATGGTAGAAGAGTGGGGGGTGTTGCCCTCTATGTAAACAGCCAACTTCCTATCTCACTCGACTACCGTTACCTCTGATTCCTCCAGCAGTGCGCTATCGTGTACATTAAAGAAAGCCACTCCATTCTAGCGTGGTTTATCGTGCACCAAATGCTCCAATTGCCGATCTTCTCAACGGTGTTGTCCCAATTCATCGACAGTTGGGCGCACATTTGACTACGTCCGTCACGGACATTTTCTTAACAGGGGGACTTAAAGCCGGCACAACTGGGTGTCCAGGAAGCCCGATACTGCATCCCGAACCTGCTCGACTTCTCAGCCTCTCATTTCCTAACTCAATTGTCGATGGTCCAACCAGAGGATCCAATACCCTGGACCTTGTTTTGACTAACAGACCTGATTATGTCATAGATACCAATGTATCAGATCCAAACTTTTCCGATCACCAAATGGTAACATGTACTCTTGGGTTTGGTATCAAGTCCCAGCCAGTTCGGACTCCAATCTTGAGGATTTCTTGCATTCAATTTTCATGAAGCGGACTTCCCATCAATGCGTAACGAGCTAAACCTTATCGACTGGGATGCTCTTGCTGATATCTGTAATGACAGGGACGGATCAGATTTTGTCCAACTTTTCAATTTGACCATCTTGCAGGTCTTGTCTCATCACTCCAAGAGGAAAAGAAAGCGGGAACCAACGTCGTGATCCTATTTTGAGACGCCTGAAAATCAAGCAGAGAAGTCTCAACAAACGTTTGTCTATCGCTCGGCAACACACTACTCCAAATCTATCACAACTTGAAATTAGTGTTGCCAGGGTCACGCTGAGGATAATGGCCCACATCTCACAGCGGTTGGATGATGAGGACAGGGGGCTTTGGATAAAATCAAGTCAAATCCGAAGTTTTTCTGGTCCTATGCAAATCGAAAGCGTAAAATGCGTTCACGGATTCCACCACTTTTACGAGAGGATGGATCACTACACGGATGAAGCTTCTGAAAAGGCCGAGTTATTCCAGTCCCAATTCACTTCTGTATTTAGCTCCCCTTCTACATCCCCTTCAGCTGCAGCCTCATCTATATCGCCATCAACGTCCAGTATTTCAGACATATTGTTCTCTCCATCGCATTGAGAAGGCGTTAGCCGATCTGAACCCTTACTCCGCAGGCCCACCAGGGGATATTCCCGCCAGAATCTACGTGACTGTCGGTCATCTCTATCATACCCTTTGTATATCCTGTGGTGTAAATCATTCAACTCAGGTGCAGTTCCTACGTACCTGAAGCAGCAGTTCATATCACCCCTCTACAAAAAGGGTTCTAAGTCATGTGCTGCAAACTATCGGCCAATTTCATTGACCAGTCACATTACTAAACTTTCGAAAGAGTTGTTCGTTCCCAACTTGTATCGTATTTTGAGTCAGAAAATCTTTTTAATGACTCTCAACATGGATTAAAGTAAGGCGGAGCTGTCTTTCGCAACTCACTCGTCATATTGACAACCTACTGAACAATCTCAATGGTCTCCTCCTGAGGTGATGTTATCTACCTCGATTTTGAGAAGGCATTTGATAAGGTGGACATTGGCATTCTATTGGAAAAACTCCAGAATAGGGTGTCAAGGGCAGACTTTTATCTTGGCTAGTAGTTTTCCTTACCGATCGGATGCAAACTGTTATGGTCGACGGTGTCCCTTCCTCTTTCATTTCTCTCTAGTCTCTCGTTTCTCTTTCATTTCTCTTTCTATTCATTCTTATCAAGATCTTCTCGATATAATGTTATAATTTCTTAATATCTCACACATATTCGCATCTTGTCCCAGCCGATTATTCTGTCACTTTTTACTAAACGCATGCCATCAATCCTTATATGCAGAACACTGAACACTGTTCAGTGAACACATATCCAGTCATGTCAGAGATATTATCAGGGTGTAAACTGCATGTCGTGTTTGCTAGTCGCGAGCGCGCTTGCGAGACAAGTAAACACGTCAAGGTTCATTAACAAGCATGCTGCTCAGTCATTTTAGATTTAATACACAATGTAAGGATACCATGTAATAGGTGAGACTCTTGCCGTCACCCTCGTTCAAGTCCCGTGAAAAACGGAGCAGTACACGCAAACTGATGCCCATTTTCCTCGCGTGACCCCGATTCAGCAGTTTGAGACACCAACTCTTTAGGGGGCCATATCTCAGGAACCAGACAAGATAGGAAAAATCGCCGTCTAATGAGGCGTACAGTTTTTAATCTAGTTTACCACTGTACCGGCCGTTTCACTCTCCGACCTAAAACAAAAATCGCAACCCCACAAAACTTCAAAATAATGAAATTCGCATCTCGCATGTCGTGTTGCATGTCGTGTCATGTTATTGACGCGCTCGCGTTCAACTCTCACACAGCAGCTGCAGAACATGGCGGGAAACATCGAGGAGTAGAGAGAGGGTCGGTGCCGAATCAAATATTTCTTGATCTTGATCTACTCCATCTCTCAGCTATCCTACCCCTCATCAACTCGATCTCTCAGCTACCCTACCCCTCATCTACTCCATCTTTCAGCTACCCTACCCCTCATCTACTCCATCTTTCAGCTACCCTACCCCTTATCTAGTCCATCTCTCAGCTACCCTACTCCTCATCTACTCCATCTCTCAGCTTCCCTATTAGGGAAGCATAGAGATGGAAACGATTAGGGGTAGGGAATCCCTATCCATAATCGTTTCCATCTCTATGCTTCCCTAGCCCTCATCAACTCCATCTTTCAGCTACCCTACCCCTAATCTAGTCCATCTCTCCGCTACCCTACTCCTCATCTACTCCATCTCTCAGCTACCCTACCTCCCATTTACTCCATCTCTCAACTTCCCTACCTCCCATTTACTCCATCTCTCAGCTACCCTACCTCCCATTTACTCCATCTCTCATTTATCCTAACATTCCTACCCCTGAGAGATGGAGTAAATGGGAGGTAGAGAAGCTGAGAGATGGAGTAAATGGGAGGTAGGGAAGCTGAGAGATGGAGTAAATGGGAGGTAGGGTAGCTGAGAGATGGAGTAAATGGGAGGAAGGGAAGCTGAGAGATGGAGTAAATGGAAGGTAAGGTAGCTGAGAGATGGAGTAAATGGGAGGTAGGGAAGCTGAGAGATGGAGTAAATGGGAGGTAGGGAAGCTGAGAGATGGAGTAAATGGGAGGTAGGGAAGCTGAGAGATGGAGTAAATGGGAGGTAGGGTAGCTGAGAGATGGAGTACTAAATGAGAGGTAGGGAAGCTGAGAGATGGAGTAAATGGGAGGTAGGGAAGCTGAGAAATGGAGTAAATGGGAGGTAGGGAAGCTGAGAGATTGATCAAATGGGAGGTAGGGTAGCTGAGGGATAGAGTAAATGGGAGGTAGGGAAGCTGAGAGATGGAGTAAATGGAAGGTAGGTAAGCTGAGAGATGGAGTAAATGGGAGGTAGGGTATCTGAGAGATGGAGTAAATGGGAGGTAGGGAAGCTGAGATATGGAGTAAATGGGAGGTAGGTAAGCTAAGAGATGGAGTAAATGGGAGGTAGGGAAGCTGAGAGATGGAGTAAATGGGAGGTAGGGTAGCTGATAGATGGAGTGAATGGGAGGTTGGGTAGCTGAGAGATGGAGTAAATGGGAGGTAGGGAAGCTGAGAGATGGAGTAAATGGGAGGTAGGGAAGCTGAGAGATGGAGTAAATGGGAGGTAGGTATGCTGAGAGATGGAGTAAATGGGAGGTAGGGTATCTGAAAGATGGAGTAAATGGCAGTTAGGGAAGCTGAGATATGGAGTAAATGGGAGGTAGGTAAGCTGAGAGATGGAGTAAATGGGAGGTAGGGAAGCTGAGAGATGGAGTAAATGGGAGGTAGGGTAGCTGAGAGATGGAGTAAATGGGAGGTAGGGTAGCTGAGAGATGGAGTAGATGAGGAGTAGGGTAGCGGAGAGATGGACTAGATTAGGGGTAGGGTAGCTGAAAGATGGAGTTGATGAGGGCTAGAGAAGCATAGAGATGGAAACGATTATGGATAGGGATTCCCTACCCCTAATCGTTTCCATCTCTATGCTTCCCTAATAGGGAAGCTGAGAGATGGAGTAGATGAGGAGTAGGGTAGCTGAGAGATGGACTAGATAAGGGGTAGGGTAGCTGAAAGATGGAGTAGATGAGGGGTAGGGTAGCTGAAAGATGGAGTAGATGAGGGGTAGGGTAGCTGAGAGATCGAGTTGATGAGGGGTAGGATAGCTGAGAGATGGAGTAGATCAAGATCAAGAAATATTTGATTCGGCACCGACCCTCTCTCTACTCCTCGATGTTTCCCGCCATGTTCTGCAGCTGCTGTGTGAGAGTTGAACGCGAGCGCGTCAATAACATGACACGACATGCAACACGACATGCGAGATGCGAATTTCATTATTTTGAAGTTTTGTGGGGTTGCGATTTTTGTTTTAGGTCGGAGAGTGAAACGGCCGGTACAGTGGTAAACTAGATTAAAAACTGTACGCCTCATTAGACGGCGATTTTTCCTATCTTGTCTGGTTCCTGAGATATGGCCCCCTAAAGAGTTGGTGTCTCAAACTGCTGAATCGGGGTCACGCGAGGAAAATGGGCATCAGTTTGCGTGTACTGCTCCGTTTTTCACGGGACTTGAACGAGGGTGACGGCAAGAGTCTCACCTATTACATGGTATCCTTACATTGTGTATTAAATCTAAAATGACTGAGCAGCATGCTTGTTAATGAACCTTGACGTGTTTACTTGTCTCGCAAGCGCGCTCGCGACTAGCAAACACGACATGCAGTTCACACCCTGATTATACTTGTCTTAAATATTATATGCATACACCTCATCTCTCATTTTTCTCAATCTGATTGTGAATGTATTGATTTGAGAATTCTTCCTGGAGCTGGTAACAATAGCACTCACTCTCAGCAGCACAGTCGACAGACAAACAAATTGAGAAGAAGGGGTAAGGGAGAAAAGGGGAGATAGAAAGGGAGAGGGAGATAGAATGGGAGAGAATGGGGAGATAGAAAGGGAGAGAAAGGGGGAGATAGAAAGGGAGAGAATGTGAGATAGAAAGGGAGAAAAGTGGAGATAGAAAGGGAGACAGAGGGGGAGAATGGGGAGAGAAAGAAGAGATAAAGGGAGAGAGAGGGGAGAGAATGGGAGATATAAAGGGAGAAAAGGGGGGAGATAGAAAGGGTGATAGAAAGGGAGAAAAGGGGAGAGAATGAGGGAGAGAAAGGGGGAGAGAGAATGGGAGAGAGAGAGAAAGAGCAGAGAAAGGGGGAGAGAGAGAAAGAGAGAGAAAGGGGGAGAGAGAGAAAGAGGAGAGAATGGGGGGGGGAGATAGAATGGGAGAGAGAGAGAGAGAGAGAGAGAAAGGGGAGAGAGAGAAAGAGGAGAGAGAGAATGGGAGAGAGAAAGACATGTTATAAAGAATAATATAAAGAAGATGGAAGAGCAAGATTGAAAGCGTGCGTGTGTGTACTTGTACTTTGTACAAAGTTGTATAGGGGTGGAGATAATTATTTCTTTTCAGGAGATCTTTTTACTAGCAGCCCCAACACCAATTGTTTACCCCCATCCCCCCTCTCACCCCTCAACCCCCCCCCCTCTCACCCTCACCCCCCCCCCCCTCTCAACCCCACCCGCTGACACAAAAGATACAAACATGCCTTTATCGACCCTCTATCTCACCGCACCCCACGTTGCCTTTATCGACCCTCTATCTCACCGCACCCCACGCACCCAAACTATAGGGACACTATGATTCTGATAATGATGTATTGATATATATATTGAGGGATTCCTTGCTCGACCCTGTTTCACCGCACCCCGGTAAATGAGGGTTAGAAATGAGGGGGATCCTACCTCTGACTGAGAGTCTCCGTGTGTTAATTATCTTGGCTGCGAAGTCTTTAGATTGTTGTTTGTGTGTACATCGTCGTACCACACTGAACGCCCCCCTGAGAGAAATATTTGTATCAGTGGACTAGAAAGGGAAGAATACGCTGTGGTATTTGGGTTAGATACTCTGAGATATACTACACACTTCACACGTGGGTTAGATACCCTGTATACCAGGAGATATATACCTAACATTATTATGCTGAAACACAAGCAGAATTATGCAATAGAATTATAGGTAGCAGATACAGTGCAGTAACACGAAGGCACACATGTCAAGTATAACTGCACTGAACGGAGCACATTGTATTGTGATAGAGTTTGTAAATAATCCTTGCTTATTTATACCACACACCACCATCCCTGCTTTGCAGGTCGGACAGTGTAGCGAATCACCGTGACCCGGGTGACCCACTACATGTAAACTCGGGTTTGTTATCTTCGTCAAAATGTGCTTTGGCCTTCGTCTGTTGCTCAAAAAGAGCATAATAAACAGCTGACAATCAACTTCAAAGTCCCTCTCTCCCAGGTAGCAGAGAGAAAGGGAATCAGAGCCATAGTTACCACATACCCGGGGTGGTATGGAGGTTTGCTGAGCATACTTCATGGTTTAGTAACAACAAAGTACAAACAATGAACAATCAGCATACTTTGCTTCTGGAGCACGGATCTGGCAGTATTCATGAGTAAATATTTGTAAAATTCTTCCCTTCAAGGCACTACTGTAGTCTTAAGGGGCGTTTTCATCGAAAACGCCCCTTTACACAAAAACTTTTCGTCCTGACTTAGGCCGATTGTGTGAAACTCTACAAGTTTTAAAAGTTAGCTAGTCGGTTTTGCGGTATACTCACTTCCCGATTTCTTCTTTCATGTCATAAATATCGTAGAACCTCATCCTTCTAAAAGTAACGATTAATATTAACGTGAGGAGAGTACAAATGGTTCAAGGAGGACGAAAAATCGTATTTTGAAAATCCTAAAACCGAAGTTTCAAAATTCTTGAGGAGTTTTTATTTTTCAAACAAATTTTATTTTGAATTTTCATCGCGCGCACGCGCAAATACTTGCTACGTCGTAAACATTTTATATGCGCCACAGCCATTTAATTGCGGAACAAATAAAACCGACAACCGTTTGTACGAGCGAATATAATCTTGTACACACTCTTGATGGAGCAGTAAAACAATGCATTCACACAGTGTTGTGGATAGATGCAGCATGTCACTCAGCGTGTGTGATGAAGGCAATCGAGTGTCTCCTAAACAAATGATGCTGCACGCCGAGAGAAAGAAGACAAAACACAATAGTTCGTTTGATCAAAACATATTGGATACAACAAAATTATTGCCAGAAAATAACCATTAATTGATAGTAATATGTAGTATAGTATCAACTTCATATATTATTAATATTCAATATCCCCAAAAATTAATAAAAATGCTTCTATTTCCCCAAGTACTCTCCAAACAAAATTCAAAAGGTACCATTTAATAACCAGGCAGCTAACTCGCAAATACGCAAACACACAGACACACAGTAGTATGATTCATTTGTAATTTTGGCTAATTGTCATATTATATACACACGGACAGGGGTACAAAAACACACAAACTGTACACTAAAAACATACAATAAATAGCCTTTCTCTCTCTTCAGTCAATATTTCCATCAGTTATACCCATTAGCAGGAAGAAAGGCGGGGAAGAAGTAATCTATCCAAACACACCTAGTATTATAACACTCAGGAATCCAGGAGGAGATCTTCCCAGTTAGTTGGCTGGGATGTTAGGGACATTACATCAGCGACTATTGATTTGGCCTGTTCAACTGCTGCCTCCTCGGTTATCTCCTCCTTCCCAAACAACTTCATAACACTCTTTTTCAGCTTCTCCGAACCTGCAGAGGGGAGTAGTTTAGTGGCTTTAAACAAACAGAGTGTAGATCGAGATATAAGAGCCAGAGAGTAAGACGGAAGAGAAACGAATATTGTATTGAAACACTGTCAACACTTCATAACTCGCCGGATAAATTTTGGCAACAATCGGAAACACACTTCGCTCACATCTTATCCAGCTACAACTTGTTTACGAGTCTCATATATCCTGGACCTAGTCTAAAGATATAAAACTCTAATCTATAGTACCTTGTGGCGTATTGAGAAGATGTCTATCTTGTGTCTGGTACACTCCCCATTCATCCACTGCACTTAGCGTATAATCACTCTCCGGAATAGACCAGAATTTCCTGTCATCTAGAATATCCTCCCCTTGATCTTCGACTTCAGCTGAAAAATAGGACATTTGGATTACATTGTATTGTTCATACTATTAACAACAGCACAAGGATTACATACACAATATTTGTGGTTAAACATTTTTTTGTATAAACAGGGGTCGAGCAAGGCAAGGTAAACACAGTATCCCAGGATTTATGAGTATGATATTTTACCTTTACTGGTTGAAGGAGATTTCTGTGTAGTTCCTCGATTTCTCTTCTGTGATGCGGGACTGGATGCTTTGGAACTTGATGGAGAGTCCCCTCTAGGAGGGGCAGGGAGGAACATTGCAGGTTTAGGGGACGGACTACTTGAAACAGCTAGGGACTCCATTTTGCTTGTCACTTCTTTAGCAGATGTTCGTGTAGCTGCTGGGGGAGAGGAATTTGGGTAAACTGCCAAAAATGGACAAAATCTTGATTGATTTCCAGCCAAGGAAAAACATCTGACTGAATCTCTGTGATAAATCCAGGGATCGTGCCAGGAAACGCGCGTGAAAGGAGTGCTGTAACTGCGTACTCTCACCACAACGCGCACTCCGCTCCCTCCCACACACAAGACACAACAACACACAGCACCATTCTCCCCCAGCTCACGGATATTAGATCAGTGTTGGGCGTTTTGCCGTCAACACTAAAAATACATACCTGCAGAATTGAGTCGCAGTGTCCGTTCTTCTCTTCTCCGTGTTTCTAGCTGCAGACGCAGTTCATTCAAGTATCTTTTGTACTGGTCACTCCTCAGATAGGAATCGAAGAAAAACTGAAGAGATGGAGAGAAAAATAAAGGGAAGTAAGCTAACAATAAAGAGAACTAAACACGGGCTAAACACTCGCAGAAATGGACTGACAGAGCAAAACTATTGGTAATGAAATTACCCCTCATCGCGAGCGTAATATAGGAGTGACTTCTTAACCAAGCAAAACTAGAAATACAAGGGTCTACAGGCAGATATTCCAACCTTGTTCATGTAGTGGTAACAGTACTGCTGTGCTATCAGAAAGGCATCGGGTGTTATAATTCCATTATCAGGGCAAATACTGCTCTCTACTATTCCCCGTATAATTCGACCGTAGTTGACTGGTTTTCGGGCCTGATCGAGGGAGAGGAGATTAGTTAAACTGTAGATCCTTCCTTGAAAGCCTCGGTAAAGTTAGAGACTAATACTACATATTATTATGATTACATAATCGAAATTCGAATCATGAATCAGTTCAATTAGATTTGTTGAAATATACCTGTAAGGAGAGGTAAGTATCGTATAGAGCTATTGCGTCATTCCCTAATTCTTCAACACTGGCACTACCCGCTGACCCTCTAAGATGCTCCTGAAACGCCTCGACAGACACCCAGAATAGCACATGATTCTCCTCACTCCTGTTGAATATATTTAGTAGCATGTGCCACTTTTGGCGGTGTATCTCAATTTGGAAGATTAGTTGGGGTACGTGGTGAGATATTGATTGGAAATTAGTACTCAGTAGTTAGTCAGTGAGTTACAGTATCCGTATGAGTTATTGACATCGTGCCATAGAGAGAGAGAAAGAGAGAGACAGAGAACACACTAAAATGAGACAAAGAGAAATACCAAAAACTCTGACAGCTGTGTAACCGAGTGTAGTAATAAACCCCAGCTGTATTACAGTAGTGCAGCTGTGAAGCAATATAACCAAAATACAGAGGCCTGTAAAACTAAGTGCTTATAAAAAGTGCTTCAACCTTCTCACCCCGCTGCAGTATTGTAATAGAACTGAGTACTGCAGAGGAGAGAGGGTCTAGCGGGGGGGGGGGGGGGGGGGGATCAAGATTTAACTGCGTGACACTCATGCCAGTTAGGGTGGGTGGGTGTACGAGGGGTCTGGCAGTTAAGTCTTGATCCCCCCCCCCGGGTCTAGCAATTCATTTGTTTTGTTTGATTGGGGTTGCTCATCTGGAACTGTTATAATAAACAGTCAGATCACCCAGCCTTAAGTGCCGGATCATCCTTTCGGAATCACCACCAGATCGTGATATGAAACAACACATACCTGTATTCAAGATACTCCATTAGAAATGGTATCGCACTCTCGCACAACAACACATCCGCCAACACTAATTCCTTTCTACACAGCTCTAGTTGTGCACTGGTACAATAGCTACTCCTTAGGAACTTGGGTACGTGGTAGTCGGTTAGCACGTGCTTTACATGTGTAATAGCTGGTTCAAATACCCTGGGAAGTGTATGGGATTATATTATTGAGACTGGTGTATCATGGTGATTGGGGGAAATATTCACAAGCAATATTTTACAGCCAAGTTGAAAGGAGAACAAAGATTCTGAAGCGGATTTATCTAATGGATGCGCTCTCATGATGTGCTCTCATGTTGGACAAAGTGTTGAATAACATGTTTCTTACCTGCATATAACCTACAAATAACATGTTTCTAATACCTGCAGTCAACTTTCCCATCCTCGGGCGATATGTTATTCTCTACAGTCCTTCTGACATTCTCAGGGAGCGAGATGGCATGGGTAGAATTCATCGATATAAATCGGGAGTAGATATCTAGTGCGTCACATTGTATACTGTTACCATGGTGACATTTCTCACTCGCCTCAGTGAATGTATCACACGCAAAGAGGAAGTGGAGGAGTCGCACACTCTTACAATATTCCAGGTACTGCAGGGAGAGGGTTATTATATGAGTGATTTGTTATGATCCATTTGTTGCGGGGCAATGGGTAATGATGGGGGAATCAGATAGAGAGATAACATGCACGGACTAGTAAGAAGCAAAACTAACTGGTAGTGTCTTCTGACCTGTATAAAGTATGGTAGACAGTGTAAGGCGCTAAGGCACTGCTCTAAACCGGGTTTTAATCTCGAGAAGCCAGGAAATGGTGCCGCTGAGATGAGATCTTTTTGCTCCATCAGCTGGTCCTCACTAGTTAGCCTGCATTCTCTGGGGGGTATTGATTCCCCTCTTTGTCTAGCTGGTGGTGGTTTTTTAGGTTGTCGAGGCGGGGGCTCTGAAAAATACAAAACTGTGTTAGTTGGTGTGTTGACTATACTCAAAAGAAACAGATGACATGGAAATACAGATCAGTAAACACTAAATCAGTCACCAAATCTCTTAACACAGTGCTAATAACACAGGGTAAGCAGTAAGCAGTAAGCGGTATAAATACTAGTATAATATCTATTGGGAGTAAGTAGTTAGTGATGGGCTAAGAGGGATGACTGGTAGGGGTGAATCAGTTCAACAGAGAAGACAAGTTAATCGAGGTACATTTTGTTACATGTTACAGTGTGTGTAACACGAGTTAATCGAGGTACAGTGTGTAACATGTTTAATCGAGGTACAGTGTGTAACATGAGTTAATCGAGGTACAGTGTGTAACATGAGTTAATCGAGGTACAGTGTGTGTAACATGTTAATCGGGGTACACAGTGTGTAACATGAGTTAATCGAGATACAGTGTGTAACACGATTTAATCGAGGTACAGAGAGGTACAATGAGGTGATCATTGATGTGAGGTACAGAGAGGTACAGTGTGTAACCTGCAATTAAAATATCCGGTTCCATGTAATATTCATTAAAGGAGTGCTTGTTGCGACTGTACATGATGGCATTCACTGGAAGGAGAAAGGTGAGTGAGATTTGTTCGACCCTCTCTCTCTCTACAAATGTAAAGGAGGAGAAAGGTGAGTGAGATGTGTGGGCACTCAATAAAATATAAAACAACTTTTCAAGTGTCTACTGGATTGGTGAGGTAGTTAAGTTTTAGTCAGTTTTTAAGGGAAATCTAGAGTTTTGGGTTTAGGGAACACCCGTGCGTTTTCATCAATGGGAGTGTCCCAACCGTAAATAACTTCACAAGGGTTTAGGCCATACAAAAATAGGCCACAAATATGCAATTTTAGCCCTAAAGTCGAATTCATATTTTTGCTACAGCCTATTTTCAAAGTGGCGTTTTTTCAATTTTTGTTGAAATTTTTAACCTCAGGACCACTTTTTTGAGATAGAAACATTAAATTCTTGGAATTTGAAGAGAATATAAAGGTAAATAAGCCCAAAGAAGGATTTTGAAATGGAGCTTATTTCTGGCCATGAGAACGGTTTACTTTTTTGCTTCTTTGACACGCTGGCTGAGAATGTTCCCATGCTTCATTAGAGATGAAAATCTGGAAATAGTTGCTCAAAACGATTATCTATGTGGCCCAAAAATTTTGGAACTTTCCCGCCAAAGATGTGGTGTACAGAGCTTGTTTTGTGAAACCCATCTTTTTGAAAAAGAGGGAAATTCCCTGTATCTCAAAAACGGATGATCGTAGAGACCTGCGACCAAGCTTAATCGATTCAGAAGGTCCGATTTTGGGGGGGTCTTCTGAGAGACATTTTGCTCCTACTCCAACCGTTTTTGCTGTAATTGCGAAAAAGGTATCAGCAAGTAAGGGGGAAATCAGCCCGAAGCAGGCTACTAGAATATAGTTGTTCCCCCTTTTCATAGAATTGGTTTTTTGCAAGTACAGCAAAAACGGTTGGAGTAGGAGCAAAATGTCTCTCAGAAGACCCCCCCAAAATCGGACCTTCTGAATCGATTAAGCTTGGTCGCAGGTCTCTACGATCATCCGTTTTTGAGATACAGGGAATTTCCCTCTTTTTCAAAAAGATGGGTTTCACAAAACAAGCTCTGTACACCACATCTTTGGCGGGAAAGTTCCAAAATTTTTGGGCCACATAGATAATCGTTTTGAGCAACTATTTCCAGATTTTCATCTCTAATGAAGCATGGGAACATTCTCAGCCAGCGTGTCAAAGAAGCAAAAAAGTAAACCGTTCTCATGGCCAGAAATAAGCTCCATTTCAAAAATCCTTCTTTGGGCTTATTTACCTTTATATTCTCTTCAAATTCCAAGAATTTAATGTTTCTATCTCAAAAAAAGTGGTCCTGAGGTTAAAAATTTCAACAAAAATTGAAAAAACGCCACTTTGAAAATAGGCTGTAGCAAAAATATGAATTCGACTTTAGGGCTAAAATTGCATATTTGAGGTCCATTTTGTATGGCCTAAACCCTGGTGAAGTCATTTGGTTGGGCACTCGATGATGAAAAACGCCAGGTGTACCCTTAAAGCCGTTTAAAGAACTGAAGTCAACACTGTGAGGTCAACACAATGAGGTCACCAGCATTTCTAATTTCCGGTAAACGAAGAACAATAACAAGATGATGAGATTACCTCTTTGGGAGACTGGACTGTTCCTCGATTTATAGGATCATGCCATGCTATAAGGGAGAATGTGATGAAGTTTGATCAAATTACTAACTCAAATCAAAGGAATAGTTTTCTAAACAAGTCACAAAAAAGAAACAAAAAACATAGCACAATTCACACCTGGACAAAGATTAACAAAAAAACATGCAGAAAGATCAACTCTCTGAAGAAAGATCAACTCTCTGAAGAAAGATCAACTCTCTGAAAAATCCTCTGGGAGTTTTACAAAAATTATTATTCATCATTAAAAACTGCAAATTGTTTACTTTTGTAGCCCAGTAACAATTGTCCCGCAACAAGTGACACCTGGGAGGGCTCCACAATGTCCGTCTCTAGTTCCCCGACTACATTCAGCTCCAGTAAGTCCACTAAAGTCACCCTACCTCGGTTATCACAAATCAGCACCTGGTTCCGTGGTAACAACTGGATGCCGCCACTAACAGGCGAATCTAACCTCCTGCTTGTCATCTCCTCGGCTGTATGAGGGTCCCCCAGAACAATGGAAAGACCGACTAACACCAACCTTTCCTGCCAGACTAGTAACCGGGTCACATCGTGATGAGAGTAATCCACTGTACCCATCATATCCCCACTCTCAATACCCCAAACTGTAACCACACTCTCCCCACTACAGGTATAGAGCATCTCACCTAGAACTGCCAAACTCATCACTTTCTCATCATGATCATACTCTGTTAAAAGTTTCAGGGATTTAACTTTGTTGTTGGGCCCAATAACGGGCATCCACCGCCGCACTGAGGCGTCCCAGGATGACGTGAATATGACGTCATCACACCCCTGTGACGTCATGCTGCTGATGACGTCATCATATTGTGACGTCACCAGTAGCATGTCTGTAACTGTGTCGAAATGAGCGGGAAAGGTAAGGTAAACAGTTCCCTGCTGCTTCGTCAGGAAGTAACATTTCCCATCCGCACTGCCCACACAAAGGGAGTGTTCCAGGTCTGCCACACATGTCAGGGATACATTACTAACCATCGCCCCGAACGCATACTTCATCTCAGGTAGCCGGTATGTAAAGATCATCCCCGAGGCACTCCCAACAAACACTAGCTGGCCACATTCCAAAAAGAATGTCACGTGATTCTTGACTGGAATCTCCTGGGAGCGGGTGAAGTTACCCAGGTTAATCCTTGATACTGATCCTCGTCGATCACCACATGATGGCTGCTGTTCCTCCGGTTCATCAACCACTAGCTCTCCCTCCTCCAAACCAACTGTTAGAGTTGCTGTTACTACCTCTCTCCTTCGCTCAGGGTGGGGTTTTGTAAAGATTTGAGTTGGAACTTGCCCGAACTCCTGGATCTGCGTGATGATGGAGGCAGCCTCAGTTGGGTTGGTTATGGAGCCCAAATCAACTGAACCCGGGTAGCACAGGTGATGGAAAACATTGTGGGCCTGCTCAGCGTGGGCTCCTCTCTGCTTGTACCCAAATACGAGATCTATCCAATGATGAAGCCTGCTACTGACATGATCACTTTCAAGGGCAGCTCGCATCTTTTCCACAAAATCCTGGGGGGAAGAGGCCCACGGGGGTAGGACCACACTCTCAACCTGTGCCCCGTTTTGGCGCTTTCCAAAGTGTATCCTTTGTTTGTTCTCCAAGAATGATCCATCACCTTCATAAAACTCAGGAATTAGTTCTTTGAAGTCAGCTGTGTTATTGGTAACACCCCTCCAACAATCCTCAACCCCAATAAACAACCGATCAGGGTGATCAAATTTCCCGCCCATTAGACAGAGCATGAGATCGGGTCTACTTCGCATTAGGTAGTAGGTTACAAACCCTGGAGTGGAGTAGTGAGAGCCGTAGAGGAACTTGGGATCCGGCATCTCTGCATATCTCTCTAGCATTCCCTCTAACCTACCAGGATTTAATGCCCCTATCGGCTTGGAAAGATCTCGGTAAATACTGGGATCATCTAGGTCCAGTGTGGAGCTGGTATAGTCTGTGAGGACCCATGGAAATACGGGATATTGGGAGAGATTGTTACTTGTTCTATCTGAAATATTGTTCAGGTAGAGAAGATATTCAAAATTGGAAATAGAACCGTTCTGCCATTTCAGGGTCATGTTAGTTGGCGAGCTATCCACCAGACTATCAGAACAATAACTAGTCAGGATGTCGTACAGGGTGTCCCGTTTAGCCTCACTCGTCAGGACAAACAGATAATTCATCTGTTTACCCGTCACTGTATTGTCCGATAGAAACACCTCGATCGCTAGAGGTCGGAGGCTGTAAGTTCTCCTGATCACCTGTCTGACACAGTCTAGCTTCCATTTTAGAATGTCAGCAACACTAAAGGCATTGTGGAAGGGCTGGAAGTATAGCCGGGATTTAGAAACTACAATCCGCCCCGGAACATTAACCAGTGGTTCCACCATATCGCACTCAAAGTTCCCGCACTCCTGCTCGTAGAGATCATCAAAAAACATGGATTTAAAGGGGTAAAGGCTCTGTCTGTGGTGGGCTATCATGGCAATCATTGTCGTGTGTTCCTGGAAGTGGAGAGTGCTGGCCCGGTTTAGCTGCTGTAGGAAGGAGACAACATTCTCTGAGGAGACATAAAGGAGGGAAAAGTGGAAGGTGGTTGAGTCCCTGATAGTTGTAACAGGAGTGGTAGGTCCTGCAATTTGGTAGTGCATCTGTGTGTTCATCTTGAATAGCTCCCCTTCAATCTAATGATAAAAAAGAGGGTTAGCAAATTATAACAGGGTGGGTTATAGAACATGCTTTAGACTCAGAGCAATGTAGAGATTAGAGATATTAGAAAGCGAAGGAGCTAAACCTTTGTTCTCCCTCTCTGATATATAAACAAACATGCAAAAGAGTGCTATGATAATGATAGAATCACACGAACCTTGCCTTTTAGTAGGTGGTTACTGTTGAAAGGATGGTAAGCCTCAATCTCACTCGTATCTCTCTGTCGTATCCTCAGTAGAGGATCAGTCTTGTTGGATGGCACGAAAACAAGGGACCTAGAACACACTTTGATTGTTACCCTGTACCCGTTTACCATCCTCGATACCAGCAGGGTAGTAGTCAACTGAGTAATCATCGAAATAGTACTCGTTGGGTTCTAGCATTCGGAGCGTGAAACGGGAGTCGGTTACTCCTGAAAACATCGCGTCCACCCTGCGGATATCCGCCCTACACAGATGGAAGAGTTTGTGTCAGTTATATATAACGGATGTTGGAAAGAGAACAAAACTCGGGTTGTTACTGGTAAATGGGTACACAAGTCAGCCCTACAGTAGATAACACCGGCAGAAAGGAGGGGAGGGGATGGGGAGATAAAAACAGATAGAATTACACACAACTATTCAGAGTCACTTGAGTCACTGTACGCTAAGCCAAGTCCAGTTAAAAGTACTGGTTTTTCTGGAGATGTCACAACATTAGAACTAGAAGGGCCAGCATTATTGTCCTTTAAAATATTTGATACAGAAGTTGTGCTCGGTGTTGAAACGTTAGGCTGGGGTTCTGAAACTGGTGGTGAAATGTCTTCAGATTTTAATTCTGTCGGTTTTGTTTTCTTCTTTTTGACAACCAACCCGGTCAATTTTGACTTCTTAGTAACCGGTAAGGCTGCTTTTTCTTTTTGCTTTGCAGATAATTTAAAGTTCGATATCACATTGACATCATCGCACTCCTCATTAACCCCCTCATCCTCCTCTGCCAATCTCTTCACACTCTTCCTCTTCTCCTCAAACATGTCCCTGGCTATCCTCGCATCCTCTTCATCTGCAAGCTCCTGGGGAGTTTTCTTGGCAGTCACCTCATCCAACATCGTGTCTATACTGGCGTTAGCGTTTCGAGCGTTTAGGTCCTTCAACTCCTCCAGGGCATCTATCACGTCCATCTCATTCTGAGGGGTAAAAAGGGTGTTAGCAAAGGGTGTTAGCATTGGGTGTTAGCATTGGGTGTTAGCATGTTAGCATTGGGTGTTAGCATGTTAACATTGGGTGGAAGTTTATTATTGTGTTTTATTATCAACAGATAATAGTTAAATACACACAAAATATTTAGGAAGTATATATTACCTTGCTTTCCTTTGTTCGTTTCTCCAGGACTTTCATCGGATTTGCTTCATCCTCCTTTTCCATTTTGGCCAACCGTCTCTCCTCCTGCTCAGCAAAGTCATGAGCCTGAAAGTTTCTATTCGCCCCTTGCTCACAAACATAATCCGTATTCTCTGGGTCTGTCCGAAAACTTATCTCAGCTAGGCATCTTGTACATTTGATGAAAAACCGGAAAATCTTCAGCCCCATGTAATCCATGTCTAGAACATCTTCTTTCTTAGAGTTGAACTTCTTTCCTTTATAAATGTACTCTCCACACGTGTTACACCGCATATTAAACGGCGCCATGATCCTTACAACGAACGTCTTCACCGGATTAGCCCTCATTCGAGGGAGCTTCGTCGGATCGAAGTCCGGTGGATAGTACTTGTTGAGCACTTTTCGGTCTGCCATAACTGATTACTCGGTCCTGAGAGGAGAGTCAAGATTTAACAGGGTCCAGGCCACAGGGAATATATTGCCTTCAGAGTTTTGGCAGAGATCGAAATCGAAAATCCGAAATCAAAAAAGACAAAATTCGGCATCCAAAATTTCGACGGTTTTCGGCGCGCGCAGTTTAAATTTCCAACGCGCAAATACAAATGAATCGCGCGCGTTACTCCGCAAGCAACCCTGATACACCTGTGGAACGCAGTTTTGGTTCCGAACAGCACTTTGGCCCTGGAGCAACCCTTCCTTGGCAGACGAAGACAAATAGACTTTTCTAGAAAGTTGAAAATGTTAGAACACATTACAAACGGTGTTAATAAACTGTAGATATTAAATTAATAAATTAAACTTTTTAGGGTCCATGAAAAACCAGCACGGCCCCACCAAATCTCAAAAAACCAAAACTCTCCATTCACACTTCACTCAATTTACTCTCAGTCTCTATCAACATTTATCAAAATATCAGGCACAAAAGTGGGGTCATAAATCACACGCCTCACAAAACATTGATCCAGCCAATTTTCGTCCAATCTGAGAGAATCGACAATTTTCTCCACCAATCTTTTGTGATCCTCAATCGCGTCCTTTGACTTCTGGCTTCCCCCGGTTTGGAATCTTTCACAGCGTCGAATAGAGACGATCAACCTGAGGAACAGTGAAATGAATTGAACTAGAGAGTTTTAGCCACTAGACAAATGGGATGGAAATACCGGAATAGGTATTGGGAAGGTGCCAAAATCATAAAAACACGATGTTCGAGTGCCTTGGTAGAGGTCTAAGACGGGTAAACTCACTTAATTAAATCCACATATTGAATAAGCTTGAGTGTTCCAGTATGCAGCTTGGTACATCCTTTCTCTTTCAACTTGTGTACAAGGTGATAGTCTGCTACGACCATATCTCTGATTTTAAGATGCTCCATTCTCAGTCGAACAGATGATCTCGCTCTTTCTGGGAATACTATCTCGATAATCTGGGGAGAGGGGGGGGGGGTAGGTCAGGTAGGTAAGTACAGAGTACCCCTTAAAATTAGGATAAAGATAATTAGGGTGAACAACATGGAGTGCAATAAACCAACAAGGCTGGTTTAGGAGAGAAATTAAATTGGAATGAGAAATCAGAATTCTTACACTGACCTGGTGCATGAGAAAATGCCAAGTTCCCTGTCTCTGAGATCGGAGACATATCACCGATCCTGTTTGGGCTCTCCTTCCGCGGTCCACCGTTCCATTGGAAATAGGGGTCTGAGGGTAGAGAGAGGTGTCAAAGCTGGGAATCGAGATGGGGCAAGTGGGAGAAAATAATTTATCCTGATGATGAGTGAGAAAAGGCTGAGAAATACTTACAAAGTAATTGATAGGAAAGAAATCCCATCCCTTTACAAGAAACTCGAAACAGATATTGATGGTCTTTTCCAATCTGGGATCTCTCTGTAGCAGGGGAGTAGAACTGGGAAACTGGGTCCGAACTTGATGGTATTGGGGACTCTCCCAGGTAAAGAAGACAGCGGGGGAAAAGGGCATGACATTGCTTGATTTACAGCTCTTATCCAGGGCATTGCCTCCCGTCGGGGTGCTCTTGTTGGAGTGGGTGGAAAAGGGACTAGCGGTGCTCCCGTTCGGTGTTTGTACGGCAGCGTCACTGAAATAGGGGAGGAATCAAGCATTTGGTAAGAAGGGAAAGAATGCCTACTGACAAGGGTTTGCAGAAAAAAGTTTCAAAAACCATGATTCAAGTTCTCAACCAGCTATCAATTTGTATTCAATTTGCAAAATCAGTTAAACGAGGACACTGAAAAGCTGCTGCAAACCTGAGGCACCGTTCTTTGTATTCTTTGAGAAAGGCCACTTTCGGTTTTTCAATGGGGCACGGTGAAATCTTGGGTGAAACAAGGGGCAGGTTTGGAGGTGACCTCCACAAATTGGGTGTGGTCATGCATGAGTTAATCCAAGTACTCGTCATGGGTGTGATGGTACTCGTGGGAGACACAAGCGGAAGGGAATCCGCCAGGGCAAAACTTGACATGTTAGTTGACAAAGCTGAGAAAGGATGTCACGATAATCAAGTTTAGCATTTTAGCAAGAGTCCTGAGAAAGAAGATCACATTGACAAGCCAATTCTTACCTTGCCCACTGCTGCGAAACTGACAAGCGAAAAACAAAGTTAACGAGACGCCGACAGAATGACACACGCTAGCGCGAACAAAGAGAGAGGGACTGAGCGAGCGTGTACAGATTATGAATGACCCCAACACCCCAAAACCCGCACGTGAATGCGCGCGCCACCCTGTCTATCAGACAGCAGACATGTACTGAGTACATTGTGTCAGTTTGTCTGAGTGTGTCTGAGTACACGAATCTCGCTGCATTCCTTTTTTAACACTTCGTTACACTGTCCCCTCTCTTGTGTTGCAGTTCGTTGTTGTTTTTGCTGCCCAATCACCTTCCCGTACCCAGCCCAGTTTGCAACTTTGTTTGCAAAATACATTCCAAAACCAAGATCAGGTGTGGTCAGAGTTTCCGTTTATTTTCAATTCGGATGACAGAATATGAAGGAAATGATGTCTAATATCCCCATTCTTTCTATACGTATAATAAGTCACAGCTCTGTTCATGGTTACTGGTTCAATTCGAGCCATTTTTTCCGGTTTCCCCCTATTTTTGAGATCTTTTCATTCACTACCAGATTTCACAAACATCAACAAATCAAACTCGGTTAATTTGAAAGAAGTTAACGAATTTTTGTACAAATCAATAATTTGTGTTGCACAGCAAAAGCACCTCTGTAAGAAAATCTGGCATTTTAAATTATGGACCAAATCAGTACACAAAAACAGTCCGTTGTCGCATTTTACGTTCAATTAAAAACTGTCTAGCTGCTTTCATCGTGCTCGAGATTTGACCACTAAAACAGTGTGTAGCTCCTGAACAAGCTAACATCTTATTGTGAGTCAGATCATCACAGAGCTGTGTGACCGAAAGAAGCTTCTTTGCTAAAACTAACGTCTCATCTGCAGTAGTGTAAGGGCTGAGTGGTGTTGCATCGCTCACATCTCACCTCACAACAGTGAACATATCGACAGTGACAGTCCACCTCTACCGTTTGGTATCTCGTGTAATATCCTCTCTGACAACACAACGCATCACAACTATCCCTACTCCGACCATACATGCTGACAGACGAGTGGAGAGAACACTCCCGACCGGAGGTTCCTGCCCATCCCAGGTCCGGGTCGGGCAGGCAAAATGAGGGACTTTTCTCGTAGTACAATAGTTCATCAAGTCGAGGTTCTCGTGTCTGGCCTCCCTTTGCCGGTACTCTCAATTCATACCCAGAACGGCTGTGCAGGACTCGTCGAGCAAGATGGAATTTGTGGTTTAGATAGTCCCCAATTAGTGAGAAGGAGGGCATCTTTCGGAGGCAGGTTTTAGTTGCACATGTTCCACTTATCCCGTGACATTTACACTCCAGTGTTAGTGTGTTTTGGAGGGCCTGGGAGGATTGATATGGAGTTAGCATGTGATGATTTAGTGATCACCGTGTTGTTTCCCGTCCCCTCTGTAGTTTCGATTATTTCCTCTTTAGACCCAACATCCCCGTCCCCTCTAATTCTATATTTTCGATGAGTTTAGGCCACCTGACCCAACTCCCCCATTACCTGGATGCCTAGTCGGTTGTTATGTTCAACTACCAGCGCTTTTGTATCCACATTCCGTCTTGACCGGGTTGTGGGAGGTTCGAGCACTAATTTAGATGCTACTTCCACGTTATCACTACACTCATTCATGTGCCACGAACTTCCTGGAGTGAAAAATTTGCTTGAAAAGGTGACAATCTGAATTATAATCAACTAATTTGATTAGTAGTTTGGTATAGCTTTGATACACATTAAGATTTAAGCCTAAAATATTTGATTTCATATTTCTATTTTGCTTTATTTTAGCTCGTTATCACAAGGACCCCTAAATTGATGTAATATCACTTTGATGATCTATCTGATTGCCCTATCCTGGTGTCACTCAGTCTGACTAAATGAGAAGAGCAAAGTGACAAGTTATGCTCATCATGTGACTATATCCATGGGGTTCTAGAATGAATCGAAGGCTCAAGGTTGAATTGAAGGCTCAAGCTGTTGGTGAATAGGGCAATTGAATGCTATAAGGATTAAGGATATCCCGATCATACAAATATTTCGTAATATTGACAAACTAATTGCTCCAGACCCGTACTTGAAAAAAGAATCAAACTGAATACCTAAACCATGTTACTAATATATTTGGTATATTCCAAAGTCACATGGCAAATTACGCGGTGCCCTCTAAAACTGTTTTACTTGTCAGTTGTCACCTCTGAGTGCGAAAGTACTACTGGTACTACTGGTAGTGCCCTTCTGTTATTTTCTGATCGCACTTAGAGGTGACAAGTAGCAATCGGACCCCGATTTAACGGCACCCCGATTTAACGGCACCCCGATTTCAAGTGAGAGTGGACCGACACAGAATTGGACAAGATTGATATAAAAACTCCGTGATCGAGGGGTCAATTTAAAGCAGAAAAAAGACAAAATAAGCAGATAACCATTCTCTACTACCATACAACAATCTTGTCTAATTCTGTGTCGGTTCACTTTCACTTTAACGGCACCCCGATTTAACGGCAGGATAATCTTCCCCCGATATAAGAAAGTAACAGTATTTGACCCTGATTTAACGGAAAAACCCTTTCCCCACGGGGTACCGTTAAATCGGTGTCCAACTGTACTAGTATACTATACTACCAACCTAAATCACTGGTACTAACCGTTTGTGTAGTGGAAGGTATTGTTGGGTGATTGGGACTTCTCACAGTAACACTCAGGCAGTAATCCCTCCCCACACGCATTGGTCAGCATATAGGTTATACCAGCTGATAGGATTGCAAAACTAAATGCTGATTCTTTGTATCCTATGGGATGGAGTTGGATGTTAGGGACCAACTTACAAAAAAGTAGTCGGGTATGTTAACCATAAGCACTCGGGTATGTTTGTATCAAAATACGCACAAGGGTTAACTTACCCGAACTTACCCGTGCAGCACGAGTGCTGCACTGACAACCAAATCAAAATACGTTTAGCTATCGCGTGCGGGTATTTATTATACCCCAAACACAAAAGTACCCGTACTTTTTTGTAAGTTGCTCTGTTAGAGAATAGAACAACATGATGTGTTCCCCTTTTTTCTTACCACGGCTCAGTAGTTTTAAAAATGGTTGGTTGTCAACTGATGTACAGTTCCATCTGTTTCTCTGGAACTGTTGCTCACACTCGGATTGTGCCTATAATAAATAGTTGTAGAGTGAACATTAGTATTGTTGAAGTCATCTGCCTTTCTCAACCCTGTTTCACTGCGCCCCGCACGGCGAAACAAATGTAAATGAGGGTCAGAACATAACAAGAAATAACTGCGTTTCTAGATATTCTTACTTTTTTAATTCCATCCCTGACGAAATCCAGAATGAACGGCTGATTTTTACAAAATGAAAAGTGCTGTTGGGACAATCCTGGTAGGTCGTCACAGGAAATATTCTTCTGACTCAAGCTGCTTACAGCCCTGAGGAAATAACAGGAGGGGATTAATGATGAGAAGCTTGAGAGAGAGAAAGTAGTCCGAAGTTTTCTCCCCGTTTCGATTGGTTTACCGGGACCATTCAAATATGAATGGTTATGAGCTTATGGAAGATATAGGCTACATACTAGGGCAAATGGTAACAATAGAAGGAGTGAATATTATTTCTGAGTTATCTTAGAACAGTAGAACCGTGTCTAACTGAGCTGCTTGAGGGAAGGGTAACAGGCCGGTATATCGGCGTGACAGTTAATTGGGGGAATTTTATTTGTCCGGCTTGGTAAACCGATTGTAGTTGCAGGGGGTGAATGTTGTTAATTAAAAACACGCAAGAAAGCAAATGGTGATAATTTACTTTTGAAATTGTTGGTGTACGTGTGTCGCCGGGTGTGACTGTGAGAATGTGCAAAATGAGACAAAATGTTATAGCGGCCTCTCCTCTCCTCTCCTCTCCTCTCCTCTCCTCTCCTCTCCTCTCCTCTCCTCTCCTCTCCTCTCCTCTCCTCTCCTCTCCTCTCCTCTCCTCTCCTCTCCTCTCCTCTCCTCTCCTCTCCTCTCCTCTCCTCTCCTCTCCTCTCCTCTCCTCTCCTCTCCTCTCCTCTCCTCTCCTCTCCTCTCCTCTCCTCTCCTCTCCTCTCCTCTCCTCTCCTCTCCTCTCCTCTCCTCTCCTCTCCTCTCCTCTCCTCTCCTCTCCTCTCCTCTCCTCTCCTCTCCTCTCCTCTCCTCTCCTCTCCTCTCCTCTCCTCTCCTCTCCTCTCCTCTCCTCTCCTCTCCTGCAGAACTCCAACCAAGACAATGACTAAAACAATGGAGCGGTTGAAGACGAGAGAGGCAAATTAGGGGCGAGACCATGATTGAACCGCGACTGAAACTGACACCGGGGATCCTGTGCAATTGATTTACTGCGGTGCCCCTAACTATCACAGAGCCCCGCTCCCGAGGGAGAGAGAGAGAGAGAGAGAAGGGGATATCAGAGGGTACTGTTTTAGTTGATAATATCGTTAGTACAACTTACACGATTATGTGAGGGGAGATGGCAGTCACCGCCATGCAAAGCAGATATATATTGGTGAGCATCGGTAAGAGAGACAACATTCACAGTTCAACCAGCTGTTATTTGTTGGAGCTGATGAGATGGGGGGAGGGGGATGATCTTTGAGTGAGCGCCACCCATCCCACAAGCTCCACCCGGTCTGGTATCTATAGGCCCTATTGAGTTATAACTACAGTGTGAAATTGTGACACCCAGATGAATTAGATGAAAATAAAAGTTGTCCGCGTATATTGGGGCGGAGAAGAGAACAGGTCACATGCCGTCTCACAAAATAGACATGTCTAGTATTGAGTGAGAGGAAAAGAAGATAGAAAAAGATAGAAGATGATACGAGGTGAAGATGATAGAGATAATGGGAAACATTGGCGGAGAGAGAGAGAGAGAGAGAGAGAGAGAGAGAGAGAGAGAGAGAGAGAGAGAGAGAGAGAGAGAGAGAGAGAGAGAGAGAGAGAGAGAAATATAGATAGAGAGAAATATAGAGAGAAATAGGGCGGCCAATATAGTGTTCGAGAAAAGCACGAATTGATCACATGTGATCACATGATTTCATAATCGAGAGTGGGAGGGTAGGGGATAGAATTATGTATGATATGAACTGTGGATCGAGCTGAGGGATTGACCCGTCAATTCATATTTGTCCACCAATTGCCATTTGTCATGCGGTGTCCCTCCTTTGAAAATTACAGCAAATTGAGTCGTGGGAGAGCAACTTCTCTCGTTCTCTTGTCCAGGTCATTGTAAAATAAACTGACGACGACAGAACCTGGAACAACACACATGTACCTAACAGCTTGAGGTTGCGATCGGTTAGATACTAACCACCGGTTTTCATTCCAGTTGACTGTGTTGATCGCTCACCTGCACCCTATGATTAAAGCCACCAGAGCCAGCAAGTATCCTGGTATCCATGTACTTTTGCAACGGTGAGGAGTGTAGCGACATACCCCATACCAGGTTCCTTTGACACGTACTCAATAAACAAACAAAATAAATTGACGGTCAAAAATGGTATTGCAGCTTGAGTAAAATGTTTTGAACTGTTAGTTTAGAGATACGTACTATCTTATCTTATAACACGTACGTGATCGAGGTTTTGTACCCAAAAGAGTCGAGAAGGATCTTATAGGGAGGCGGGAATGATGTAGGATGTGAGAGCTGAGTATGGGTGCCGGGAAATTTTCACCCATTTACACACAAACCCACCGTCTAGCATTGTTGGCGAGGAAAGAAGATGTCAACAAAATGGTCAAAAGTAGAAAGGATCTTCTAGCCATCAATCATGTTTTCCAGCAATTAAAATCAGTACCATGTTATCAGTATCAAGACTAGAGTGTCTATCGAGTGAAAATAGAGAGAAAAATAGAGCAAGTGATAGATTTCTCCTTTTCCCGGCTCTGCATCTGTCACGTGACTACAGCTCTCTCTCTTTCTCTCTCTCTCTCTCTCTCTCTCTCTCTCTCTCTCTCTCTCTCTCTCTCTCTCTCTCTCTCTCTCTCTCTCTCTCTCTCTCTCTCTCTCTTTCTCTCTCTCTCGCTATGAGAGGGGGCGGGGTGCCGATTGGCTGGGGAATCACGTGATTATTTTGGCGTTGTTGTATTCTCTCTCCCCTGATAGTAGTCTTCCGTTATAAATTTGCCTCCGTAATTGCATGGCGTCCTATTGTTTCACACCCCGGGCATGGCCCCTTCCCTCGTCGCTGTGTTGATTTGACACTTTGCCCCTCGCCAATACCTGGAATCACGTGACTGCAGGGGATAGAATCGTAGCAGGAAACGATCACAACCCTCTCTCCCCTTAACAACAAAGCCGCGGGACGCACCCTCCTCCTCTATCTCAGATAGACAGGTCCATCCTTTTGTGTGAATGCACCTCATTAAACTATCATATTATTACCCTAGATCATAATATATTGGAAAATGGGACGGAAATGGGGGAATTGGACGTTGACTTTTGGCCAAATATTGCACGACCAAATTCCCATATTTATTGCCATTTGCTCCTTGTCAGCATTAATGATGCAACTACTGGCCCGGCACCATCATAACGCTGGGCTTTGAGGCCACAATTGTCACAAATGTAATTGGTAAACCGGATACCCCATAAATCCAGCTGCCTAAGAAACTAATTTTGAACTCACTGACTCATTTCTCAGAAGTCACATTTTTGTGAATTTCTTCAGATTCAAATTAAGAAATATATGGTTTGAGTTGTTCCATGACTGGTTGGGGTTAATATTGGGAAAGCATACCATTAAAAAATACACGACGTGTGATCTAAGATTGCCCCATCTTCTATACAGTGCATCGTGTGTCGGCAACCCTCAAAGCGGTGAAGTGGTTGAGGAAGGCATATAAAGGAAGAGGGTGCGAGGGAGAGGGGGGAGGAGAGAGAGCGAGCTGCGGCGAGGGGAGCGCGAGATAGTATAGCGCCTATCTATAGCGATCTCTTCTCTCTCTCTCTCTCGCGCTATCTCTGCGAGCTCTCTCTCTCTCTCTCTCTCTCCTCTCTCTCTCTCTCTCTCTCTCTCTCACCCTCACACACTCGATCTTACAACATCCTTCCCTTTTTTCACGTATGTTTCTCACCTCAAGCTCAAGTCATGAAATTGCTGAGCACAAGTTTTGAACCCTTTTGAGGCCCTGTCATTCGGCGGCATGCTACTGCTATTGCCACTGGTATAGCAATTTTGTATCCAAGCCATCATGTTCGGGGGGGGGGGGGGGGGGGGGGGGTGAAATACGAATACGTGAGAAAACCGGAAATTGTTTCAATGGTAGGATGGTGGCAAATTGGCGGTCGGGACATGACAAATGAAAAAAGGTGACGACATATATTTGATTCTGTATCGAATTTGAGTGTCCAACATGCAGCAGGGGGAGCATGGAGAGAGCGACTTATGAGTTGCCGATGGTATAGTCATTTCAAACAGTTTCACGTCCCCGCCCAGTGCAGCAGCAGCTATAGTTCTACAGCTCTACTCAATTATAGATGGGTGGTCGCGGCAAACTGGCGCTTCTATTTTACTGGAAATGTTGTATTAGGTTGAGTCGCTTGACACTGTTTCCGTGCTCCGCATGTATGAACAATTCAAGTATTGGGTGCCATTTGCATGATTTGGAGTTGAGTCGCCTGACAGTGTGACAATGTGTTCCGTAACAAAGTATCACGAACAAGGAGACAAAACAATCCGTTCCCAATCCCAACTGGATGGTTTTATTGGTTGCAATTACAACTTTACTTTTATAATCCAAATCGGGTATTTATTGGTTCAGTTTGCTGTTTAGTGTTTGGTCTGTCGGTAGTCGTTGTTGGTGGTCGGCTTGATATTCATATTGAAACTACATGGGACATGCTCATTGAACGCATGGTACTTCGCGATTACCAATATATTGTAATATAATATTATAAACCATACGAAGCTTCGTATGGTTTATAATCAAAATAACGCGTGCCTCCCGGTATCTTTTTATACCTTTCATTGCTCTAGCTTCGAAGAGGTTAAAGTCTGACAGTCTCTACTCTATCCTCTGATGTAGAGTCTGAACTCTGTCCCTGACTAATCCCTCAGTCACTGACCCTTATAAAGACAGAGACGGAGAGATGGTAGGGAGAGACAGAAAGAGACAGATAAATCTCAAGATACAGAGACAGTGAGACAGGGTAAAGAGAGGGAAGCAGAGCGAAAGATTGGTCAGGGAGACAGTTCAGAGAGACAGAGACTTAACTACATAACTGTATATGCACAAACTCGTCCAGGGTGTCAGGGGCCAGGGGCGGCAGCCTCGGTCAGGGGTGTTGTGTCCGCTATCGTTTGTGTTATGAGTGTGATCGTGGTGAATGTTAGTGGCTGGTGACCAGTGGCGTACCTTGTCTCTGTCTGCTGTTTTGCTGTTCGGCTGTAGTAGTAGTCGTAATAGATACAAAGAGTTTGGGAGTTGTATCAAGTAATGTTTTAGACAAATGTACAAATAGCAATTCTCGATTCAATACGTTACAAATCACGAAGTCAGTAAACTGTATATAGATATGTGTGTGTTGTTTGTCTCTCAAATGACTGGTGTATTTATACTGCTCCGTCTCGTGCTGGGTTCACACTAATGACCTGATTGGTGACTACAGCTTCACCATCACGAGCGGTTAACTGTGATCATTTCGGCGAGTTATCTCTCTGAGCTATCGCCTCAAATGTTTACACAAATGTGATCATCGGACCCACAACTCCTGAGTCATAGCTGACTTCTATCTCTAGGTTTCTACGTGACATGTTTGCACCGCACATGATAATTAACTAATCGATTAACTAATCGATTTAACTAATTGTTCCCGATGTTCGGTCACGGTCCGATGCAACCAATTTCAGCTAACTAAGATACGGTATGATCTTTTGATCCTACAGGGGGTATGGGGGGGGGGGGTGAAACCCCCCCATCGCAGGGTCCAGGGGCGCAGCCCCGGCGGGGGTGTAGGGGGCAGAGCCCTCGCAAGTAGGGTCCAGGGGCTGCAAACCCCGGTAGGGGTCAAGGGGGCAAAGCCCCCTGGAAAATGTTGGGTTTTTGAGGGCAATTTTGTCAATTTGAGACAGTTTTAGACCCTAAAACGCAATTATCAAACTGTTCCATCAAGCTGATCGAGTAGGTCCTACGTAGGTCCTACGTCTATAATAGTACGTCTGATACGTGTCTTTACTACATCTTTACTACGTCTATAGTACGTCTATAGTACGTCTATAATACGCTTTTATCGTCGGTAAGGCGTCTTTACTACGTCTATAAGACGTCTATAGTACGTCTGGGTACGTCTTTAGTACGTCTTGACTACGTCTGTCGCTAGTACGTCTGTCGCTAGTACGTCTGTCGCTAATACGTCTATGGTACGTCTTCCGCTAATTGGTATTTGCCGAGAGAAAGGGGTAACCATGTGTAGAGTTAATCGCAATGAGTCTCATACACATTGGGTTCGATGATCGATCGTTTGCCCCCGCTGTTGGGGAACTGGGGTCTGGGGTAGTGGCCGGGTAGGCAATAAGTAGCCAGCGGCCAGCCGTCAGCGAATCCTCATCAATCCAAGGAGTCCCGAGAAAGAGCGCATGTTTGGAACGCGTGCCGACATGTGAGTGGTAAACTGTGCGCGGCTCTTATAACGCGCAAATAAACTTTGCGCCAACTTTAGCGCCGCGCACTAAAATTGCAATGCCAAGGCCAGAAAAAACGTTAAAAGGCCAGCGTTAAAATCTGGGTTGAAAAGCGCTGCCTTATCCCGCGCTGCGCGTGGCGCAGAACAGCAACGTTTGCCAAAAATCTGGGTTGAAAAGCGCTGCCTTATCCCGCGCTGCGCGTGGCGCAGAACAGGGATAAGGAGGGAACACCGCGCATGTACAGGATCCTGTCCCAAGTCATTTTGACCATGTTCCGGAGGTCCTACAATCACCAAATGTTGGGAATTGGTAGCATTTGACATGAATTTGATGACTATCTTTTCAATTTTGGAAATCGATCACTTTTGCACGCGCAAATGTAGAGCCGCGCACACTATTTAATATTGCTAACGCGCATGTGTTAAAGT
Source organism: Hormiphora californensis (assembly GCA_020137815.1). NCBI lineage: Eukaryota > Metazoa > Ctenophora > Tentaculata > Cydippida > Pleurobrachiidae > Hormiphora > Hormiphora californensis. The sequence continues at coordinate 8,226,843 of CM035352.1, forward strand.
GAGCCGCGCACCAATTTCAAATGATTCTGGGAAAAAAATCATTCGATTTCTACTGGTTCGACCCAAATCCAATATGGCCGACTCTCAGTTTGGGAAAACCCAAAGAAAATTGTTAAGTTGATTTGAATAGAGTACTTACTTCCTCCCGTGTTATGTAATTCATGAGGGCAAAGACCTATAAATTGCCTTAGCTAATAAGGATATGCTCCAATCCGTTAATATTTAGCTTAATCAAGTTCTACGGTGAGTTTTAGGACAGATGCACCAACCGGGAGGTCATGTTACGCCAAGAAAGTGTGTCAGAGTTGTCACTGAGTCAATTTTCCGGCAGTATATTTCGTCTCTTGCGGTGGGAAGTCTTTGGAAGATGTCCCCAGAGGTCTGAGGTGCAGCTGCAAGGGATGTCGTGACGGGGAAGTGGGAACTCTCGGTGAGGGCCAAACGAACCTTTCCCATCCGATCAATCCCCCTCTTTTCGCTAAAGAATGAGTTTCCCCAAAAAACCCTCCCCTTGCCAAAAAAAACTCAGGCCCCCCAACCCTCTAACTACCCCCCAAAACAAAAGAAAAAGAGAGGACTTTTTTTTTTAAACCCCCACCACCCCAAAAAAAGAAAAAAAATTTTCCATATTTTTTTCCGTATTAACCCCCCTTCATTTTCCCTTTTTCCTTCATCTTCCTCGGAGTTAAAGTCAAAAATCCCCCCCGTTGATCCCCTGCTAAGTCGAGTAAAGGTAGTATCAATTTAGTCTCTCTCTTTTCTACTAACCCTTTTACCCCTCCCCGGATTCCCAATAGAACGGGTGGGAAAAATTTTGATTTAAATTTTGGTGATTTATCAAAATAAAAAGATTCATAGAATTTTATATAGGAACCTGAAAAAAGTGAGGGGGCCCCCTTGGGCATCTCGGGGGAATGTTTTTTTCTAACACTCCCCCAAAAACCCCCTTCTTTTCCCTAAACCCCCCCCCCAAAAAATTCCCCTTTTAAAACCCCCCTAAAAAAAAAAATTAATCTTTCCCCTTTTTAAAAACCCCCCCCCTTTTTTTCCCCCCTTTCCCCCCCAAAAATTTTCCCCCGGGGGAAAACCAAAAACCCCAAAAAAAACCCAACCCCCCTCCCCTTCCCTTAAAAAACAAAAATTTCAAAAAGGGGAAAAGTCCCCTTCTCAAAAGCCCCCCCTTTTTAAACAAAAAAACCCCCCCCCCCCTTTCCCCACCCGGGTTTTAAAAAACCCCAACCCGCAACCCCCCCCCCCCAAAAAAACCCCCCCCCAAAAAACAGGGCCCCAAAAGGGGGAGCGCCGGGGGAACCACCAGCGGGGGAAAACGGGGGGAAAAAAACCCCCCCCCTTTTTCCCCCCTGGGCCATCTCTTTATTTTCTAATTGTTTATCCTTTCCTTTCAAATTCGGTAAAGGGGAAACCTTTCCCCAAAAGGGGTTTTTTTTTCTGAATTAATTTTAACCCTTTTTACCAACATTTAGTAATAAAAGGAGGGGGGGAAAAGAAACAAACCCCCCCAGAAAAATACTTGCAAACTAAAGGAGGAGTTTCCCCATTTAAAAATTCTCCAAACCCGGTACCCCGCCCCTCAATTTCCCAAAAAGTCCCCCCGATTAGAAAAACCCCCGCCCACAATTTTTAAACATCAAAAGGTTGGGGGTTAAAGGGGGGAAAAAGGGAAAGGCCGGGGAGAGGAGGAAAAGAGGGGAAAGGGGGAAAAGGGGAAAGGGGAGAAGGAAGACGACCCAAGTAAAAAGGGGGGGGGTTTGGGGGAAAGGGTATAGTGGGAAAAGGGGGAAAGGAGGGGAGGGGGAAAGAGAAGAGGTGAGAGAGGAGAAGAAGGGGGGAGAGGGGAGAGAGGGAAGGGGGGAGAGGAGAGAGAGAGGGAAAAGGAGAGAGAGAGGGAGGAGAGGGAGAGGAGAAAGAGGGGAGGGGAGAGGGAGGAAGAGGAGGGAGGAGAGAGAGGGGGTGTGTGTGGGTGGGTGGGGGGGGTGTGTGGTGTGTGTGTGATAGAGAGGGGAGATCCCAGAAAAGAGGGGGGAGGGGTGAAAGGAATAAACTACTAGAGAAAAAAAGGGGGAGATTAAAGAAAAGAAGAAGGATCTAAAAAAATTAACAACTAGGGACGGGCCTCGGGGACAGGCAAAAAAAAAAACCAAACCCCCAAAATCGTGGTAATCTTGGGGTTTTTGACTCCTATTACCCCCCTTATCAAACCCCCTTCCCTTTTTTTCATTTTCCCCACCCCCCCCATTTAAACCCCTTTTTTCATTTTTCTCCTTGCCCCCCCCCATTTCCCCTTTCTTCCCCTGGTCCTGCATCATGCCCCGTCCTGTACTGAATCCATCTCCCCTTCTATCTCCGCCTCTGTCTCCCCCTCCTTCATTTCCTCATAACATATGTTTGTTCATAAGTCGTATACCCATGCATATTCCCTGTCTTCTCTCCCAAACGTCACGCTGTCTTCTCTCCCAAACATCACCCTTTCATCTCTCCCAAACCCTCTCCCTATGTTCTCTCCTAAACGTCACGCTGTCTTTTCTCCTAAACCCCACCCAGCACCTTATCTTATCTCCCAAACCTCGCCCCATATTCTCTGCCAAGTGTTCTATTTGTCACTGTAATCTAAATAGTAAATACCTTGACAGTCTAGTAAGTAGTAGCTAGGGTATTTTATGATCTTATTTCTCACCCTGTCTTTTCTCCCAAACCTCACCCTGTATTCTCTCCCAAACGTCCCCCAAACGTCACCCTGTCTTCTCTCCCAAACGTCACCCTGTCTTCTCTCCCAAACGTCACCCTTTCTTCTCTCCCAAACGTCACCCTGTCTTCTCTCCCGAACCTCACCCTGTATTCTCTTCCGAACCCCACCCAGCACCCATGTCTTCTCTCCCAAACCTCACCCTGTCTTCTCTGCCGAGTGTTCTGTTTGTCACTGTTATCTGGATACCACAGTAGCTAGGGTAGTTTGTGATCTCATCTCTCTCCACCTCTCAGGTCCCTGGTCCCAGTTTAATGATTGGTTACGATCCGAAAGTGGGACAGATGCAGTTAAATGCCGCATTCGTATCGGCATACATCGGGTTGTCGTCAAATAAATATATGAACAATAGTGCTGATACTACTGATAGACTTGGTGATATCCCGGTGATATTTTATTTATTTTATAAATCTTTGCAGTGATATTTTATTAATTTTATAAATCTTTGCGGGTTGAAGAGAATGCCACTTCCCAATTGCTCGCAGCAATTATTTGCTGGTACACGTACTAAATTCAGGGATAAGATTATATATACCCTGCTAACTTAAATAATGCGCCAGTGGCGAGAAGTCCCACTAGCGCGCTCTCAGTAAACAGCCAGTCCAGCGGCAGATTATTTCCCACTGGCAGGTTATTTATTTTTAACTCCTACGTAACATTCAAAGTGTGTGTAAATGATCAGTTCTTACTAAAATACAGAGGGAACACTATGTGCAATACTTACACACTACATTGGAGAGAAAGAAAGGACACATTCCGTCAATTACTCTCTCTTTATCTCCCCTTTTGTCTCACTATCTCTTTCTCTGTGTTATTTGTGACATGCCCCTTATCAGGCTATTTCTTTCACTCTCTTTCCTTAGCAACTGCTTAGTAACTGTTACCAAACAGTGTACACTCAATTGTGACGTGTTTTTAACTATTTCTCAGTTCTCTTTGTGTGTTTTGATTAGTGTTCTCTCTCTTGTTGGTGTGTAATACTTGAAATAAACAACTAAAGCAGGGTATATAACCCATAAACTCTGACCACTGGAACGTTATAGGTTTAAACCCCTCCGCCTCTCCCTCGGCTCCGCCTCGGGATCGTCGTCGTGATTTAAACCAGTTTATCCGCCAGCGGCGGATAAACTCCAGCTAACTTCTCCCAGCGGCGCGCTGGGAGAAAGTTATCTGAAATAACGCGCCAGTGGCCAGAGTTTATGCCTCATGTACATCTCATGTGTTATTTTGTTGTATTGGCCACTAAAACCATTTTGTATCAGTTTATTTCCGGCATGGTGGGGGATTCAACCTGCCCCTCGTCTTTGATTCAAGGCCAAAGATACATTGTTTAGGGATGTAATTGTCACAAAATGGGACTCTGTCTCAGTTCACGAACATGCTTTGCGTAGCGCGCGGAGTGGAAAAATAGCCTTTGCGCACAGAGCAAAGTTTGTCAGCATCGGAATTTACACACACACACTTTGAACAGTGCGCGCTATAGACTACTGGCCCCTATCGGGGGCCAGCAACGTTTGCCAAAAATCTGGGTGTTTCGTGAGTGCTGACAAATGGTTTTTTAGGGTTGGGGCTAAAGTAGGGTTAGGGTTAGGGGTGGGGCTTGTGTTGGGGTTAGGCCTTGACATTTTCTACCAGATAAACTTTGAATTAGCCAAAGCGGTTGAGTGGTTTGGCGGTTAGAGCCCTTTTAGTGAATCAACTTTTTTGGCAGCACGCACCTGTAAACAGGCCACGAAACACCCAGATCGTAACGGCGCCCACGTTAAAATTTCGGTGTTGTTGTTTTAAGGTTAAATAGGGCCGACAATTGGTGTATGGAGTTCAATTTTTGTGCACTTGACAGGTCCCTTGAGGGTCTTTTTAACCTTGTTAATATTTCAAACGATTACCAAACCGATAAATTGTTCCCGAATCCAATTCTTGTAGGACACCATAATGGATATTCCACCCGTCGATCTGCCCGAGGAGCCAGTCGTTACAGAAGAGAAAGGATACCTTCAGTCAGTTGCCACTAACCAGTTTTTCGCTGCCGGATGTGGTCTAGGGTTATTAGGTGGTGGTACGGCTGCCCTTAGGAAACTGACTGCTGTGGGATTATCCGTAGTTCGACGCAGGTAAACACTTTCAAGATTCGTATACTGAATTATATACACATTTACTGGTTAGTGTAAGATATGCACTTAATATACCACTCAACGGTAAAAAATACACACAAAAAAGGTGCAAACGCTCTCACTTATCACTTTCTCAAGTGGATAGTGCTGTAGTAATATGATCTGTAATATGATCTGTTCAGAATGCTCGTGTCAGTAGAACTCAACTCAAGAGATCCCTCATACTATTGGTTTCTTGACTGGATGGGGAACAATATAAAACATACGCAGCATCTGAGTGTATCAACTGACTATCAGAAACACGATAATGGATCAGTGACTTCCAGTTTTGGGTTCCTGCCTAGCACAGGTTTGTTATGTTCTAACCCTCCTTTACATTTGCCGTCATGGAGTGCTAGGAGTAAGTGTCGAACAAGGCAAGCACAGGTTACAATGCGATGTTTTCAATTTCACCCCTTATCCGATCGTGTGTCTCTAGGTTCCCTCCCCTTCTCAGATTATGTGTCTCTAGGTTCCCTCCCCTTCTCAGATTATGTGTCTCTAGGTTCCCTCTCCTTCTCTCAGATTGTGTGTCTCTAGGTTCCCTCCCCTTCTCAGATTGTGTGTCTCTAGGTTCCCTCTCCTTCTCTCAGATTGTGTGTCTCTAGGTTCCCTCCCCTTCTCAGATTGTGTGTCTCTAGGTTCCCTCTCCTTCTCAGATTGTGTGTCTCTAGGTTCCCTCTCCTTCTCTCAGATTGTGTGTCTCTAGGTTCCCTCCCTCTTCTCAGATTGTGTGTCTCTAGGTTCCCTCCCTCTTCTCAGATTTTGTGTCTCTAGGTTCCCTCCCCTTCTCTCAGATTTTGTGTCTCTAGGTTCCCTCCCCTTATCCGATTGTGTGTCTCTAGGTTCCCTCTCCTTCTCAGATTGTGTGTCTCTAGGTTCCCTCTCCTTCTCTCAGATTGTGTGTCTCTAGGTTCCCTCTCCTTCTCTCAGATTTTGTGTCTCTAGGTTCCCTCCCCTTCTCAGATTGTGTGTCTCTAGGTTCCCTCTCCTTCTCTCAGATTTTGTGTCTCTAGGTTCCCTCCCCTTCTCAGATTGTGTGTCTCTAGGTTCCCTCTCCTTCTCAGATTGTGTGTCTCTAGGTTCCCTCCCCTTCTCAGATTGTGTGTCTCTAGGTTCCCTCCCCTTCTCAGATTGTGTGTCTCTAGGTTCCCTCTCCTTCTCAGATTGTGTGTCTCTAGGTTCCCTCCCTCTTCTCAGATTTTGTGTCTCTAGGTTCCCTCTCCCCTTCTCAGATTTTCTCTAGCTTCCATCCCTTTTCAGGACGTCACTACTTCAAGTTTAATGGAACCTATATGATGTGTGAACGGACGAGAGATACCAACACACTAGCCCGATCTGGTCAGATATGGGAAAGCGTTGTTATTACTATGGTCGGGTGGAAGAAGAGCATATTATTAGGTAATTAGGTATTGAAATTATGTTTTGCAATATATGGCGTGTACGTCTGAAAACTTTAAAGTTTATAATCATTGCCTGTTAGATTTGATGGAAGAGGCTAAGACGAGTGCTATACAGTCGATAGAAGGACGGACTATAGTCTACACTGCCATGGGTAGGTGTCTATTTGATCATCGTTATTAGGTTGGAATTTAGTTAAATTCATGATACATTAATCTTTGATACCTTAAATTCACACGATTTGTTATCCACTAATTTCCACTTTTAGGCCACGAATGGAAACCATTTGGTAATCCGTTACGGCAACGACCCGTCAACAGTATATACCTGCCCAAGGAGGTCCGATCACGGGTTTTAGGAGATGTGAAGGAGTTCCTGTCGTCACAAGATTGGTTAGTGGTTTAGTGGTTGGTGAGAGCGGTTGGTGCTATTGCAGCCTTGTTAGTTATTGATTTAGTGGTTGAGAGGTGGTAACCGTACCTTCTCACTTTGTCTCTCACTTGTGGGACCCGGTGGAACAAGGCTAGCCATTATACCAACATGAATTGATCCTTCCTTCTCACCATAATACTAACCAGGCGTATCGATACACAGTGCTGATCCCTCCTTCCCCAAGGTATGTGGATCATGGTGTACCATACCGACGTGGTTATCTGTTTTATGGGGAACCGGGGTCAGGGAAAACCAGCTTTATACACGCTCTAGCAGGTATATGGTATATTGAATAACTAATTCTGAAACACCCAGAATGCTGTTATGTTCTAAAGAGATGCTCACACAATATCCGCTAATTGTTCGTCGATCCTTTGTTTGTCTACGTTTCTCCTCATATGTTACAAAAAACGGTAATATGGTAGTTCTGGGCTGAACATTTTCGACCGCTTTAAAGCGCTTTAAAGCGTTTGAGAAAGCGCTTTATAGCGCTATAAAGCGCTTTCTCAAACGCTTTAAAGCGCTTTAAAGCGGTCGAAAATGTTCAGCCCAGAACTACCATATTACCCAAAAAACACTCTTTTTTTCGTGAAAGCTGGGACTTGTTTGACAATGCAATGCTACAATGTACGACATGATATTTCCAGGTGCTATCGGTTACAACATTTGTGTGGTTAACTTGTCAGAGAAAACGTGGACAGATGATCGGCTGGCTTACCTTTTTGCAAACTGTCCCAGCAGAAGGTAACCATCTTCTTGTGATAACAGTAATCGAGTGGTTGTGAGAGAGATATTAGCATTTTGGTCATAACTAACATATATTCTCCCAACAGTATTCTGCTGCTAGAAGATGTCGATGCTGCATTCATTGACCGTCAAGCTGATATCCCTCGAGGTTACACCAGAGCTGATGCTCACCTTCTCCTATCATACAGTGGGCTACTAAACGCTCTCGATGGGGTAGTTAGTAGTGACGCCCAGCTAGTGTTCATGACCACAAACCATAAACAGATGCTAGATCCAGCTCTAATAAGGCCCGGGAGAGTTGACGTACAGGTAAACAAGGGTTTGAAGTTACTTTTTTGAAGTTACTTGATAGATTACAATTAATATTTTTCACTTTTCAACAATTTCTACGAATATCAGGAATACTTTGGGAACGCCTGTACTGAGCAAGTTGATGCAATGCTCCGACACTTTTACCCGGATGTACCTGCTGAAACAGCGGCCGAGTTTTCTGCTCTTATCCCGAGCAACACCATCAGTATGGCCGAGTTACAGGGCCATTTCCTGCTAAACAAGGACAATTTAGAGGGGTTGATCGGGAGTGTTCGGAGTCTTTATCTTCCGGGTGGGGTCGACAAGCAAAGACTTGAATCGTGAAGTATTGTATAGACTATAGATATTAACTTATTACTTTTGTACTGTTTTGACACACGTTTGGTGATAAATATCATGTTGAATTTCGACTATATCGAATACAGTTCAAGGTTCGAACAACATTTAACTATGAAACCCGATAGTTGATTTATCAGTCGTTTGAACATTTTACGCGCACACGTTAACTGCGAGATGGGAGATTTAACACCCTGCTCGCTCTTTATCAGACCAGTGCCCATTTTCACGCGTTTCTCTTCATTTCCATAACATGCGTGTAAATTTCCAAGTAATGAAAATGTGTGTAAACACACAGTTCTGTCAATAACAGAGAGGGGAACACATCTGCAACACTTTTCAATGTTATCTCTCTCATCAAGAGGCAAAATAGTCGCATTCCATTCGTTTCTCTCTCTCATTCTCTCTTTTACTGTTCAATATCTCTCACTGTGTGTTTTGCCCCTAATCTTTCTCTCTCTTTCTCAAACATGTTAGGAACAGTAGACACTAAGTCTACACACATTTTGAGAGTGTCTGTTGACTATTTGCCAGTAGTCCTTGTGTGTTACCCCTTGTGTTGTGTCTCTTATTTGTGTGTAATTACTATCGGGTTTCATAAACTATGAACGTTTGTTAGCCTATCTCGTTATAGGTTTAAATCACCTCCCCCTCACCCTCGGCTGGCGCCTCGGGATCGGCGTCGGGATTTAAACCAGTTTAATCGCCCTGCCGGGCGATTAAACTCCAGTTGGCTGTCCCCAGCTCGCGCTGGGAACAGCCAACTTGATAACGCGCCAGTCTACAAACGTTCATAGTTCATTTAACCTTTAACTTGTAACCTCATTTTAGGATGGGTGTAGCGTATAAGGGGGACGGCAACAAGTCCCCTCCGAATCCCAAGAAACTTTACAGAGCAGCACTAGAGTTATCTAACCAATGTGATAGCCTGCTGAAATCCAGTCAAATTATCGGTAAGGGATATACAGGTGTTCAGTTGTTTGAAAGAATTCCTTCAACTGGGGGAAGTCTCCCAATATAGGGTAGCGACTGGCTATTTGAAATGGCGGCTGATTTACAGGCCAGCAGGTGCACCAGATTTGGATTTTCAGACATCAGTGGGCTTGGCATCAGCTCTGACTAGCCCACTGATTCAAATAGCCAGTCGCTACCCTATGGAACATTTCAACCAAGAATCAATATGCAGTGTATATGAGTAGGAATTGTGTGGCACAATCCAATCAACCAATACACTTCAGATTTGTTTACACCGGAGAATACAGCAGTTAGAGATAAATTGAGGAGTGTGGCTGAGAGATTGATGTTCCCTCCAACTCAGTTCTCTAGAAAGGGAGAGGACCTTATATGGAAGAAGGGATTCTACGATCTGATCACCCAGGTACTGCAGTTGGATCCCGATATACCGGATATAATATCCCCCCGAGCATCCCGGTAAATCGGGGTCAGATTGTATATACAGTCGGACCCCGATTTAGGGGCCCCCGATTTAGTGGCACCCCGATTTAGGGACAGGATTTTTTTCCCCTGATATAGGAAATTAACCTTATTTGACCCCGATTTAGTGGACACCCCGATTTAGTGGACAAGAGCCTTTCCCCCGAGGGTGTCCCTAAATCGGGGTCCGACTGTAGTTGCTGTTATTATTTGACCAAAATTAGATAAACTAATTTCTTTGCTAGTGAAAGTTCTCAACAGATGATGATGATCTTCTGGAGCTTTTAACAAAAGTACCTGTTTCTTTTGATTACTGTGTTAGTTTAGGGAGTCGTTCCTCAGGCCCAGGAAGAACTTTACAGAGAAATTAGATTTCTCCCCGATTTCTCCGGAGTATTTTACTAAATAAAACTCGTGTTTTGTCTTGTTTCTTTTGATAAACTCATTCCCATTGATGACCTTTAATCCTTAACCCCCCAGTGCCGAGCAACGAAGGCCCATCAGAGCGGCTCCGTACGGCTGCTCTACAGAGCCCACTTAATGTGTGCTGTCGGTTACTACCAGCAGCTCTTACTGAAACTACAGCAACAGTATAGGCTGAATCTGTGTGGTGTTGTGGACTTTGCCCATGATTACTCGGCCGTTGATACGGTAAGAGGGAACATCTGGAATTACTTGACACCCCCTGGACCACCCCCTCCACTTGACCCGACACCCCCACTTGACCTGACACCCCCCACTTGACCTGCCCCCTCCACCACTCGAGTGACACCCACTAGTGGAGAATGAATTTAACATTCTGAATCTAGCTGTTTTAGTTACCTGAGGCTATGATAAAGGAAGGTATCAGTGCGGTTCACCGGTGTTTACTATACCTTGGAGATCTCGCCAGATATCAGTCAGAGACCTGAGGGAGAAACCTACAAATCTATCTCAAAACGGTATTACATCATCTCTATCATACTTCTACTAGCCAAATATCCTAAATTCAAAATTTAAAATGCAACACTAAATCAATCTAAATGCTTTTTGTGTAGGTTTTACTACCAAGCTCTATTGATAACCCCAGAGGAAGGCCGGCCTCACAACCAGTTGGGCACTCTTGCTGGCACACTACACGAGGGGCTGGACGCTGCATACCATTACATGCGGTGCCTATCTAGCACGGTCAGTACGGGGATGGGGGTTAACCCAACTGTATCAGACATCCATATTGGTTAGGGTGGGGGAGGGGGGGGGGTTAGGGGCTGGACGCTGCGTACCATTACATGCGGTGCCTATCTAGCACGGTAAGTTGCAGCCTTTGGATCATGGTGACTCAAAGTAGCCTAATTTATCTTTTTACGCGGTGTCATAATAATTACTGATGTTTTAAATACGAACTACGAACTGAACTTGGTAATGAAATTACCTCTCACCGTGCTGTGAGCTCCTGGCGTAGTAGGGTGACTTCGTAACTAATTCCTGATCCTAACTATCCCACAGATCCCTTTCCCTGGTGCGGGAGATAATCTAAAGGGAGTATTCAACAAGGTTAACAGCATGTCTAAGGACATTATGTGTAGTCCTGAGTCGTACACCCCAACTCGACGGTTCCTAATATGTTTTCTGCTACTGGCTGATAAGTTATCTGGACCTGTATCAATGTCCGAGGTAAGTAACATGGGATGAATTATAATTTTGTGGCACCCCTTCCCACTAAAATTTATGGCATGCACAAAAAACTTTCGATTTTCGTTATCCCCAACACCGGGTGGTTAGTGCAAGTGGTTTGATGAATTGCTCTCTAAGGGCCGATATAAGTAGATGTAGTTCGGGAATTGAACGTGTGGTACATCACCAGGGCACACTTTGTGTTCATACTTTGTGTAACGCGCGAGAATGTCCAATTGTTGAAAGGACCCTCCTTCAAACTCCACCCATTCACGTGTGCGCGCAGAACAGTTTGCCATGGCCGGGAATCCAGAGCCGATTTTCCAGATCCAATGGCTCAGCTCTGGAGTGGCCCTATCGGCTATCCCTCCCCCCATTGACATGGCCATTCAATATTAACATTCAATAAAATTAAAATATGTCACATTCCCTCAGGTCGATCAGCTTGTCCGTAGTCTTGGCGGTGATTTTGCTGACTGCTACAACGACAACCCATCACCCTTCTCTCCTGATCTTGTCCTAAAGATAATCACCATGGTTATAATGCTCGCGGAGAATGCTCTCGCCCCGGAGGGTGATTCCGTGCAACCCAAGCTGTTAGTTGAGTTTGTGATGGAGCTAATGGGGACTCTCCTGACGGTGACAATTCAGCAGCTGAGAGAAGTTTTATCTTCACCCGAACCTCAGCTACTACAAGGATTACGAGGTATTATACAGGAACCGACCGAAACAAGTAAACAACCAATCAGAACTCGTTATTTAGGTCACGTGACTGGTTATCAGCCAATCAGGGACCAGCATTTCCTGATTCGGTCGGTTCCTGATATTATAGTTGTGGTTTTATTGTTTTCTAGTCCTGAAAGTTGTCATACTACATGACTGTAACATCACGGACGGTTCGGAGAGGGTAGACTTTTGTGTGAGAGGGTCGGGCAAGGCATGCTGTCAATATCACTCTTTATCTCTCTTTATCCAGGCAACAACAACAGTGATCTGGATGAGCGGCTACTACGATCTCTACAGGCCATCTCAACTCAGCCCCTCTTACACCCTCTTAAAATATTAGGTAACTTACATCTATAACAGTCTACACAACCCCCCCCCCCCCCCATTTAGTGGTATCCAACTCTGAATCAGAGTCTGATATTTAAATGTTGTGTTTTCAGGAGATTGGATAAAAGCTCGACACCATCTTATTTCGAGCAACATCAGCGGCAGTTTCTGGGCTCAGTTCGCTGAGTTTCTAAATCTCCTTCCTCACACCCAACTACTGGAAAAGGTAACTCCTGATAATGACAATTAAGCCTATAAATTTGTTTCCCTGCCATTACCCGTTTGGTTGCACCGACACAAACTGAACTGATCATACTACGTGACTCCTGATGTGGCAGTATTTTTTGAGATAAAACTGAACCCACAGTTAGATGAAGCAAAGCTAGGGAAGTGGTGAAGCCCTTAACACAAGCTGAAGCCATAACACAAGCTGTATTTCAAGGTTGTCAAGACGGGATTTAGGAATTTACAGCAGAGTGTCGCACTACCAGAGGATGTTAATGTCCGGGGTCTAGGTCCACTCTCTACTCTCCACGATCAACTTGCTTTCCCTCCTCTTTCACCAGGTTTGAACGGGGGTTTTATCACCGGTTTTTATCATTTTGAGGATGTTGGGTTGTTTCAAATCCATGCTCGCCCCAAAACCGTGAATCGACCTATTTTTTTAAAAATCTGTCGTAACTACGTGTAGCTAATAAACGTTTGTTTGTTTGTTCTAGATCTCGAGATAATTGATGAGTTTGCTCTGCGTGTTCTCTGTTTAAAGTCAGTTGGACAGTTTGGGGCACACCTTCGTCCCAGGCCAGGTCTCCAGCATGACATATCCAGGGATTTCTACACACCCATCCACTCTAAACCACAGTAAATGACATATGGGGCGAGGGGGGGGGGCAGTCAGGGAGGGGCGAGGGGGCAGTCAGTGGGTTAGGGGGCAGTCAGGGAGGAGGCAGTGTTTGATCCTTCAGATTTATGGGCACGAATGTGTCGAATTTAAGCTAAATCCTGAGATATTATCCCCTCAGAATCACCCCCATGAACGATGAAGAAAGGCGACTACAAATGAAAACAATGGGCAGACTAAAACTACAAATGGACGTTAAGGCTCTGGAGTGCTCAGCTAGCCAGTTTGACTCTCTGTCTCCCTTCCTTGTCCCTGCTACCAGTACGGTGTGCCTTCACTTGCGGACTGTAAAGTTATTGGTTGCTACGCAACGGAGTGTCATTATCATACCTAAACAGGTGTGTGTTGTTGAGGGAGGGTCATTATCATACCTAAACAGGTGTGTGTTGTTGAAGGGAGGGTCAGAGGGGAGGGGCAATAATGTGTGTGATGTCTTTAGGGGGGATATATTGCACAATAACGTGTGTGTGATGTCTTTAGGAAAGGGGGTGGGGGAGAAAGAAGAAAGGTTGGCTTATTTCCCATTGTTTTACATCCAGCACAAGCCATTTCACAATGTTATGTTGTCGTAGCGATATCAGATATACATAGCTCTAATAATCGCATTTGTGTACAGGTAATTAACGACCTTGATGGCCTAAAGAAGAGCAGGGAAAACCACTACGCCCGGGAGGCTATCAAATACTTCGAGAACATGTTCAAGAATGGAAACTGGTGGCTAAGAAGTCAGGGGGAACAGGAAACACTCCCTGTAAGTAAAACTAATAAATAGTGGTCTGCGGAGCGCGCGAGAACTGTGGTCAGAGCATTGGCCTGACAGGGTCTAACGGATTTTTGTTGCCGGTACAGTTCTCAACACCGGTACAGTTGTTGTTGTCAAGCCGGTACAGCTGTCACACACACGGCACACGCCGGAAACTGTGTCCACAAAGTATGAACAACGCTGTTGAATCAACGGTACAGCGCAGCTCTATAATCCCCCCATTTAATTAATATCCCTCTCTCTCCCTTCCGACTAGGTGAAGGACCAACCGAATTCTCCAGAGATGGCGTGTTTCCTAAATGTGCTCAGTTGCTGTCTCTACCTAGCAAATAAGAGTCAGGGTATTGTAACTCTACTGGTCCCCGATGATGCTGTATCGGCTGCCAAGGCCCAGAAAAGCTGCAACCAACCAAACAACTACACAGGTAGGAAGGGGCCGGGTAGGGTAGGGAAATGTCGTAGTGAATGGAAACCCATAATTGTTGGTCAAGACCATGTTCATAATCCCTTTTTGGATCCTCTCTCTCTCCGTCTAACTTGTTGGTCTAACTTGTTGGTTGGACCCAGTCTAACTTAGATTTAGAACAAACCCCACCCTCAATTCCTCTAGGTAACTTGCCCAGTGGAGAACTAATGGAGCTAGCAAAGAGGTACGGTATACGAGTGGAGGGTGCTCTAGAATTCTATAGCAAGTGGACAATGAGTAGCAGACACGGGAAAATAGGACGCGGCAAATGAGAGACGATATGGTACTTTTTAGAAAGAACCAAGAGAGAACACTTTACTTTTATTAGCAAAAGACTGGTGATATGTTGACCAAAAATGAGAGAATATGCGGCCAGCGTGTAAATGAAGTTTTGCTGGACAAAAATGTGCGACCAATTTCAAGTTCTGACTTGTTGAGTATTAAGTTCTGACGTGAGACTGTTTGTCATTTTTTCGTTATGTAAATAGGAGTTCACACGATGAGGCCAGATAATTTATCGTTAAGAGATCCATCTCAACCAACTGCATGCAATTACAAATTAATTGCAATTTGCAACCACCAGTCCCGGGACACTTCCGATCCCGCGCTAGGCTGACAGCTGTCCCGCTGAAGGATTCCGCGCCGTCCTCTCTACACCTCTGTCACGGCGCGCTACATCATTCCAACCCTGAGTTGCAACACGCAAACTGGTGATGAAGCAGGTCCCAATAACCAACACTTTTCCCGGTACATGTTGAGAGAGAGAGAGAGAGAGAGAGAGAGAGAGAGAGAGAGAGAGAGGGAGAAAGAGAGAGATTGTGATGGTTTAGCACCTCCATCTCAAATGAAGGAGCGTGTGTGAGATATTGGCAATAAAAACATCTGTTGGCTATCGGTTGTGAAACTAAGTTGAAACTGAACAAACACATAAAATTTATCTCTCAAAATCATCACTTTTATAATATTTGCCTAACTTTAAACATCCAAGATAAATACGAAAAGCAACAACCCGAGTGTCTTCCAATTCCAAACCGGCTGGAAACATTCTACATCAAATACAACCTTGATAAATTGAAATTTAAAATAAGGAGAAAAATAAAACAACGCACTACACAGATATCTATTCTTCTTCTGAGTCAGTATTTATAAGTCCACGATACTCAATATCTTGTTTGGATCTCGCATCTCTCTTCCTCTTTCGGAGATAGTACACGATAGCGATAGCAGTGGAAACTAGAACCACAAGTCCAATAACTGCAGCAGCACGCTGACGAACCTTCTCTTGAGCCTTTCTGTTCTCAATCTGAAATAATGTGTGGGTTTAGTGGCACAAAAATTAGAAAAAGTAAGCTCCGATAAGTTTATTTTCATTTCAAAAAGTATTTGAAACAGGACAATATATTGGCCCCCACAATAATCACCTGATCATATTCCTAAAGTTAATTTGTTAATCACCTGATCGTTAGAGTCTCCATCCAGGAACAGGGTGATCTTGGTCGGTTGAGGCAGTTGACCCCAATCCACCTGCCCCACAACATAATGGTGCTCATGGGGACTGTACCCCTCAGCAGTCACAGTAAACGTGTAACTCCCCTCAGGGGCTATCCTCCAAAACATCCCACCCGACCCTGACACCACATCCAAACCGAGTTCGGGGCAGGAAATATTAGCCCCCACAATAGGGTCCCCTGCCGAATCAGCCACTACCCCAGCGAACCCTTGTCTAGAGTTAGAGATGTGGGTGATCAGAGACCAGTAGTGGTCTCTGTACATTCGTAACAGCTGGTCCTCCTTGGGGTACTTAGTACACCCCATCTCCACAGTTATCTCTAGTGTACCACAGTGAAGATAGTTCCAGTCCCCCATACCACCGTATAGAGGGTACCACTCTGCACCATTGCTGATTCCCCCGGTAAACTGGTCTCCATCACAGATCTTATCTCCTCTCCACATTGTTGGGTGGGCTTTAGCGTAGCTGGAAGCAAGGTATCTAAACACTGTATCATCTGGTGATTTGGAGTATCCAGGAGCGGTTGATTTGTCCTCCCTTCCATCATATGGGTAACAAGCAACTAGAGAACCTCCATGAAGTGAGATGGAGGTTGTGAAGTTGTGGGACATCGTCCAGTTCATTATGGCACTAGTTTCAGGCTGTAAATCTACCTCACTGTCCTGAAACTGGTCCGGGAAGTTTCTATTTAGATCAACATCAGCACCGTTTCGTCTCCCTGTAGTGATTTGGGTAGGTTGGATCGTCCACGTCGTAGACACCCGCCGCGAACCCGTCCTGGGTTCATGGATGGAAGAAAGTGGATATCCAGATTTTCGAGGAGTTTCCCGACTAGATCATCAGTTGTGGATGCTGTACAGAGATACTGGACAAGGTTTATCAAACTCTCCCTACCAACTGCTTCGTTACCATGGATACCACCAATCAGTTTAATCTGCTGTGATCCCTTCCCCATTTGGAGGACCTCTCATCACCTCACCCTTGGCACTGTGCCCAATATCATACCGTGACGTCACTCCAGGACAAGACTTGATGACGTCATCAATGACTCCCAGCAGCTGATTGTGGTTGTGGTAGGAGAGGGACAGGGGCATTCTGTGAAGAGTGACTGTCACAGAGTTCTCCTCTCCGGACAAGAACTTTACAGCCCGGTAGAAACTAGTTGATATAAACTCTACAGTGGAGGGCTCGCTGACATCCACAACTCCCTTTGTTTCTCCCATTTTTAGCACTTCCTTCCCGTTTATCACCACAGTAACACTCTCACCCACATCACCTCCACCCTGTACAGATAGTATCACCTCAACTCCCTTATCTTGTTCATCCTCCTCCAGCACGACAATCCTATCAGACACCATACTGGGGATGATGATCTCCGGGGCAGGGACAGGAACCGGGGGATCAAATATAGCAACCTCACTCTCGTTCCACTTTGAGGTGTTTGTGTAGAGTGTGAAATTGTACATGACCTGATAATCCTCAACTTCAACCTCGACTTGTTTCGACCTCATTTCCCCCTTTTCAGCCCAGATCACGTGTTTACCAGGGGTTAACAACCGGTAGTAATCTCCCTGTTTCTGAGACAGCACCGTTTTGGATGAACCCTCCACATGAACAGTAGCTCCCTCAATTACAGCCCCATCCTCTGTCCCCACCCAACCAATAACACTGTGCCGGATAGCAGCTAGATACTGGACTAGGGAGACTCTATTGTTAGCCCAGTATATCGGTAGATCTGATCCAGGGGGATACTTGTTGCACCCTTGTTCGATGGTGATCTCAAAACAGTCGGCCACTACGTAGTTGTAGTCTTGCATTCCGCCAGTGACGGCGTACCAGTGGTTACCGTTTGTAATACCATCTGTTGGTAGAGGGGGGGGTGGGTTAGAGAGGGGATGGGTTAGAGACTAGAGAGGGATGGGTTAGTCGAGACTAGAGAGGGATGTGTTAGAGAGGGATGGGTTAGAGAGGGGATGGGGATAGAGAGGGATGGGTTAGAGACTAGAGAGGGATGGGTTAGAGCTGAGAGGGGCGGGTTAGAGACTAGAGAGGAATGGGTTAGAGAGAGATGGAAAGAGGGACACCTGGTATAATAGAGGGAATGATATAGCGAGAGAGGTGGAATGTAATGAGAAATGACACCGTGTCATTGCCATTGTAGATGAGATCGGGTTGAGAAGATATAGACACTAATGAACATCTAGTGTGGCACTAATGAACATCTAGTGTGACACTAATGAACATCTAGTGTGGCACTAATGAACATCTAGTGTGACACTAATGAACATCTAGTGTGACACTAATGAACATCTAGTGTGACACTAATGAACATCTAGTGTGACACTAATGAACATCTAGTGTGACACTAATGAACATCTAGTGTGACACTAATGAACATCTAGTGTGACACTAATGAACATCTAGTGTGACACTAATGAACATCTAGTGTGACACTAATGAACATCTAGTGTGACACTAATGAACATCTAGTGTGACACTAATGAACATCTAGTGTGACACTAATGAACATCTAGTGTGACACTAATGAACATCTAGTGTGGCACTAATGAACATCTAGTGTGGCACTAATGAACATCTAGTGTGACACTAATGAACATCTAGTGTGACACTAATGAACATCTAGTGTGACACTAATGAACATCTAGTGTGGCACTAATGAACATCTAGTGTGGCACTAATGAACATCTAATGAACATCTAAATAAAGTAATACCACTGTGTAATGAACATCTAGAGCTAGAAGTGCAAACCACAACCAATAGTATTACCTGGGAATTCTACTTTGTTTCCCCCACAATCCAGTCCTAGTTTCATTTGAGGGTGGTTGCTAGCGTACACCCTGGAGATATTACGAAACAATTCATCATCAGGTGTAGGTGAATCCTTCCTTGCCCCACTTTGTCCAGATTCAGTGTCATCAAAAGGGTAATTAGCCACTAGACTCCCTCCGTGAAGGTTCGCAGACAAGACAAAGGGTGTGTTAGATAGCCAGTCGATCACTGCTTTTGTCTCCGGTTGTCGCTCAGCATCAGCATCCAGATCAAACCGGCTCGGGAAGTCTCTGTTAATATCGATATTATGTGCGTTGTTCCGGCCAATGTTTCCTGGCTGATCCTGGCCCACTTCAGCCACTTCAAAGCCGTCAGGGTTCAGTGTCGGCATCAGATGGATCCGAGTAGTTTTAACGAGGGATGTTAGGTAGGGGTCTGTGTTGTAATTCTGGAGGAGGAGCCTGGCCAGGGAGACAAGGAGAGAGCGTCCTACCACTTCATTCCCGTGCATATTCGCTGAAAAGAGAGGTATATTATGTTGTGAGATTAGTCAGGCACTAACATCTCGCACGCTGTGAATAATGAGATCTGAGCAAGAATTTCAATTCTTGCTCAGGTCTCATTACTCCGAATATCAATTAATCTATCCTTAACCGAGATTTGCCCGAGTATGTGTGAAATTTCCCTATTCATCTGTTGTACAGAGGGCGTGAGTGTGTATCAGCACTAGAAGGAGATATCAAAATCCTGTATCTCGCACACTGTGATGTGTAATGTGAGGGTATAAACTATCGAGTTAGTTATTATAGCAGGTACTGTTTAAACTTGTGTCGGATATTTAGTCAGCTCAGTAAAATTATCCAGTGCGGACATGGTATTATTGGGATTGTGGAACATATGTGAACAATTTCACACTAGAGCATACAACTCACATTCACACTAGATACACAACTCAGATATTGGTGGACCAGATTATAGGAACAGATCTGGTGTATAGTACTAGCAATCATCCAATTGTACACTGTCCCTCACATAAAACAGCTCATATTAGAAAGAGTAGTACAATTCGAACACAATGCCCAACACCGTACAATTTTATTGCCATTGAGTTTGTTGAAGCAATTCTTTTAACAGGTGAATGCGAATATAATTTCACATGCCGTTTAAGGCAAGATTAGACGTGCTCGAAAAGGTACCCACGCACATAACTTTCTGGCTTTGTACAGTCGGATCCCGATTTACCGGGCCCCGATAAACCGGGCACCCCGATTTACCGGGAAAAACCCTTTCCCCCGACCATCCCGGTTAATCGGGGTCCGACTGTACATGGGTAGTTACATACCTACGTATTTGAACTCGGGAATACCGGGAGTGTGCTTATCAGGATGTAGTCCAATAGCAATCACCATCAAATCTCGACCTTCAACCGACTTCCCAATACTGCAATGTAATATTTAATAATCATAATTATTCATCATTGGCATATCTTTCATGCTTACATTATCTATGCTCATATTATATGATCTTTTAAAAAAATTCCCCTGGGATTCGACCCTAATTTTCTTTGAAACTGTGCCTTTGTCCAATTCCCGGAAAATGCCATTATACCGACTTTATAAGAGTTCACACATAAAGTTAATAACACTTATCCTAGATTTCAATGTCATGGGGTAAAATGTATAACCATGTACAATACATGATGGCTGATGCCAATACAAGAAGATGTACAAGATACACACCTGTAAAGATGGGTGATATCAGGGTACTCCTTGTGAAGAGAGTGAAGGGTGGAGTTTAGTTCTGTAAAATGCTGGTGCTCCCTTGGTACTGGGTCAATGTTTCCCAGTGTCACGTCTGGAATAGCTGCTGATCCAAATTTAACAGGAACTCCAGTAACAGTCACAGGGTTGTATGGTCCTGGCGGGGGAATTATAGTGATCAGTGATTGGGTTCTACCATTTTTAAATGGAAGTGGATATAGGAAGATAGAGAATGAAGGTTAGAGGTTGGAATTACCCCTTCGCTAGCAAGGTTAGAGGTGGAGGAATCTTCCAGGAGGATCAGGAAGTAGAGATACACTGCCAAAAACAAACAATAGCGGGACAGTGAGACACCCATATCCAATGAGGGTAAAACATGTACACACATTACAAGATTCAAGATTACAATTCAATCCCCTCTTACAGATCTCTATTATAATTTGGAGATGAACGACGTAGTGATGGCCGTTCGTTCAGCGGTATCTAAGCGACAGACTACTCCTTCATAAAACACTTTATGTGCCCAAAGCTGTAAAGCTGTTGTTTACACTTTTGGAACTTCCAGTAGAAGTTTGTTGATATTTTCGAATGAATTTTAACATGCCAGTCCCCGTAGTTACCAATTCAGATGCCATGGCAACCGTGTTATTGACGTTGAAAGGGGCGAAAAGAAACACCCGGCGAAGCCGGGTGGGTTATCAAAAAGCTCTTATTTCAGGCGCACCCAATGGGTGCGCTAGTTTATACAAATCCAGGTTGTGAACTATCTCAAAGGATTCACTACCAAATAACCCGCTCTCTCCCCCCAATTTAAACTCACCATACGTGTAGGATAGATCGTGTCCCTCCCCATCCGGAAGTGGGAGCCAATAGTACCCGCCATTGTTTGTATACGTAACATGTTTCTCACACGCTACCCGAACCTTCTCCATCCCTGAATCTGACCCAGGTGGGGTGACCCTCCCCCGGGCACCCAGAGAGGCCGAACTAATCAGGGTGGCTATGAGACCTTCATACAGAGGTAAGTTATGTGTATCAGCACCCACCGAACAGCTAACACCAACTCTGTAAACAGGAATACCAGTACTTTAGGTAGGTGTAATCCTCCAGGGTGCCTGGCTCAGGAGAAATAATGGAAACCTTGATTAGCAGGCATCCAACAAGGCCGAAGTTTAGCAGTGTCTCAATCTCCCTTCGTAGGCGTTCTTCGCCACATCCCTTCATGATGTTGTGAATCAGAGTTCCCTCACTCTCCGGATCATCACTGTGAAACAGGGGGAAGAATATCCCCTCGAATTCAGAGTCAATCGTCAGGAGCAGGTTGAATTGCTCTGATTCCAGGAACTCAAGGACAGTTTTAATTTCCGGAGGGATAGTTGCTGGTGTCAACCTCTTCTGAGTTTCGGAGATCAGGGAATGATGTTTCAAGGAACAACTCCATCCCCATTTTCCTTCCCTTTATTAACATCAACATAGGCCTTCTTTGAGCCATCAGCATTTAGATTGGCAGGACGTGAATGTTATGTGATTCTAATAGTGGGGCAAGTTTCCCTCCTGTCCCCCGAGCTGACTCTATCAGATCGAGACAGAGTGCCACCGCTGATAACCTGTTGCCACCAATATTGCATATCACCCCAACATTTGGTTTGTTAGGTTCTGAACCAGCAACTGTGATGTGATCTATAGAGAGTGTTCCGGCTGTTTCTCCGATAGAGGTGGATTCGAAAGCTTTAACGGCGTCTTTGTAGTCCTCAAAGCTATTCACAGAGACGCTGCTCTCGACTACCACCTAGTGAAAGACGTAGGACAGCGTTAAAAAGGGCTATTTAAATAAATCACTAAAAAATCACGGAAGTTCAGCGGATTGACTCAGACTACATAGTTTTAGTTTTGGAAATTGGAGTAGATATTTCAACTGACCATGATTCGTACTCATACCTCTAATGCGAGGAACAAGACTACTTTCCACCAGGCCATTTTCAGTCTCAAATACCCACTACATGTCTAAAATGAATATGCATGTTAAGTGTGGTCACTTTCTAGTTTTTATGATTTTGACAGCCCCTTCGGCTTCCGACCCCGTCCTGACCAAACCAAGAAGCTCATATATCATCGGTATCTAATTGAAGCGATGGTGCTTGATGCGAGTTTTGAAGTTAAAGTTACAGTTTACACTTTACAGGGCTTTACAAGTTCCGAGGTTGATCATTTAACTTTTTGATTTTTCAAAAAGTCAAAGCGAAACAAAAGTCAAAGCAAAAAAAGGATGTTGAATTTTATTTTGAGTTACACATTTAAACATTATGCCACGCATTGGATACTATTTCGCGCCTTACGTTAAATGCAGTGAACTAAAACTTAAAAATGTCGCGCGCGTCGCAAAATTTCCTTTTTTAAGCATTTTGAAAAATGCTGAATTTTGAAAAATGCTAAATTTCCGGCCTTTTGTTTCGTTTCACGGGTGATTTTTCAACATCTTACTTGTTTTAAGCCTTCTTAGAAGGCCCTTCTATGCATCATAAAATATGTTTAACCAACCCATACATTAGTCTTAGAACCATGGACCCATCTGTTTCGTTAAATGAGTACATGGAGGAGGTTGAGCAGCTTGAGGCGGTTGTAGGAGCCGCCTCAGATGGATCAGTTTGCACCTTCACTGAGGGCTACAAAGATAGACAGGCAGTTTTCAGCTGTTTAGATTGTGTAAAACAGGAGTCTGATATATCGGCTGGTTTCTGCTATGCGTGCTCTATCCATTGTCACAAGAATCACGAGGTGGAAATGTTGTACACAAAACGTTCCTTCCGTTGTGACTGTGGAACAATCCCACAACTTCTCTGTCAATTAAAATCGGAGGTGTCCGTGAGAAATGCTAACAACAAATACAATCATAACTTCAAGGGGCTGTACTGCTCCTGTGACCTACCCTATCCCGATCCCTCCCACCCTGAGTTGGACGACTCTGAGATGATCCAATGTGTGGTATGTGAGGACTGGTTTCACGATGTACATATCGGTACAACTGTTCCCGAGCCCTATGAAGAGATGATATGTGGCACCTGTATTGCAATGAACCCATTCCTCTCTCACTATGCCCTCCCTAAACCTCCAGTATTAGATGTCGGAACTTCTCCCGAAAACGATACTCCGGTTGATACAGTATCTGGTAATGGCAGTTTAAAATCAGATGAAGCTGGTATATCATCTGCTTCAAAGAAACCTTTAGAGAGACCAGAAAGTGTTGCAGTTCCAGAAACTGATAGTTCAAAAACTGACTCTTCGCATTCTGATATCCCAAAAACGGATAGCAACGTGAATGAAAACGACTCTACAACCACTGAACAGAATCCTGTAAGTTCCACTTCAGCTACAGAAACTTCTGAAACTTCAGAGCCGAGTGCAAAGCGTAAGCGTTTGAACGCATGCAAACTCGATAGCTTCCCGACTATAACAGAACCAGAAGAGAGGGCATACTTTTTCAATGATAAGTTTCGAGGCAACCTTTGTAAGTGTGACAAGTGTATCTCTCTGTACACTGAACACAACATTACATTTATTACCAAGACTGAAGATTCTCTACAAGCGTATGAGGAACGGGGTAGCACCGAGAGGGAGAGGGAGGAGGACAGTTTCAATAGTGTAATTCAGAATCTGCCCCATGCTGCAAAATGTAACGTTGCCCGGGCTATGGGATCTCTGCAACAGGGTATCAGAGAGATTGTGTCTCAAATATCAGAGGGGAGGGAGGATCTCACCCCCGATATTATCCGGAATAAATTCAGGGAGATGGCCGCGGCGAATAACATCGATCCGAAGTATTTTGACAACATTGGAAAGAAGTGAAATGAACGCACTTTTTTGGTTAATATTTGATGGAGTTGCGAGTCAACGTTCTTTATGTCATATGTATCATATGTCATTTGCCAGATATAATGAGCTATGCTTTTATCATTAAATGTATATTTTATCCCATGTTTATATTTTATGTAGATTGTTTTTGTCGTGTCACCAAGAATATAAACAGAATGTCTTTCTCTCCCTCCTTTTTATTCTGTCTCACACATATCATTCTATCACCCTTTCTCTCCCTCTCTTCCTCCTTTCCCCCCTCTAGCTCTCCCCCTCCCTCTCTTATCTAGATGTCGAACCTAACGGCAGATGACGTCACGATGGTCGACCAAGAATCCACCTCCTCAGCGAGGAATAACAACACAGGAACGACCCTGGAGGACTTGGTGGCACGATACTCAAACCGTGCCACCAAACCCAAGACAACCCGTCCAATTGTAACAACAACCAGTAGTACAGCAGCAGCTACAGAGAGGACACTCAGTGAGAGTTCTACTGAGGGCAAACCACCGGTTATATCTTCCCTTAGAAAACCGTTAAAACCCGTGGAAGCACAACCTACACCGTTTATGAGTACCCCAGCCCTACGAAGACCACCACCACCAGTAGGAGTTTCAGAGGACAAGGTCACACCTGGTGAGGTTGGCTGGTGCCCAGCCAGTGAAACCTATCATGGCCACCCCGAGTAATGTGAGGGTTAGGTCAGCACTCGGCCCCAGTTCCTGCAGTATATCGAGGTTTACTCCGAGGAGGAGGGGTGATGTTATTGGTAACGATAAACAGGTGAGATATGGTGTGTCTCACATTTTGAGTGAGGGTTCGGCAGACCAACTCACCCCACCCCACCTATTTCTACTTGGTGAGATAGAACTCCAGTAATAAAGTTTAGTAACGTGGTTCCTCAGACTCTCTAAACCAATATAACCACCCGATCACCTTTTCAGTTCAAGTTTTTCAACAAGGCATCACAGTGTAACTTGGTAAAGCATACAGCTGATGAAAATACACCACCCCCACAAGGTATATAATGATTCACCCCTGGTGACATACATTTCAGGGGCTAGTATGTCACCTGGGGATGCACCGCTAAAATAGCCAGTACTAACTACTACTGTTCCTTTCTTTCCGGGGGGGGGGGGGGGGGGGGGGATGTATCGGTTGCTTGCGAATTTGGAGTCTCGGTTCTTCTAGGCAGGGTAATAATATTTCCTCTTGTTCAGATCTATCGGATGAACTTGGGAAGTTGAAACTGGCACACAAGGAAACTTTAGGTCAGAAAGAAGAACTGGAAAAACAGGAAAAGGAACTTCGTAAAAAGATAACCAGGCTTGAGCAAGAAATCGAGTATTGTATGGTATGTTGAGACCGTAACGAGATCCAATCATCAGAGATCTAGATTTAACTACTATCCGTTTCAGTTTTTCGAATCTGATATAAACAGTTCCCATCACATTTGCTGCAAATGATTTGCATATAATTATAACATCCATTAGGGTCAAGTACGAAGGTTACAGGCGGAATCAACTCTGAGAGCTGAGTCTAATTCAGACAGTACTGGTTCTGTGGGCAAAGTTCTTAACATCGGTAGTCGCCAGTATGAGGTCTTTAAGGTATATTTCTCTGTCTGTCTGTCTGTCTGTCTGTCTGTCTGTCTGTCTGTCTGTCTGTCTGTCTGTCTGTCTGTCTGTATCTGTCTGCCTGTCTGTCTGTCTGTCTGTCTGTCTGTATGTATGTCTGTCTGTCTGTCTGTATTTGCCTGTCTGTCTGTCTGTTTGCCTGCCTGTCTGTCTGTCTGTCTGTCTGTCTGTCTGTCTGTCTGTCTGTCTGTCTTATTTTACGGCTTCCCCCTACGGTTTTCAATTATTTTTAGAAACCAATTGGAAAAGGAGCATCGTGTGTTGTGTACCGCGGAATTTCAAAGGATACAGACGAAATGGTTGCCATCAAGGTAGAATTTACAACTATGATTTGAAATTTGCGTTCCTTTGAAACTGATATTCAGGCTATTACTTGCCTTGTTCGATCCTCTCTCTCCGTAAAGGAGGGTTAAAACATTTAACAAGCTACTAATCTTGACTGTGTTATCAGGTTGTAAGTCTGGCAAAGTTGAATCCCGCCGATAAGGAGGAAATGAAGCGAGAGGTGGACCTTCTTCAGACTCTAAAGGATGAGGAGTGCATCATTAACCTTTATGATTGTGAGGTACTGGTTTCAATGAATTGGGCCCCGGGCGCTTGCCAGCCCTATGATTGATGTATAATTGCTTTCCCCTGACACTCTTCCCCATCCCCCTGACCCTCCTCCCTACCCCCTGACCCTCCTCCCTATACCCCTGCCCCCAACCCGCAACCCTCCTCCCTATCCCGCAACCCTCCTCCCTATCCCCCTGACCCTCCTCCCTATCCCCCTGACCCTCCTTCATATCCCCCTGACCCTCCTCCCTATCCCCCTAACCCTCCTTTATATCCCCTGACACTCCTCCCTCTCAATCTCGCTCCCTATCCCCTGACCCTCCTCCCTATCCCCCAACCCTCCTCCCTATCCCGCAACCCTCCTCTCTATCCCCCTGACCCTCCTCCCTATCCCCCTGACCCTCCTCCCTATCCCCTGACCCTCCTCCCTATCCCCCTGACCCTCCTCCCTATCCCCTGACCCTCCTCCCTATCCCCCTGACTCTCCTCCCTATCCCCCTGACCCTCCTCCCTATCCCCCTGACCCTCCTTCATATCCCCCTGACCCTCCTCCCTATCCCCTGACCCTCCTCCCTATACCCCTAACCCTCCTTCATATCCCCCTGACCCTCCTCCCTATCCCCCTGACCCTCCTCCCTATCCCCCTGACTCTCCTCCCTATCCCCTGACCCTCCTCCCTATACCCCTAACCCTCCTCCCTATCCCCTGACCCTCCTCCCTATCCCCCTGACCCTCCTTCATATCCCCCTGACTCTCCTCCCTATCCCCTGACCCTCCTCCCTATACCCCTAACCCTCCTCCCTATACCCCTAACCCTCCTCCCTATCCCCTGAACCTCCTCCCTATCCCCCTGACCCTCCTTCATATCCCCTGACCCTCCTCCCTATCCCCTGAACCTCCTCCCTATCCCCCTGACCCTCCTTCATATCCCCTGACCCTCCTCCCTATCCCCCTGACCCTCCTCCCTATCCCCCTGACTCTCCTCCCTATCCCCCTGACCCTCCTCCCTATCCCCTGACCCTCCTTCATATCCCCCTGACCCTCCTCCCTATCCCCCTGAACCTCCTCCCTATCCCCCTGACTCTCCTCCCTATCCCCCTGACCCTCCTCCCTATCCCCTGACCCTCCTCCCTATCCCCTGAACCTCCTCCCTATCCCCCTGACCCTCCTTCATATCCCCCTGACCCTCCTTCATATCCCCCTGACCCTCCTCCCTCTCAATCTCGATTCTCGCTCCCTATCCCCCTAACCCCTCTCCTCCCTATTCACCCAACCCTTCTCCCTCTCAGTACCGTCTGGACAAGGCCCGCGTGAGTCTGGTACTTGAGTACGGTGAACTCGACCTCAACACATTTCTGCAATATAGCACTCCACTGTTTCGGTGTCAGAGTAAAGAGAGGTACTATGAGGTGTGTCTGCTGTGGTATCAGATGCTGAAAGCAGTTCAGTCTATACACCGTCGGAATATTGTTCATAAGGTTAGTGTGTATAACTGTGTGGGTATCTAATTACACAATCCTCGTCTTTTGATGTAGAAATGTACATAATACAAATTACAATTACATGATACACGACACACGTGGGGTTTCATTCCCATTATCCCATCAATTGATACACACACACTTTGAGACTATAATTTAGAGAAGCTCTTCATTGTAAAATTCTCTTACAGGATCTGAAACCTCAGAACTTCCTAAAAGTAAAGGGGAAGTTGAAGCTGATAGATTTTGGTATTAGTCAGCGGATCCAGGGAGAAGTGACGAGTATGATCGTAGCAAACCCTGCTGGTACCCCAAACTATATTGCACCCGAGGTATTTTAACTGAAATTCAAGAGTCCGGTTATATTTTTTAGTTGTTCCTGTGATACTTGATCTCTGAATAGATGGTGGCGAAATTGCATGACCTTTCCCATTCCTATAATAGTGTAGGGAATTGATCCTCAGGGAGAACTCTAAACTCGTGTTTTGTTTCATTTCCTATGTTACGTTATTTTGTATCATCATTGTATATTTTCAGCTACTCTCCGGTTCTTTTGGTGCTACAGATAACAACAGGATAGGATACAAAAGTGATGTGTACTCTCTCGGGTGCATTCTATTTAAAATGTGTTTTGGGAAAACGCCCTACGAGCACATCAATAACATGCAGGTATAAATTATTGGACGGAGGGTTGGTTTGGTTTGGTTTGGTTTGGTTTGGTTTGGTTTGGTTTGGTTTGGTTTGGTTTGGTTTGGTTTGGTTTGGTTTGGTTTGGTTTGGTTTCATTTGGTTTGGTTTGGTTTGGTTTGGTTTGGTTTGGTTTGGTTTGGTTTGGTTTGGTTTGGTTTGGTTTGGTTTGGTTTGGTTTCATTTAGTTTCATTTGGTTTGGTTTGGTTTAGTTTGGTTTGGATTGGTTTGGTCCAGGTTTGGTTTAGTTTGGTCCAGGTTTGGTTTAGTTTGGTCCAGGTTTGGTTCGTTTTTACATTTGGTTACCATACCAACTCCATACCAACTCCTCCCCTCCTCAGGCAAAGTACATGGCAGTCATATCAATGGATCCCGTTATAATACCCAAGGGTTTACCTTACCCGGATCTAGTTGAAGCAATGGGAAGGTGCATGGATAAGGACAGGAGAAACAGGCCGAGTGTTGATGAACTTCTGGCTGGGTAGATTGTGAGAGGGAGAGGGTTTGAGATACAATTATATATAAGAGAGTGTGTGTGACATTGTTGTTGATTTGTAATTTTATGCTCTTATTGACCATTTTATAGCAAACTGGAGAGACTTGTTTCTCAATTTTTGACCCCGGTGCCCAGATATTGCAAATACCCAAGAGATTAATGCCCTTAATTTGGCAGCAAATTAAAGGCGAGGCAGCATATTGGACGAAGCTGCCTAGTAGTCAGCAGTTCAATAAATATCGCTGTCGGCAGTAATAAATGTACTGGGGGCCAGGGCTTAATCTTTATAAATCATTTAGAAAGTTTTTGAAAAAGTGTCCCACCCGGGATCGGTCGGGAATCGAACCCGGGCCTCACACGTCA
This sequence comes from Hormiphora californensis, assembly GCA_020137815.1. Taxonomy (NCBI): domain Eukaryota; kingdom Metazoa; phylum Ctenophora; class Tentaculata; order Cydippida; family Pleurobrachiidae; genus Hormiphora; species Hormiphora californensis. The sequence goes on from CM035352.1 coordinate 8,256,388, forward strand.
GAGTGGAGGCAGCACAGGCAGCACAAATTTACCCCATATTTACATAGAAAATTTAGCCTCATTTTATGCAATATCAGTTTTACTTTTCCGGCTATTATATCCGAAGAAGTATTCCAAACACGAATATGAAGGAAATAAACAAATTGAACGTCACAAATTTTCTTAATCCTTCTGCTGCCTCGGGTACCATTATTTACCGATTTTTTGGCTATTCCCGCCCTTCTACCCATCCAATTTGGTAATATTCGGTGCAGGGACATCCACAGTATCGATAAACAAGTGCCTAATTAAGATAGATCCGTGCTGCCGGCAGCACGAGTTCGATTTCTTCAAACTTTATAAATGATTTATAAATGATTTCTAAAAACTTTCTAGACATTTATTTTACTAGGCAGCAAAATCGTCGATTTTTGGGACAAAGTTGGCAGCATATTTGACTTTTGAAAATCGTATTTATCTAAAATTTTGAAAATCCGGGCACCGGGTTTTTGACGATAAACTTATTTTGTTTAAATAGTTTTCGCAAACTCAAAGATTGTCCCGTTTTTGACCAACTTTTAACCCAATGTTCTCATTTAGCAACATATCATGTGATGGAACGGAGAAAACGAAAGAAAACAACCTTGGTAAGAGTTGGAAAATGCTTCTGAAAATATGTCCGTTTTTTGAAGTTTTTTTACAAGTTTCGCTTGGCGGGCTAATTATTTAACGATCCTGGCTGATCTTTCTCGTGCCCTAACTTGAAACTACTCCATAATATAGTTTCTCCTTTTCTCAGATTGCGGGGAATAGTGTTGGAACACAGACGGAGAGAAGAGAGAGAAAGTTTATACCTCGACCCTTCCTGAAAACAGAACCAATAATTGTTGAACCACCGATAAAAAGGGAGCCGATTGAACCCATTATCTCTGAAACTATACAATGTAAAAACAATCCTTGTAAATCGGAGCCAGAACCGCCGATTGAAGCCATCTCTGAAACTGTACAATGCAAAAACGTTCCATGTAAATCGGAGCCAGAACCGCCAATTGAAGCCATCTCTGAAACTATAAAATGCAAAAACGTTCCTTGCAAATCTGAGCCAGAACCGCCGATTGAACCCATCTCTGAAACTGTACAATACAAAATGGTTCCTTGTAAATTAGAGCCAGAACCCCTTAATGAACCCATCTCTGAAACTGCACCGTACAAAATGGTTCCTGCAACACACTTACCTAGAAATTTAGTGTTCCAATGTGAGATTGATGAATGTGGAAAACAATTCCGGAATTTTACAACTTTTGAAACACACAAAAGACTCCACGAAGGCTGGACATGTGAGGTCTGTGGAAAAAAGTTTAACAAGAGTTCAAACCTGACGAGGCACATGGTAACCCACTCAGGGGAAAGGCCCTACAAATGTAAGGAGTGTAGAAGGGGGTTCACTCAAAGGGCACACCTTAAAAAACACATGAATAGGATTCCTGAGGGTGAGGTTACATGTCAAGCAAAACAGGGATGTGAAGAGAGGTTCAGGTGTTTGGAGGCCCTAAAATTCCACACTTTAACACACAGCGAGGATACTGAGACGGATTTGAACGTCCCAGGTTTGAACAAAACAAAGACGGATGGACAGACAGATGGACAGAGTGGTGCAGCTCCGTCATTGTGGTCAGGAGGCCGCCCAAAGTCAGATGTACCAAGCCACAAACGGAAATCACCCTATATTGTTAGTTTTATTTCGCCTGGATACAATATACAAAGGTCGACATCAGACTAACATCTTTGGTATTTTCTTTTAAAGTGACCTGGACCTGGAGAGGATTGGATATGTAATATTGGGTAGATTCGAGAATGAAAGGGATGTGCCCAAATAAGGAAATCGCCATATTTTGTTAGTTTTGTTAAGTTTTGAATGGGACTTCAGTTGGAAAAGTGTGTATGTGTTTGTTTTACGCTGTGTGTTGAGTCTGGTCTATAACTTTTTTTTAAAACAGTTTGAAAACTCAGGTGTTATCCGTTTTGAGAGAGTGTTCTTGTTATGTATGCTTTCGTTTAATTTATGCTGAAAAGTTACAGATTGAATTGGAAAGTAAATGGATCCCTCTCCCCCACTCCCCCTCCCAAATCCCCTCCCCCAGTTTTATAAAGTTTGACACCAATTCTTCCCTCTAGCTACCATGACAGTTTATGCTACGTCTCTCTAGCTGGATCCTTCTTCGCTCTTCTAGGTAACTTCACCCACACACACTAACACACACTTAGGTCACGTGGTATACAACTGAACTCACATGCCTGGCAGTCAATTTACTTACCATCTCATCCTCTCTTTCTCTTTCTCTCTCTCTTTCTCTCTCTCTCTCTCTCTCTCTCTCTCTCTCTCTCTCTCTCTTTCTCTCTCTCTCCCTTCTATTCTTCACTGTACATACGCTGATTGCTCTAGCTCATCATATCATTTCTTAGTTTACTGTTAACTGCTATGAGTACATTTTATTCCAATGTTTTATTTTAGTCGGGGCGAATCTTAATTTTTTGACACACTTTTTGGTGAAAAGCAAATTCCGGTTGTAACCCACCTATTTTGACCCGCTGAACACGATCCCGTCCATAGGTAAGCTCGCAAAAGTGAAGAAAATGCCCAAATCGGCCACGCCCTTTTACCTGTATTTTCAGCCTGCAGCCAAAAACATAAATCCTCTTAGAATAGGACTAGAGACAAATCTGAGGGCACTTAAGTGATCAGCGCCCTCGCATTAGTGGGGGTAGGTGCTGGAATTAAGTCTCTATCTCATCTGGTTAATTAGATAATTGGATAATTAGGTTTGCGCATAACCGTTTTTTGGCTATATGGCTATAGCCACTTAGAAATGGCTTAGAGACTTTTCACTGGCGCCATTTTGTAGGCAATAGCCAAGTTATGGGGGGTCGACGAGTTGTGCAGCAAGACTTATCTCTTTCTGCACAACTCAACGATCTCGTTTCACACGAGCGATCTTGGGATTTCCCAGCGAACATGGTATATCCATCGACTAAACCGAAACGAATCATAATATGTAACCATAGTTCACATTTAATCTCTATTCCCGACTGCAATTCCTTCTCCCTCTCTCTCTCCCGCAAAGAGAGAAACTGTTTTCCAGTTTAACGCTCTCTCTCTCTCTCTCCAATCTCTCTTTTTTACGGCAGAAATACACTCTCCCCCTCAGTTTAACGCTCTCTCTTCTTTTTTTACAGAAGAAACGATATCTCTCTCTCCCCTCAAACTACGCGATATGTCACGCACTGTGCTAATTAAAAAAATCCATCTTCACTTCCTAACTCAGTTGTGCAGCAAGACTTATCTCTTTCTGCACAACTCAACGATCTCGTTTCACACGAGCGATCTTGGGATTTCCCAGCGAACATGGTATATCCATCGACTAAACCGAAACGAATCATAATATGTAACCATAGTTCACATTTAATCTCTATTAGCAAATTCCGGTTGTAACCCACCTATTTTGACCCGCTGAACACGATCCCGTCCATAGCATAGGTAAGCTCGCAAAAGTGAAGAAAATGCCCAAATCGGCCACGCCCTTTTACCTGTATTTTCAGCCTGCAGCCAAAAACATAAATCCTCTTAGAATAGGACTAGAGACAAATCTGAGGGCACTTAAGTGATCAGCGCCCTCGCATTAGTGGGGGTAGGTGCTGGAATTAAGTCTCTATCTCATCTGGTTAATTAGATAATTGGATAATTAGGTTTGCGCATAACCGTTTTTTGGCTATATGGCTATAGCCACTTAGAAATGGCTTAGAGACTTTTCACTGGCGCCATTTTGTAGGCAATAGCCAAGTTATGGGGGGTCGACGAGTTGTGCAGCAAGACTTATCTCTTTCTGCACAACTCAACGATCTCGTTTCACACGAGCGATCTTGGGATTTCCCAGCGAACATGGTATATCCATCGACTAAACCGAAACGAATCATAATATGTAACCATAGTTCACATTTAATCTCTATTCCCGACTGCAATTCCTTCTCCCTCTCTCTCTCCCGCAAAGAGAGAAACTGTTTTCCAGTTTAACGCTCTCTCTCTCTCTCTCTCCAATCTCTCTTTTTTACGGCAGAAATACACTCTCCCCCTCAGTTTAACGCTCTCTCTTCTTTTTTTACAGAAGAAACGATATCTCTCTCTCCCCTCAAACTACGCGATATGTCACGCACTGTGCTAATTAAAAAAATCCATCTTCACTTCCTAACTCAGTTGTGCAGCAAGACTTATCTCTTTCTGCACAACTCAACGATCTCGTTTCACACGAGCGATCTTGGGATTTCCCAGCGAACATGGTATATCCATCGACTAAACCGAAACGAATCATAATATGTAACCATAGTTCACATTTAATCTCTATTAGCAAATTCCGGTTGTAACCCACCTATTTTGACCCGCTGAACACGATCCCGTCCATAGCATAGGTAAGCTCGCAAAAGTGAAGAAAATGCCCAAATCGGCCACGCCCTTTTACCTGTATTTTCAGCCTGCAGCCAAAAACATAAATCCTCTTAGAATAGGACTAGAGACAAATCTGAGGGCACTTAAGTGATCAGCGCCCTCGCATTAGTGGGGGTAGGTGCTGGAATTAAGTCTCTATCTCATCTGGTTAATTAGATAATTGGATAATTAGGTTTGCGCATAACCGTTTTTTGGCTATATGGCTATAGCCACTTAGAAATGGCTTAGAGACTTTTCACTGGCGCCATTTTGTAGGCAATAGCCAAGTTATGGGGGGTCGACGAGTTGTGCAGCAAGACTTATCTCTTTCTGCACAACTCAACGATCTCGTTTCACACGAGCGATCTTGGGATTTCCCAGCGAACATGGTATATCCATCGACTAAACCGAAACGAATCATAATATGTAACCATAGTTCACATTTAATCTCTATTCCCGACTGCAATTCCTTCTCCCTCTCTCTCTCCCGCAAAGAGAGAAACTGTTTTCCAGTTTAACGCTCTCTCTCTCTCTCTCCAATCTCTCTTTTTTACGGCAGAAATACACTCTCCCCCTCAGTTTAACGCTCTCTCTTCTTTTTTTACAGAAGAAACGATATCTCTCTCTCCCCTCAAACTACGCGATATGTCACGCACTGTGCTAATTAAAAAATCCATCTTCACTTCCTAACTCAGTTGTGCAGCAAGACTTATCTCTTTCTGCACAACTCAACGATCTCGTTTCACACGAGCGATCTTGGGATTTCCCAGCGAACATGGTATATCCATCGACTAAACCGAAACGAATCATAATATGTAACCATAGTTCACATTTAATCTCTATTATTTGCCTCCACCCACCCCTCCGCCCACCCCCCCACCCCACCCCTCCTCCCCACCCACCTCCCCCGCCTCACCCGTCCCAAAGTAGAGGACTTTCTGAAACAGGTTACTATAGAGACAATCCTTGTGTTCTAATTCGCTAAGTCGCTTATCGCGTGTAAGTGTGTAACAACTCACAAATGTAGTAGCAAAACTACTCCCCCGATACTGCTTTGCAGGTACACTGCTCCTGCAGGCATACAGATACTAATTTTTGAGTAAATACTATCTGGTTGAATAACAATTTCAAGATCTAGATCTAAAATAAACCTCCGATATTTTTTAATCCCTACTACCCTTCACCCGCCCCGAACCGCCCCGCCCACCACCAATATATTCATACTAAACAAAACTGTGGACTGAGAACAAATCCTTGCTAGTTCAGCCTTCTAACCTAATCGGACTTAATTAGTCCTAATCAGACAGATAGGTCTCACATTACACATATAATACGTACAATACCCGTCCTGCCACTTATAATGTAAACCTACCATATGCCAGACCAATTCAAGATACTATAATACTATGATAATGAAACCCCAAACACCTAATATGTGGGTGACCTAAAATCCTAAAAACGGAGGCAAAACCTCGTACAATAACCTATGTAAAACGATAATAAACCACACCGCGGTAGCTATCAAGCTAATCGAGACTAAAGAATAGTAAGCGACATCCCCTCTTGTCGCAGGGGGATAGAGCCACGGAGCCAAGAATCACAGAAAGAAGAATCAAGATTCTGCGACTCTCGAAGGAGTTTAGTCTCCCGAACCCAAAGCCACCTATAATGCGAACCTGTCCTGTGGGCAGTTCCTGATGGTGGGGGAGGGGAGGGGGGCTATTCTCCTAGTGCCGGCGATATCGCTTTGCGATAGTCCCCTGTGGGCTTGCCGTTGGCAAGCCCAGGCACTCCGTAGATAGATAGATGGGGGGTCGACGTCGGACTTTTAAGCTCTATCTCCAACCGTTTAGCCGTTATTTGGCTTAAACGATGCTCAAAATCGGGCTTTTTACCGTTTTTCGGTCATATTGAGCATCGATTAAGCCCAATAACGGCTAAACGGTTGGAGATAGAGCTTAAAAGTCCGACGTCGACCCCCCATAACTTGGCTATTGCCTACAAAATGGCGCCAGTGAAAAGTCTCTAAGCCATTTCTAAGTGGCTATAGCCATATAGCCAAAACACGGTTATGCGCAAACCTAATAATCCAATTATCTAATTAACCAGATGAGATAGAGACTTAATTCCAGCACCTACCCCCACTAATGCGAGGGCGCTGATCACTTTAGTGCCCTCAGATGTGTCTCTACTCCTATTCTAAGAGGATTTATGTTTTTGGCTACAGGCTGAAAATACAGGTAAAAGGGCGTGGCCGATTTGGGCATTTTCTTCACTTTTGCGAGCTTACCTATGGACGGGATCGTGTTCAGCGGGTCAAAATAGGTGGGTTACAACCGGAATTTGCTTTTCACCAAATAGTGTGTCAACCACTTCTTTTTGTGAGAGATTCGCCCCGACTATTTACTCCTGCAGCCCTTGAACAGAGTGTTTGCCTTGCTTATTGCTAGCTTCCTTTAGAGGACCGGGTTGCGTTTTTGGCGCTCAAAAGAGCGCGCGCGGCCCTTTTTGAACAACATACACACTGGCTGGCAAACAGACAGACGGGACAGTCTGACGATTGACACGGCAGACTGTGAAGTGTGACAGAGAACGATAGCGGTCTTGTGGCAATTTCTAATGGCTCATCCTGTATTACACTGTCTCTTATTATAGATTACCACTGTACCAATGTTTAATATGACCTGCTAGTGAGGAAGCAAAGCTTTTTGATTTGCTTTTGCTTTCTAGTGAGTAGTAAGCATGTAATTTGCTTTTGGTAGTCCAGTTTCCAGTATATGATGTTCTGCCTGTTCTTTATGATGCAATTTCTCGCTTTGAGTTTGTTCTCAACACATAGCTCAAGTCACTTGAGAATTGAGTGTAGAATTTCACATGGCACTGTTGTTGTACAGTCTGCAGCTACACACTGTATTATTACATGTAGTCTACATTTACCAAGTCCTGCTCTGCCAATGCGCATATATTCTTCACCGGAAGAGATTTACTATAATGCTATTCAGTATTATCCTGGCTTGAAGCTTTGTGTGTCGTTGCTATGGATACCCAATAGCTTTTAGGGAAGGCCAAAGGAAAATGACATTATTTCCCAGTCCCCTCGCATGCGTTTACAAACTTGTCCGCTTGGTTATCAGATGTTATTTGAATTCAGTCTCCTTTTCTTTTAGTAACATACCTGTGTATGGTGTACCGCCTAGTGTAGCTCACATTGCATTTTATGCACGCTCTGAGGTTTCGGCAGAGCAATACATTGTACTTCCCTACGTTGTAAAATATCCCTGTATTTTAGGGTAGAGAGCCATGTTTGCAGACGACTCTAAGATCAATATCATGATCTCGTACAGTCACCAAGACTCCGAGATAATGCAGGGAATCATGGACCTCTTAACAACCCACGGGTTCGGTGTCTGGGTAGATACTAAACTGAAGGGAGGGGCCAACTTCTTTAAAGACATTGGTAGTGCTGTGATAGGTTGTGATATCTTTCTCTTTCTTCTATCCGAGCACTCTATATCCAGCAAGTATTGTCAAGATGAGTTGTCCCTCGCTAGGATATCTAACAAGCGAATCCTGCCTCTCACTTACTGCTCCTTCCGGGAAATAACGGGTGCCATGGAGGCGGGTTTCAGACTCATCCTCTCCTGTGTCCAATGGGTGTGTTTAGACCCGAAAGAAGAGGAGATAGACAACAATAAACGGTTTTTGGAGAGTTTGAACGAGGTGCTGCAGAGTGAGCTAAGTGAGGATGCCAGGCTTGCTAACTATACAGTAGTGGCAGATGAAAACCACGAGGAGGAAATGTATAGAAGCATGGGAACTCTCCGGAGAATGAACTCCAAGCACTTCACAGAGTTCTGGACTAGGAACTTTGGGGACGCTGACTCGGTCCTGGTTACGAGTATACTGGACCAGATAAAGGTTGACTATTACTGGGACTATCTGAGTCTCAACCTGGAGGATAGTTGGGCACTAAAGGCCATGACATTGTGGTGTTTCAACCTGGAACGGAACTGTAAAACCCTCACCCGGAAGCAATATGATGAGTTCGTCTACCCTGATGGGAGGCCCCAGGAAGGCGGTCCTGTCTCAGCTGATTTTGACAGGTTTTGGATCCGGTGCAAGGATGGGTTCAGTGTTCGGCTCAGTATGCAGGAGGTGTTTGATTCGGAGAGTAGTGTCCGGTTCGATAGCATTCGGAATCTCAGCAAAATCAAAAGTAAACGAGTTGTGATCGCACTGTGTAAACTACTCCGTGATTCAGATCCTAATATCAGGGCTGTGGCATGTATCTCCCTCTCCTACACTGCCCACCAGGGCAACGCTGACAAGTTAGTTGTGCTTCTAAAAGACCCTGACCGGTTGGTTAGGGAGAGTGCGTGTTTGGCCCTGGCCAGGTTGAAAGTTCCTGCTACTGTTCCTGCACTGTTGCTGACATGGCGGAATGACGTCATCAGTGACGTTAGGAGTGCGGCGATGAAGGCCCTGGAGGCAATAGATAGTAGTGAGGCGAAGGAGGGTATCAGGGTGGTTCATACTCTGCAGGAGGAGTTCCAGAAACTTGCTAGCAGTGACGAATAGAAGAGGGTTTATAATCGAATCATTGTAAAATTTTGAGACATACTGTAAATCTTTAGGTATCACTGCTTGTACAACTTATAACACTGCCCAGTGTTATAAGTTCTGACTTATAACACTGGGCAGTGTTATAAGTGAAAACTTATAACACTGGGCAGTGTTATAAGTGAAAACTTATAACACTGGGCAGTGTTATAAGTGAAAACTTATAACACTGCTGCACTTAGAAGTCCTTACTCCACTGTTTCTGTCACACTTAAAAACCGTTAGAAAGATAAGCATTTACGAACTCCCTCTCTCTCTCTTTCTTTGTGTCACACTCTCAAGCCGTTGCAACACCGAGATCAAGATAACAGTCACGAACAGCTAGACCCACACATTCTTTATCTCTCTCACTCTCGCTAATCTCTCACTCTCTTTACCTATAGATCTCAGACGTTATCTTATCTCTGCCTGCTACCTTATTATGAATTCGTTCTATTGTTACGCCCTAAACTGTCTCTCACTCTTGTTTTAAAAATTTTACAATGCAATTTTATTATGCCTATTTTCGTTGTACCTGACGTCAACAATAATGTCCCAGATTCTTACACTTTTAGACCTCGCAGGCTCGGTCAAAAAGTAAAACTACATCACTCGCAGGCTCGTGAGGTAGTTACACTTAGTGGCACTCGCAGGCTCGTGCACTAAAGTACAAGAATCTGCCTCGACCTGTGGTCTCGGATCATTATTGTTGTACTTATAACACTCGACCTTCGGTCTCGTGTTATAAGTTTTCAGGTACAACTTATAGGCATAATAAAATCCTACAATGTATGTTAGCAGGGGTCAAATGACGGATTGGAGAGAGAACTTGTTTCATCACTCTATTCTAGACTAACTAAATCAGCAGAGATGTCGCTAGCAGTGTCATATAAGAATTGTTTTACCGCTTCAAATTGTCAAATACTATCACTGAAATGTAGAGATATGACGAGCACACGTTCATTCAACCCATAATAATAATGTAGCGAGTGTGGTTTTATTTTCTGTAGATTTACTTCTTTGATTCAAGAGTGTAAATAGTGACTATCAAATGTGTTTATGTTTCTTATAGTTTTGTTCTTTAAATTGTGTCTATTAATTTGCCCTATTCACCTACACCATGTTCTCACCTCCTTCTCTTCCAATGCCCCTTTTTTCTAATACATCTCCCTTCCTATCAAAGGAATGAGTCCTCCCTGTGTACCACAGCTCTGGGTTTAAGTGCAGCGTCCCCCTTGCATAGAACCACCCTAGCTCTACCTATCTACCTATCTCACTTCCTATCAAAGAGTTCATGATAACATGAGTCCTCCCTGTGTACCACAGATGGGTAGCAGCGTGGAGACACCCTCCCATTTTGTCCCTTCCCATCCCAAACTATATCTTGTATGCGCCCAATTAACCCACCTCCTCCCTGCCCCAGACCCCTCGCCATTACCAACTATACGAATAATAACCCTCCTCCTCCCTGCCCCAGACCCCTCGCCATTACCATGCCACAACAGAAGCTAAGTGCCTTCTTCTCCACCTCCAAGACCCCTCCCAAGCCCTCTCCTGTTCGAACTGCCGTCGCTGCTGTTATAATAGAGGAGGATAATGATGTTGATGAAGCCGTGGTTGAGGTTAGTGGTTGAGGTTAGTGGTTGGGTGGTTGAGGTTAGTGGTTGGGTGGTTGAGGTTAGTGGTTGGGTGGTTGAGGTTAGTGGTTGGGATAATTATCTGTTAGTTTAGTGGTAAGTGGTTGAGGTTAGTAGATGTTAGTTTAGTGGTTGTGAATTATGTTCTAACCTGGACACTGTGAGAGAGTGTAGAACAAGGCAATGTAGAGGGGTAGTTTAATCGAAGTCGATGGGGATGGAGAATATGGGTTGGTATTATGAAATATTGGTTCTCACCCCCCCCTATTGTGTCTCCAGGTGAAGCGTGTACGAATATCATCTGATGTAAGAGAGGTCTCCGCCTCCCCTCCCTCGTCCCCTCCCTCATCTCCAGTGAACCAGAGCAAGCGACGCCGGGTCCAAATCCTTGAGAGTGATGACGAGAGTGAGAACGAGGAGAACCAGGAGCCAGCAGAGAAGGCCACCCCAAAACGGGCCACTGCAAAGTTGTCCAAGGCGTTCCGGAGCAAGATTGCTAACCGTGTCCAGACACCTTTTGTAAAGAAGGAGGGTGTCGAGGAGGAGGAGGTTAAACCGTCACCCATTGCCTCTCGGTTAGCCTCCTTTGCGTTTAAAAAGAACAGTACAGAGAAGGAGAAGGAGGAGGTGGAAGAGGAGGGAAAGATGGAGGTGGAGGAAGATAAATCACCTAAATCAGAGCCAGCCTCCCCAACAAAATCACCCTCACCAGCTAAATCACCATCACCTGTCAAAAAGACACCGGTTTCAAACAAAAAATCCAAACCAGAACTGAAACCAAAAGCTGAGAAAAAGACGCCAAAATCAGCCAAAAAGCCACCACAATCTACTAAAAAGACACCTGAGGCATCTAAAAAGACGCCTGAGTCAGCTAAAAAGACGCCTGAGGCTTCTAAAAAGACGACGTCTCTAGTTTCGGCAGGTTCAGCTAAAAACTACAACCCTGGGAAGAGCAGTTACAGCCCACTGTCTGATGCCTCATGGTCCAAGGGCCAGGATGTACCTTACTGTGCACTGACAGATACCCTCAAGGTAGGCTTGGCATGATTTGTTGGTAACACCATGGTAACACAATGGTAACATCATGGTAACACCATGGTAACACCATGGTAACATCATGGTAACACCATGGTAACACAATGGTAACACCATGGTAACATCATGGTAACACCATGGTAACATCATGGTAACACCATGGTAACACCATGGTAACAACTAACACCATGGTAACACCATGGTTACACAATGGTAACACCATGGTAACACAATGGTAACACCATGGTAACACTATGGTAACACAATGGTAACACCATGGTAACACGCCCGGTTTCCTCTCAGGCTATTGAAGAAGTGTCAGGGCGATTAGAGAAGACGATGATACTGAGCAACTTCCTCCGCTCAGTTGCCATCCTTACTCCTGATGATCTTCACCTGTGTATCTATCTGTGTACCAACCAGGTAAAATGTTGTCATGCTACATGACCTTCGGCCCGGTTCGGAGAGGACAGTCTTTTATGAAACAAGCCCAGACTCTCTCAAACAGTATAGAGATAGTCTACTGTTCTGTATTAACGGGAGATGGATAAAAACATAACTAATCTATCGATATATTTATAAAATCGCTCCATACCTCTCTCTAGGTTGCTCCTGCCTACAAGGGTATAGAGTTGGGGGTTGGTGAGACAGTGGTAATGCGGGCTATCCAGGAGGCTTGTGGGGTTAACGTTGCAACACAGAAGAAGATGATTGTTGAAATGCGTGAGTTATCTCTTTTAATGTTACCTTGGTAACATGTATACAATTCTTTACCCTCGCCCACTTCTGGCTTAAAAAACCATAAGTTTGGGCCGTGGGGTAGTCGGTAGATATTACTTTGTCCCATTGTGTAGATACAAAGTCTGTAACTAACGTGTTTCAGAGGACCTTGGCAGAGTGGCAGAGGCATCTCGATCCAAACAGAAGCTGATGTTTAAACCTAAACCCCTGACAGTGAAAACAGTTTTCAAGACTTTACTTGATATCACAGCCATCAGTGGCAATCAGGGTCAAGGTATTGGCAGTCTTTTCTTAATTAACTTTAGACTTCTTCAGATGACCTGATTGTTTTACATGATAATCACTGTCATATCAGTTCAGCTGAAGAAATTTAATTAACTTCTAAAGCCTACATGGATCATTTCCAATGTGTAGTTATATCGAGTATTTATTCTCTCATCCTCTATTAACTCTCTTCTCTCTCGCCCACACAGCCCAGAAGATAGGACTAATTAAGAAGTTGATAGTATCATGTACTGGATCTGAAGCCCGGTTTATTCCCCGCTCTCTGCTCGGAAAGTTGAGGTGTGGGTTGGCTGAACAAACTGTATTGGTTGCAGTGGGGCACGCTACCATACAGACACCACCCGGAGGTAAGCTGTCAGGCCAATGCTCTGACAGGAGGTAAGAGGAAATAGAAGTTTTACTAGAACAATATTCTTCCTAAAATATTTTACAAAAGAGCAGCAAAACCTTTACTTGTATTATGAACATCTCAAGTACTCCCCTAGAATACCTCTCTCCTCTCTCACACCATGCACCACGTGATCAGTTGTATGGCAGTACCAGACCCTGCTTTCTTGGCAGCTACCGGCAGTGCACTCAGATCGGGTCGGCGCAGCTAGGTAATTAATCACTACAACTTCTCAGGTGATGAGGAACAAGCCATTAGTAAGTCCAAACTGGACAGTGCAAAGGCAGAGGCAGCCGAGGTGGTAAAAACGTGTTTCTGTGAGTGTCCCAACTTTGAGCACATTGTCGGAGTGATCCGGGAACATGGTGTAATGGACGCTCATGAGCACTGCAAGCTGACACCGGGGATCCCTGTGAAACCAATGCTGGCACATCCCACCAAGGGGGTCTCAGAGGTAATTATGGGGGTATTTTGCGGGGGGGGGGGGTATCAGGGGTAATTATGGGGTATTTTGCGAGGGGTAATTGGGGGGGGGGGTTTCACGTGATGTGATCTAGTGAAACAAATATAACGACTCTCTCCTCATATCAGACAAATGAAAATGAAAATGAAAATGTTTACAAATTACAATTTCAACCCCCCCCCCCCCCTGTACAGGTGTTGTCCAGGTTTGAGGGAGGTGAGTTTACCTGTGAATACAAGTACGACGGTGAGAGAGCTCAGATACAGCGATCATCAACGGGAGAAATGTCCATATTTTCTAGGTAAGTCATGGATAACTCCGCGCCGGCAAGGGGCATATAGCGGGCTACCAAGGAATTGTGAAAAGTTAAAAAACATCTGAACAGCTAACCATGGTAACCACGGTAATAACAGCTAACCATGGTAACCATGGTAACAGCTGCCACCCCTCCCAGCTATGGTAACCATGGTAACACCCCTCCCAGCTATGGTAACAACCAACACCCCACCCCCATCAGGAACCAGGAGAATAACACCTCTAAATACCCGGATATTATTGGAAGAATGAGTAACTGTATGGCGGACACCACTGAGAGCTTCATTCTGGATTGTGAGGTGGTAGCATGGGATGTGGAGAAAGAGTTGATCTTACCATTCCAGGTAATTGTTGTGGGTAGTTACTAAAAGTTGCCCATGAATGTAGAATATAGCTCCCCCCAGCTACTTCTCTCTCTCTCTAGTTAACCCATTTAACTCTCATCTATCCCCTACCAGATACTGACAACACGAAAACGCAAGGACGCTGATGTGAACGAGATCAAGGTGAAAGTGTGTCTCTTCGCATTTGATCTTCTCTACCTGAACGGGGAGAGTCTGGTCAGAAGACCCCTCCGGGAACGCCGGGAGTTGCTCCTGAGCGCATTCAACACAGTTAAGGGAGAGTTCCTGTTTGCCACGGGCAAGGACTGTTCTGATCCTGAAGAGATTCAGGAGTTTCTGGAGGAGAGCATCAAGAGGCAATGTGAGGGTCTCATGGTGAAAAGTCTGGATAAAGATGCGACCTATGAGATCGCCAAGAGGTCCCATAATTGGTTGAAGGTGAAGAAAGATTATTTGGAGGGAGTTGGCGATTCCCTTGATTTGGTTGTAATTGGAGCCTTCTCGGGGAAGGGTAAGAGATCTGGGGTATACGGTGGGTATCTCCTGGCGTGTTATGACCCTGATGATGAACAATACCAAGCCATCTGTAAGATAGGTACTGGTTTCTCCGATGAGGACCTATCTTCCCATTACAAGGCGTTATCAGAACACAAGATTGATAGCCCCAAATCCTACTACAGCTACCCTGACTCGAGTGCTCCTGATGTATGGTTTGAGCCCACTGTTGTATGGGAGGTGAAGTGTGCTGATCTCTCCATTTCTCCTGTCTACACAGCTGCAGCGGGAATAGTTGATTCCACCAAGGGGATATCCCTTAGATTCCCTCGGTTTATTAGAGTCAGAGATGACAAGGGGGCAGAGGATGCAACAAGTGCTGAGCAGGTCGCTGAGCTGTATAACAAACAGGACAACAAGCAAGAGGGACGGGGAGAGCATTTTTAATTTGCAGAATATGTGATGTGATTTCCGGTGATATGCCGGAAAACGTTTTAAAAGTGATGAGTTATTTGTTGGAAATTATGTATGTTTTTCGATATAACGTTTTTCCATAATGATAAATAACTCGTGTTTGATAACAGTTGCCCTTATTAAATCAAATTTGTCCCTAAGTGAACAAATCTCCATTTTCAAGCGCAGGCGCGAGATTCGCTGAAATACGATACGTAAACCGCCGCGCGATTTTCATTTGAATTTCGCGCGCGGCGTCTCACTCTCAGCTCATTTCACATTTTTTACTCGGATGTGTCATTTTCAAAAAATTCCGAAGAAATTCATCTCATCGGCGACAACCAGTCACGTGAGAATCTCACATGACTGGTTGTTGCGTGACCGGTAACGGTGATTCCCATGCAATCATGCATGAATGACTGAGAAGCCAAAATTGGACCTTTTAAGCATCACCACAATTAGTTGTTGTATAGAGAGTTTTCAATATGTTACTGGTTATAGTTCTCTCAGCTGTGATATGCTCTTTGGGGGCTGAGTACAGTTACTCCATCCCCTACGAAAAAACGATCAGCGATTATGAGGGGATATCCTCACCAGATGCGGGGGATGAAATCGACCAAATGGATGTACAACAAATTTCAGCACCAAACCAGATCCGCTTATCGTTTACCGGTCAGTCCACTACTCATGCTACCAACATTATATTTGTAGGATGAAAGCATGCAGTATAATAAAAAAAGCCTAGCAAGTTACTTTTTTGTCCTCAGATGACCCAACGGAGATGGCCATAACATGGACAACAAATGGGGTAACCAATCCCAATGAGGTACGATATGGACTTGCTGAAAGCAACCTAAACAACACTGCTAGTTCCATATCCCATCAATACCAATGGGATGAAGACGAGGATGGTAACTACGCCTACACTAGCGGGTTCATACACGAGGCACTCATGGTCAACTTAGTGCCTGGGGCTATACACTTTTATCAGGTTAATGCAGCAGTGACTTGATGTGCTGCTGTGGGTGTAAATGAGAAGTAAATGAAGATTGAATTTGGATAATAATGAGTTATGTGTATTATAATGTCTCCTTCAGATATATAGTAATGGAAAGACCTCCGATGTGATTCGATTTATTGCAGCACCCGAAAAAGGATCTGAAACGCCCGTAAACATATTCCATATTGGCGATGCCGGTACTTTCGGGTACGAGCAATTATAAATCACAGGATAAGTATCGGATAATTGTTTATGAGCCGCATGATAATAGTTTGTTGGGATGATATCTCCTTCCGGCTTGATCAATCAGGGACAAAATGAAATTACGGTGTTTTATTAAACGGAACAGTTTCGATGTTACAACATCTTCCTCAGCCTCAAATTAATTTGTTTAAAGTAGTGTTGAAAAGTTTGAACTACTTTAAACAAATTAATTTGAGGCTGAGGAAGATGTTGTAACATCGAAACTGTTCCGTTTAATAAAACACCGTAATTTCATTTTGTCCCTGATTGATCAAGCCGGAAGGAGATATCATCCCAACAAACAATTATAAATCATGCACACGAAACTGTTTTTTATCTTTGATGTGCAAATTTAAAGCATTTCATTCACCCTCTAATTCCAAATAAACTACACACAATTCTCCAATTCCAAACTCTCCTTCTCCTCAGAACTTCAGTGATGGTAACAGCCGATATGATGAACAGAATGAACAAGCAGGATTTCCACGGCCTTGTCCACTGTGGTGACATGAGTTACGCAGACAAGTACAACGGATCGAGGGGCGACTTTGCCACCCAGGTAACTAGGGTTCAAGAGACAAGAGAGCTGTACCATGATTAGAGTCAGGAGCTCAGGAGTTCAAAAGAGAGTTGTACCATGACTCAAAACTTAAAACTACAGTTACTCCAGATCAATAACAAACTATAATCTTAACAAATTATATTCGTTGCCATAATTGTAGAAAGTTTGGGACACTTGGGGCCAGATGGTTGAGCCAGTTGCCTCCAAAATGGCCTACATGACTTCCCCGGGTAACCATGAAATCGATGTGTATGAGTCCACCAGGGAGAATGGAACAATTTACCAGAAACGCTTTATCATGCCTGGTGAGATAATGAATATGCAGTTCTTTATGTCTGCTATTTTAACACATTATAATGTGTTAAAATAGCTGACCCCCTAATGCATTAGGGGGTCTGCATTATCCTGGATAACCCAGATAGCTCGTATAACCCGGATATATCAGATAATCAGGCCATGATATCCCGGATTTAGATTGTCTTACGGGCTATCCTGAAAATACTTATTATCCGGGCTATCCGAGCTATCTGGGTTATCCGGGATTAATAATCCTGGATACACCATCGATACATACCCCTAATAGAATTATAACAGTCCAGCGCCCGTAAATCAGGGTCCAACACCACCTGTTGTTGTATGATAAAGCAAAAAAATGTGCTTCTTTTAATCTCTGATAATATTCCAGGAAACGAGAAGTCTTACAGTTTTGCATTGGGAATGGTTCAGTTTGTATCTGTAAACAGTGATGAATCTGTTGATAAGGAGTCTACACAGGGAGTCTGGCTAGAGGTGAGTGATTACTTTTTTAATGAGGTTTCACTATTTAGTATTCTGATTGTTATGTCTTAGGACACGGTGTTTCTTGATCTTTCGCTAACTGATATATTGTGCATGTTATTGTATTTTCGATAAAACGGGGAACGAACCGTTACTACTACATTTTCCTTGCAGGATACCCTAAGGGAGATAAATGAGAACAGAGATAAGTATCCGTGGTTGGTTGTCTTCCAACATCGCCCCATCTATAACTCAAATGCGTATGTAGCAGTCGTGTTGTTTTAGTCATTCACCCACACCCCCCTCCCGCCCCGATACCCGTGTATATTTTAGCATCACGTTAGAATCTGCTAAATTTGAAAGGGATAGTTCTGTAAGTCAACACTAGTTTCCTTAGCGCATTGGTTCGCCACACGCTCAACCCATTTCACACCTATAACAGATACTATGCTATTAGTTTTGTCCTGGTTGTTCATCATATGTTATGTTTATTCACGACATAACTTCTCACTATGGCGGCACGATTCGTAGGAAAGCGGCATGCATGCTCTAAACAAACAAATGCATCCGCATATAATCAGCATCTGACTTCGAATGTTTATTTAGAGAGGGGGGATGGTGGGTGCGTGAGAGATGAGAGATGAGAGATACTGCCTCATAATAACCCCTCTTCCGACGAGTAACCGCTAACCTTTCTACCCCAACCAGTAACCTCTCTCCCCCAACCGCTAACCTTTCTCTCCCGACTGCAGTAACCATGGTAATTGGAGTGGACAGAACACATACGACATTGCAGATGGGTGGCCCGAGGCTGACTATGATGGGTGGTACACGGCATTCGAAAACCTGTTGATTAAGTACGATGTAGACTTGCTCCTAGCGGGACATGTCCACCAATACGAGAGGAGCTGGCCAGTATGGGGACGTAATAATGTACAAAAATCGTATAATGATGTTACCGCCCCTGTTCACATCTCGTGTGGACACGCTGGAAAGGACCTTTATAAGTATGTGGAGTATATTTGGTTTTATGAAGGAGTATGATAGTTTTTATGAAGGAGTAAAATTTAGTGCTCCTTTATAAACACACGTACCTACATGCAAGATTTAACTGCAATTGTGAATTAATACCCCAATTATTCCCTAGATGGGAATGGGACACGAATAACACTGTTGACTCCTACTCTGATCCAGCTCCTAGATTTTCTGCTGCCCGAACTAACACGGAATGGGGTCATTGCGAGCTTGAATTTCTCAACAAAAACACAGTTCGGGTATGTTGATTGTTTAGGATACAATCTCTATATTTGCTCTTTAATTCATTAAAATGTAGACACTACCAGTATCATTTCCCGAGATTGAGACAAGTCTGGAAATATGAACTTACACATGCTCTTTATTTCCACAGCACACCATGTACGTTATGGGGAACACAGAGCCAAAGGAAGATGTTACAATTACCAAGAAGCGATCCTCTGCTGCACTTGGAATTCAAGCCTCTACATTGGTCCTGACCGCCGTCTTGTGGCTCATGTGGTGCTGATTACCAACGATATAGCACCAAACCTACATCAAATAGAAGACATTCATTTCCAGTCTGGTGGTGCCAGAGCCCGATTTGATTCTCAATGGGGTCCGCGGCGCCGGACAGTTTATGTGATCGTGGCCCAACGTGTATATTTTCTACAGTTTTTTAGATTTCATTTTTGTATTTCCTTGTATTGAACTTATCATGAAGCTTTGTTAAAAAATAAATCGTTTCTTTTATTAAACTCTACTACATTCTATGGATATAATATCACTGACTTCACATCTACCAGTTCAAAGCTGTTAAAATGTGTTCGATAGCAAACCATCTTCGTCCCAGTAATGACAGAGGAATGCGGAAATCTCCTTGATCCTATAATACAAGTAAACTCTAATCACCATACAAGTAAACTCTAATTACCATCTCCTCCAAATTAGCAACTAAACCTCTCTGTTCCCACGTACTGACGTACAACACCAAATGCACTTCTCACGGATGAAGGTTGATGACATATGTTCCCATATTTGTACACGCTTATCAGCTAGCCGCATATTATTACTTTTCTGAGACCGGATTTCACATTGCTAGCACCTTGAACAACACCAGGCTTTTCTCCCAGCCCAAATCTCTATACCAGGCTTACCTTGCTGGACCTGCAGAGAGGCCGCTGGTTGCAGCAGCTGTGCCATTTGGCTCGGTGGTAACACTCGTTCATCATCATTATACATTTGGTGGCATAGGTTGAAATTATCCCGGACTGTTAAAACTTTATTTATAACACGATGGCCGCGGTAGCCCTGATTTCCCAGTACACAGAGAAATTGGAAATTTGAAACTGGGAAATTTGAAAGATTCATCGAGTGAAATTCAAGGGTTGTGTTGCCATCAGTCTCATGTTTTGACCTCGTATGTAACCTCATTTCAGTTGATTACATTTAGCCTGCTAGCTCTTCTCGCCCATAAAGTTTGAAAATGTTGCCAGTTTGTCTCCCAATAATAAGCTGCAATGTCCGGCTGGAATCTCCGGTCCTCATTTTCTGCATTCCAGCAAGAGATCGAATTTCGTTTAGTTCGGCACTTGAAAATCGAAATATAAAGAGTTTTTTGAAGTCATGCGATCATTATATTTAATCGGATTTTAATCTGATTTACTGTTCCTTATAATTTGATTTCATATTAATCCACCTTATCAGTCTTCCTTGCATTCGGGGCACGGGATTACTTTCCGGTTTTCTAGCAAATCAGAACAATGGGGAAATTGTGCCACCCCCTCTCCCCTTCTATTCTCCTAACAAAGTTATCATAATTATTGTCTTTTTTCCCTTTTTTGCTTCCTGATAATAACTGTCGTTCTATAATATTTCTTTCTCATTTTTACAGTTGTGATGATGCTCCCCTCGCTCCTCCTCCTCCTTCTGGTCTCGTCTCTAGCTTTGGTACACAGTCAGAACAAGTATACAGTGGGAGATGGAGACTACTCGTACGTCATTGACTATGACAAAACAGAGGATGATTTTGAGTTCAGTTCGCCCAGTTGTGGGAAGGAGATAGATCAGATGGATGTACAGATGATCAGTAAACCAAACCAGATACGCATCTCATTTACAGGTCAGTGAATTAGAAGTACACTTCTCCAGAGTTAGAGTTGTGGTGAATAATATTGTTTGAATGGTGAGGTGCTGCATGATATCATGATTACCATGCTGTATCTATACAGTAGGTACCTCCTCTATATCGCACAGTTTAATATTTGAAACAGCTGTTGTTTGAATTGGTTATGAAATTACCCCTCAACGCTCGAGCTCCCGGGGTGACTTCGTAACCAACTGTTTGAAGAATTGATAAAGTGTAACCCCCATTTATTATAGTTGACCCACATATTGTAATCCCCATATATATCAGGTGACCCACATGTGTAATCCCCATATATTAGTTGACCCACATATGTAATCCCCATATATATCAGGTGACCCACATGTGTAATCCCCATATATTAGTTGACCCACATATCCCCATATTATATCAGGTGAGTGGTGACCCACATATGTAATCCCCATATATATCAGGTGACCCACATGTGTAATCCCCATATATTAGTTGACCCACATATCCCCATATTATATCAGGTGAGTGGTGACCCACATATGTAATCCCCATATATATCAGGTGACCCAACTGAGATGTCACTAACATGGACTACTAACGATGTCAGTCACATTGAGGAGGTGAGGTATGGCGTCCTGGAGGGGGATCTCAACAACACAGCCACCTCGATATCTCACCAGTATAACTGGAATGAGCAAGAGGATGGGAGTTATGTTTACACTAGTGGGTTCATACACGAGGCACTCATGGTCAACCTGGTACCTGGTGCTATACACTTTTACCAGGTTAGTGTGTGTATGTATATGGCTCTAGGTTATTGTTGATGGTCCTTGTCCCGGAGAGTGCTCTACGCACGGTTGCGAGGAGCTATTAACAAGTAAAACAAGGAAGTATTAGTTCAACAGTTCCTTGTTTTACTTGTATGGCTCTAGGTTATAACTTATAGCGTACCAAACTCTGCCGTCCGAGGCTCTGAGGGACTATACCGTCTAAAGATTTAAAACTAAAAGAAGATTTATAACATTTCTCTCTTGTAGATATTTAGTAACGGCCAACAGTCTGATGTTTTGCGATTCCTGGCTGCTCCTGAGGCTGGATCTGATGCACCCGTCTCCTTCTTTCACATTGGGGACCATGGAACTTTTGGGTGAGTGAGATTTAATAAAGATGACGTCATACCTTATGATATTATCTTGGCTGTAGGTGTAAAAAACCATAGCTTGTCACCCCAGTTAGAACCCCAAAAACAATAAGTCTCTCCTTTGACACGACTCTTTGTTCCCAATTCTCCCTCTCTTTCGAAGGACATCTCTGATGGTAACGGCTGATATGATGAAAAGAGCAAAAGATCAAGATTTCCATGGGCTCATTCACTGCGGCGACATAAGTTACGCCAACAAGTTCAATGGTTCAAGAGGCGAACCACCCATGGCCTCCCAGGTAGGGCATGTCAGAGCATTGGCCTGACCCATTCTTGTTTCTCTCAAGTGTGCGAGAACTGTGGTCAGAGAATTGGCCTCCCGGTAGGGCCGGTTCGAGGGTTTTACCCGCTTAGTTGGTGTTGAATAAGAAGACAGGATATATATTCATGTTTACCCCCTCCTTTCTTGACCAGTAACGACCCCCTCTAACCCCCTTTTACAGCAAGTTTGGGATACCTGGGGTCAGATGGTAGAACCACTTGGATCCAAAATGGCGTACATGGTTACCCCTGGCAACCACGAGTTGGATTCTTATGATTCCACCAACGAAAATGCAACTATTTATCGGAAAAGGTTCATTATGCCAGGTATGACACATTCAGAAATCCGCCATGATCAGTGGCTTCTAAGTCCCTTAATAATTGGGCATTAGTAATTGGGCAAGGCAATTTTTTCCGCAATTTTGAGAGGCACGTATAACTAACACGTCTTACGGCCAGCTATAAAGTACCAGAAAAGTCCTATAATAAATGTTAAGAGACCTAACACTTACTCACAGACTACACTCGCTCAGAGCACGTATAACTAAACAGTTTGATAGAGTTTTTCCAATACCCTTAACTGTTGCAGCCCACGTACAAACAAAACCTACAATGGTCGTTCTGATCGTCTTCACTCTTCGTCTCTTTCTCAACTCGTACCGGCACCGGCCCTGGGGGAGGGTCGGACGGTGAGAAAGGGTGGGTATAGCCCGTACCGTACGTACCAAATGTAAAAGTGGGGTACAGGTGCAGACTGCAGGTCCAAGTCTTGAGATTTTCGTTGAGATTCCTGTCCAGCAATGTCGGGGCGATATCAGGACAGGTGAGACAAGCGACAAAATCAAGATAAGATAGGATATACTCGTATGTAACTTGGTAATGAAATTCCCCCTCTGCGCTATATGCAATAATAGGGGTGACTTCGTAACCAAGTATGTAACATCATTTCAGTTGATTACATTTAGCCTGCTAGCTCTTCTCGCCCATAAAATTTGAAAATGTTGCCAGTTTGTCTCCCAATAATAAGCTGCAATGTCCGGCTGGAATCTCCGGTCCTCATTTTCTGCATTGCAGCAAGAGATCGAATTTCGTTCGGCACATGAAAATCGAAATAAAGAGTTTTTTGAAGTCATGCGATCATTATATTTAATCGAATTTTAATCTGATTTACTGTTCCTTATCATTTGATTTCATTTTAATCCACCTTATCATCAGTCTTCCCCACGGGATTACTTTCCGGTTTTCTAGCAAATCAGAACAACGGGGAAATTGTGCCACCCCCCCCCCTCTATTCTCCTAACAAAGTTATCATAATTATTGTCTTTTTTCCCTTTTTTTGCTTCCTGATAATAACTGTCTTTCTATAATATTTGTTTCTCATTTTTACAGTTGTGATGATGCTCTCCTTGCTCCTCCTCCTTCTGGCCTCGTCTCTAGAATTGGTACACAGCCAGAACAAGTATACGGTGGGAGACGGAGACTACTCGTACGTCATTGACTATGACAAAACAGAGGATGACTTTGAGTTCAGTTCGCCCAGTTGTGGGAAGGAGATAGATCAGATGGATGTACAGATGATCAGTAAACCAAACCAGATCCGTATCTCATTTACAGGTCAGTGAATTAGAAGTACACTTCTCCAGAGTTAGATGTGTAACCCCCATATATTAGTTGACCCACATGTGAAATCCCCATATATTAGGTGACCCTACGGAGATGTCACTAACATGGACTACTAACGATGTCAGTCACATTGAGGAGGTGAGGTATGGTGTCCTGGAGGGGGATCTTAACAATACAGCCACCTCAATATCTCACCAGTATCACTGGAATGAGCAAGAGGATGGGAGTTATGTTTACACTAGTGGGTTCATACACGAGGCACTCATGGTCAACTTAGTACCTGGGGCTATACACTTTTACCAGGTTAGTGTGTGCAGTATATGGCTCTAGGTTATAACTTAGAGCCGTCTGAGGCCCTGAGGGAATGGACTACCGTCTAAAGATTTAAAACTAAAAGTTTTATAACATTTCTCTCTTGTAGATATTCAGTAACGGTCAACAGTCTGATGTTTTGCGATTTCTGGCTGCTCCTGAGGCTGGATCTGATGCACCCGTGTCCTTCTTTCACATTGGGGACCATGGAACTTTTGGGTGAGTGAGATTTTATCAAGATGACGTCATTTTTCCGGCACCTTGTGATATTATCTTGGTTACGAAGTCACCCCTTTTATTGCATGAGCTATTATAACGGAGGGGTAATTTCATTACCAATGATGTTATCTTGACTTCTGCAGTAGGTGTAAATGTTAAAACCATAGCTTGGCACCCCAATTAGAACCCCAAAAACAATAAGTCTCTCCTTTGACCTTTCCACGACTCTTTATTCCCAATTCTCCCTCTCTTTAAGGACATCGCTGATGGTAACGGCTGATATGATGAAAAGAGCAAAAGATCAAGATTTCCATGGGCTCATTCACTGCGGTGACATAAGTTACGCCAACAAGTTCAATGGTTCCAGAGGCGAACCACCCATGGCCTCCCAGGTAGGGCCGGTTCAAGGGTTTTACCCGCTTACTTGGTGTTGACTAAGAAGATATATTCATGTTTACCCCCCTCCTTTCTTGAGCAGTAACGACCCCCTCTAACACCCTTTTACAGCAAGTTTGGGATACCTGGGGTCAGATGGTAGAACCACTTGGATCCAAAATGGCGTACATGGTTACCCCTGGTAACCACGAATTGGATTCTTATGATTCGACCAATGAAAATGCAACTATTTATCGGAAAAGGTTCATTATGCCAGGTATGACACATCCAGAAATCCGCCATGAGCGGCTTCTAAGTCCCTTAGTAATTGGGCAAGGGCATTAGATATAATGTAGTTTTTTCTGCAATGGTATCCCAACTGTCAGGTAACGAGCGATACTACAGTTTTGGTGTAGGAATGGTTCACTTTATCGCTGTATCTACAGATGAATCAATCGACAGCGAATCAACTCAAGGGGTGTGGTTCGAGGTATGCTACTTTTCTTTGTTATGTTCTAATCCTCCATTTACATTTGTCGGGCGGGGCGAAACAGGATCTAGCTAGGCAATTGTAGCTACTATCATGGTAGCAATTAGCTACTACCATTCGTATGGCTGTGGCTATGTTATTAGTTATTGCAGTAGGGTAGAAAGGGGTAAAATGGCACACGGGGTAAAATGGCACATGTATGGGGTAAAATGGTCCTAGTTATTACATGTAGTCACGTGACTTTTTCTCCAGCGGAGACCTGCTCGTTCTGTTCCGAATTTTTGCTTTAAAACTGCTGTAATTTCTGTTTGAGTTGGCCGATTTTAATTTTGCAAAAACTGCCAGTTAGGGTTTTTATCCTTCTAAAACTTGGTATAAAAATTTTTCAAAAAACCCACTATTAAGTTGATTAAATTGTCAAATTAGTCAAACTGGGGTAAAATGGTTCACCCTCGCTGGGGTAAAATGGTTCACCCTGGGACCAATGAAATCGAGCCTCCAATACCACGTGATACCAACTGGGGTAAAATGGTCCAGCACACTGGGGTAAAATGGTCCAGCAGAACAGAAATTACTGAAGATAACATGGACCATTTTACCCCAGTGCTCTAACAACACCAGGCACGTGATAAAAATCGAGCAATGCTATTGGCTGGACCATTTTACCCCAGTGCAAAATTTCCAAAAAAAGCCCTACCAAACTTTTTGAATTGATTAATTAAGCTATTAAATAAAACTTTCAGATTTTAAAATTTAGCTCGTCTGAAAGGAAAACGTTTCATTGGATAGCCTATATAATTTTTTTTCTTCTTCCTGTATAAATTGAGTATTTTAGAACCTAAAACGTTAGAAAGTGAACCATTTTACCCCATTCTACCCTAACAAGAATGTATTCTGAATAATGAGTTCAGAGCAAGAATGTAGCATTGAGTTTTACAAAATGATGTCACCCCCTCCCCTCCCTTTAGCAAACCCTGAAAGAGATCAATGAAGACAGAGAGACGTGGCCGTGGGTTGTTGTTTTCCAGCACCGACCCATATACAACTCAAACAAGTAGGTTTCAGCTAGATTAACACATGCACGATCTATACTAATAGCCATTGAATGACTGAATGAATTTGTGTGTTTTGCCTGTTTTGTGATATGAAAACCAACTTTTTTGTTGTTCTTGTTTCACTTGAATTTGTCTAGCAGCTGGTCTTGACTGAATTTCCCTGCACAGCAGCTACCACTCTTACCCTGTCCCACCCAGGAACCACTCTCACCCTGTCCCACCCAGGAACCACTCTCACCCTGTCCCACCCAGGAAACACTCTCACCCTGTCCCACCCAGGAACCACTCTCACCCTGTCCCACCCAGGAACCACTCTTACCCTGTCCCACCCAGGAACCACTCTCTCACCCTGTCCCACCCAGGAACCACTCTCACCCTGTCCCACCCAGGAACCACTCTCACCCTGTCCCACCCAGGAACCACTCTCTCACCCTGTCCCACCCAGGAACCACTCTCACCCTGTCCCACCCAGGAACCACTCTCACCCTGTCCCACCCAGGAACCACTCTTACCCTGTCCCACCCAGGAACCACTCTCACCCTGTCCCACCCAGGAATCACTCTCACCCTGTCCCACCCAGGAACCACTCTCACCCTGTCCCACCCAGGAACCACTCTCACCCTGTCCCACCCAGGAACCACTCTCACCCTGTCCCACCCAGGAACCACACTCTCACCCTGTCCCACCCAGGAACCACCCTCACCCTGTCCCACCCAGGAACCACTCTTACCCTGTCCCACCCAGGAACCACTCTCACCCTGTCCCACCCAGGAACCACTCTCACCCTGTCCCACCCAGGAACCACTCTCTCACCCTCCCAGGTCAAAATTGTTGACAATGTAGCAATGCGCTTGCCAGCACATTTTGGTAAACTCCCAGCACATTTTGAAATTTAAGAGGGAACTATTAAATTGAGTCTGGCGTGCTCCTATTGGTCCATATATTGTCGACATTAGGTGCTATTTTTGATCGATTTTACAGAAAACTTACTATGCCAATATATTGGCCTCTCTACCACCGGTCGCGAAGCAAATTTCTCTAATAAACGTCCTAGGGTGTTCCAATTGGTCTATATTTACTCCTTATAACCGTGGGTAGTCGATATATTGAGTCTTAGGGGGTGCTGGCTGGGTGCTGGCATCCAGCAATGGGGCAGCAATGGATCGATTTTACAGAAAAAGTTACTATGTCAATATAGCCTCTCTGCCACCGGTCGCGAGGCAAATTTCTCCAATAAACGTCCTAGGGTGTTCCAATTGGTCTATATTTACTCCCTATAACCGTGGATAGTCGATAAATAGAGTTTTAGGGGGTGCTGGCTGGGTGCTGGGATCCAGCAATGGGGCAGCAATGTAAACGTTTCTCATTGCTGCATATTGCTGGATGCCAGCACCCATTCTTCACCCCCTAAGACTCAATTTATCGACTATCCACGGTTATAGGGAGTAAATATAGACCAATTGGAACACCCTAGGACGTTTATTGGAGAAATTTGCCTCGCGACCGGTGACAGAGAGGCCATATTGACACAGTAACTTTTTCTGTGAAATTGATCCATTGCTGCCCCATTGCTGGATCCCAGCACCCAGCCAGCACCCCCTAAAACTCTATTTATCGACTATCCACGGTTATAGGGAGTAAATATAGACCAATTGGAACACCCTAGGACGTTTATTGGAGAAATTTGCCTCGCGACCGGTGACAGAGAGGCCATATTGACACAGTAACTTTTTCTGTAAAATCGATCCATTGCTGCCCCATTGCTGGATGCCAGCACCCATCTTTCACCCCCTAAAACTCAATTTATCGACCATCCACGGTTATAGGGAGTAAATATAGACCAATCGGAACACCCTAGGACGTTTTTTAGAGAAATTGGCTCCGAGACCGGCGGAAGAGAGGCAATATTGACGTCAACGTGCAATAGCAAAATTCCAGCACTTTTTGAATCCCAAAATTCCCATTGCCAGCACTTTTTCAACAATTTTGACCTGGGCTCACCCTGTCCCACCCAGGAACCACTCTCACCCTGTCCCACCCAGGAACCACTCTCACCCTGTCCCAACCAGGAACCACTCTCTCACCCTGTCCCACCCAGGAACCACTCTCTCACCCTGTCCCACCCAGGAACCACTCTCACCCTGTCTAGTAGCTGGTCTTGACTGAATTTCCCTGCACAGCAGCTCTCACCCTGTCCCTCACACAGGAACCATGGCAACTGGACTGGGGAATACTATGAAGATACTGCTTTGAAGCTGGGCTGGCCCAATTACTTTGAGTCCCTACTCCTCAAGTACAATGTAGATCTGGTACTGGCAGGTCATGTCCACCACTATGAGAGGAGCTGGCCAGTGTGGGGGAGGAATAACACAGTACAGAGCTACACTGACGTCACTAAGCCAATCCATGTGACATGTGGGCACGCTGGAAAGAACCTTTACAAGTAAGCGGGAAATCTTGTTTTGTTCTAACCCGGTGTGTGGGGAATCTGCCAGATCTGACTCTATTATCATTTCTTTCAAATAATTGAGCGAGCGAGAACCGCGGTCGGAGCATGATTGGCCTGACAGGGAATTAGTGGCACTTTGTTCCCTGATTGATACGTGTTTTAAGTAACCCGTTCTGTCCAGGTGGGAATGGGGCACGGACCACACTGTTGATACCTACTCTGACCCAAAACCAGCGTTTTCAGCTGCCCGAACTAACACGGAATGGGGTCACTGTGAGCTGGAATTTCTCGACAAAAACACAGTTCGGGTATGTGCCAGGTCCCCCCTCACCCTTGTGTAGCGCACAACGTTATTTTATTTCTATAATGGTTCAGTAGATCAACCCACCCTTCACTTTTCACAATTAGAGCGTGTTCTCTCGAATCTAATATGTACAACTTCGGGTATTATCACAGAAAATAATACCCCACTCCTTTACAGCACAAGATGTTTGTTCTCGGATCCTCAGAACCCAAAGAAGACGTTACAATCACCAAAAAGAGATCTTCCGCTTCCCCTGCAGCTGCCTCCATCTCCCTCATCCTAGTCCTAGTCCTGACTGTACTGTAATTTAAAAAGTCCTGACTATACTTTGAACTTTTTAAAATGTTGAACGTTTATAGCCATTATTATGTGACCCTTTTTTATTTTTTTTGTTTGGCTATGGTAATTATTTTTTGATTATCCGCATGTCAGATTTATTTTAGAACCCGTGACAACTTCGTGTTGCTCTAACATAACTCCCTCCCCATCTAGTATCCATGGCAACTGGACGGGTAAGAACACCCCTCAGTATGATGGTCCTGATGACCTACCTGTCCGTGGGGGTTGGCCTGACCACTTTGAGACTCTCATCTTGGCATACAAGGTGGATATAGTCCTAGCGGGACATGTCCACCAATACGAGAGGAGTTGGCCAGTATGGGGGCGTGATAATGTACAACAATCGTATAATGATGTTACCGCTCCTGTTCATATTACCTGTGGCAATGCTGGAAAAAGTCTTTATAAGTAAGTATATGCTCCTTCATAAAAATGATTACTCCTTCATAAATCTTTGGGTAGATCTCAACATTTCAAACTGACACTCCATGCTTCCTCTAAAAGCACAGCTTGTAAAAACAATACCATGGAATTTCTTGTTCATTTAGTTGTCTTCACCCAATTACCTTCCCGCCTCTCCGGCTCCTCTGATACTCAGTATCATACTATCGTCTTCCACAGAACTTCTAAACATGCTGATTCCAGTAATTCTACCATGCACACTGCAATTCAGCATGGTTCGACGTTCAAAGTGTTAAGTGCCATGCAGGGTAGAATTCATCCGTTCATTCAGTTGTCCTAGTAACTAGCTATTCTACCATGCACATGTCCATGGTGGTAGAACAGTTCTGCATGAAACTATATCGAATAGTTCTCCTTAGAACTCAGCATGTTAATTAACATGCTGAGTTCTTAAGATACTATTATTGATATTCTGTGGAAGAGGGCAGCACATAGAACGACACTGTTTTGTTCACAGAGTGTCGAGAAAGGCAAACAACACCAAATCATTGCTAATTACACCTGTACCCCCACTGCTAATTACACCTGTACCCACACTGCTAATTACACGTCTATTGAACACCTGCATTACCACCCTTCCCCCACTCCTAATTACTCCTATTGAACACCTGCATTACCACCCTTCCCCTAGATACATAAAGGACAGCCAACGAGATGGTTTCAATGATACAGCCCCGGCGTTCTCAGCAGCCCGGACTAAACGAGTTGTGGGGTACATTGTGAGCTGGAGTTCTATAATCGCACCACCGTCAGGGTAGGTCTAAACCAGGAGGACAGGAACCGACCGACATAAGTAAACAACCAATCAGAACTCGTTATTTAGGTCACAGTGACTGGTTATCAGCCAATCAGGGACCAGTATTTCCTGATTCGGTCGGTTCCTAGTCTATATATTATTAGACAATTTTAACCGGTTATCTAAGTTTTCACAGTACACCGTTTCCGGTGGTTAAAGTGTACTGTGAAATTTTAGACCACTGCAAAAACACTAGTAATTATAAAGTAAAATACCGCTGCAGTGGTATGTGAAAAATTAAACACTTTCTAGTCACACGCACACAGTGTGAACATTACAAACATTACAAACTGAGTGAACGGGATAAAGATTAAGTGAGAGAGAGAGAGAGAGAGAGAGAGAGAGAGAGAGAGAGAGAGAGAGAGAGAGAGAAAGAGAATTTGTGTGTGTGTGTGTGTGTGTGAGAGAGAGAGATAGGAAAAGAGAGAATCGAAGGCAGAGAGGGAAAGCAGATGCAGGACGCTCATTGGTGTGGTGCCATCACGTGACGATCACGTGACCTATAGTTGCAGAGGGGAAGAAAAGATAAGGGTTAGGGCGTGTGCAGTGTGCACTGTGCAGTAGTGACTACTGCACACGCCTCTCTCTCTCTCTCTCTCTCTCTCTCTCTCACATTCTCTTTCTCTCTCTCTCTCACTCAATCGTTATCTCTTTCACTCAGTTTGTTTCCAAAATCATCTAATAAAATTAGATGACTGCTTTTACATGCTCTATTACACAACAATAATGTTAAAGATTCTTTCACTTTTAGGCCTCGCAGGCTCGGCCCAAAAGTACAACTACAGAGCTCGCAGGCTCGCTCAGTAGTTACACTTAGCGTGCCTCGCAGGCTCGGCAGCTAAGTAAAAGGATCTACCTCGACCTGTCGGTCTCGGTTCATTATTGTTGTATTTAGAGCACTCGGCCTTCGGCCTCGTGCACTAAAAAGTAATAGACCATTTTAACCAGTCATCTAATCATATAATAATTTCAGTGGAAAGGAACTCTTACTTCCCCCTGCACACCGCCAATATACAACCAGTGTACTAAAACAACAAACTGATATCTGTGCATATTTCAGCATACAATGCGTGTTATGGGAGAGAGGACTGTTAGGGAGGAGTTTGATGTCACCATCACCAAGAAGAGTGGAGGTGTCAGAGCAGAACAGGCATTCTTCGTTGGGTTACTGATACCGCTCTTGAACAGTTTTATTTAGATGTGATCAGTGGCAAAAGTAGATCTTTATGAAATGAACAATTAAGTTGAGCTTAGTAAAGTATTGATGTGATTTCTTTCAATAGTTTGAACTTGAAATTCTGGAGTTTCAATTGTTGTGTTTACACTAAAATTAGTTTCCTACAATCCCACATTGCATCACTCATTCAAGTACAACTCATCAACATAGCCTCTCTCTTGATTTTGATTTTCAAACTAAAAGGTCTACAATACAGGGACACAAACACGCGTAGATATAGACACACATAATATAGATATAAAGATAAATTTCCCTGTACAATAGAGCCAGATAGCGGAGGGCTGTAGACAGCGCTTACACCTATCAAGAGAAATATTAAATCAATTAATAGAATATATGATATTTATAGTATTATCATAGTTATTAAATAGTAATTAATTTTATTGAGATTTGAGCATGAGCAGCCGCACGATGATAATGATCAACATGAGTAATAATGTTATGATGGTGCTTCTGCTATAATTGGAATATTTCCAAGACCAAGAGAGAGTAAATAACACGAGAGCGCTATTGGCTAATGGTGGAGAGATCACATGTTCAACACAAGCCAATAATTAGAGAGCAGTTAGGAACTGAAAGAATAGTTAGACAATAGGGAGAGAGAGAGAGCGAGAGGAGAGAGAGAGAGAGAGAGAGAGAGAGAGAGAGAGAGAGAGAGAGAGAGAGAGAGAGAGAGAGAGAGAGAGAGAGAGAGAGAGAGAGAGAGAGAGAGAGAAAGAACTGAACTGACTGAGAGAGACAGATGGGAACAATAGGAGAGATACTTGACAGAATACATAAAAACGGTTAACGGGAGATCGCGCCAAAATGGAGTAGAGAGCACGAGTTAAATGCTGAAGTGAAACACTTTCGATATTATGAGAACGATAAAAGAAGACCCATTTAGTGACTACCTAAGTGACACCCTGATCAGTCCCAGAACTATCCCAAAGATGTCTTTTTAATTGAGAAGAGAAAATTATGGGATCAGAAGTAGCTCTCAGGGAAAGCGGAAGAAGGTTCCAGAGCTTATGGGCACGGTAGAAGAAGGAATTTTCAAATATGTTAACTCTAGGAACCTCGGACGTCATCAGGTGGAGTGAATCCATATTGGATTGGGCCCTAGTGTTTATTACTATCTGGGAGGGGGTAAAGAACGAGAGATAAGGAGGGAGATCGATTGGGGAGGTACCATATATTATTTTGTGCAGAAGCATTAAATCATTAAGCTCGAATTTATTACGAATAGGAGGTATGTTGAGGTTGGCAAGCTTGGAAAAATATTCTACCTCAGAGTAGCTAGAATTTTCTTCATCTAGTATCCATTTTATCGCTCGCTTCTGGAGTTTTTCTAGCTTTTCAATCCCAGCTGTACTAGTTGGTCTCCAGATTTGTGAGCAATGTTCTAGTAAGGACCGCACAAGAGACAAGTATAGGGTCTTCCGTTCAGGTGGTGTTCTAGCTAATTTACTGTGCCTCTTTAATAACCCTAACTTTTGCCTCTGGGAAGCAAGAATAGAATTTCTGTGCTCCTCATAACTCAATCGGTTACTAATAAGAACGCCGAGGTCTTTCTCAGAGGAAACTGAAACAATTAATTCCCCTGCAAGAGTGTAAGAATGAGCTATTTCACGTCTATTTAGATTAAGCCTTATTAATTTACATTTAGCTGGGTGGAAGGAGATGCGGTTTTCTATAGACCATTTGTGAAGGTTGTCGATATCGGATTGTAGGCTATCTGAGGGAGAGTGTACACTTTTCCATATTTTGAGATCATCAGCATATAGCCTACTATTGGTACCCTGATTGATTACACTAGTGATATCATTAATAAATAAGACAAAGAGAAGTGGTCCTAAAATGGATCCTTGAGGCACCCCAGAATGTACTGGTGCCCATTCAGAGGATATACTATCTATAACTACCCGCTGTTTTCTATCCCTAAGATATTCTATAATGAAACTTAACATTTTCCCATTAATATTGTAATGATCTCGGAGTTTATCTATAATTACATCATGATTAACACTATCAAAGGCCTTAGCAAAATCAAAATATACGATATCAGTCTGAAGATGGTTATTTATATTGTAGGCGAGGCTGTCAGTGAATTCAATCATCTGGGTACAGCATGATTTATTAGGTACAAAGCCATGTTGATGAGGAGAAATTTTATCTTGGCAAATAAGGAAGAGCTTGTCCCTAATAAGTCTTTCAAATACCTTCATTACTAGGCAGGTTAGAGATATAGGCCGATAATTTTTAACTAGAGACTTGTCCCCTTTCTTGTGGACTGGCACTACATTTGCCTCTTTCCATTCTGATGGCAAATAACTGGAATGGTATGAGAGATTATAGATGTATGCAAGAGGGCGAGCTAGGACTGAAGAACATTTTTTAAGAACAATACCGTCTATATTGTCAGGACCAGTTGCTTTGGAGGGGTTTATATCCTTGAGGATTTTTTGAACATCCTCCTCTCTAAATAGAAGATTATTACAGTCATTTACGTGGTTCCTGTTAGGATCGATTACTGTATTGTAACTACTAATATCAGAAAATTGAGCACAGAAGAAGTTGTTGAACATGTTACATTTTTCAGAAGTTCTACAGGAAGAGTTGTTATTGTCACTAACAGAATCGGGAATTCTAGTGCTCCCTACTAAAGATTTAAGATACTTGTAGAACTTTTTAGTTATAGTATTACTGTCATTCATTTCCTCGTCTGTATAGTAACTAGCTCTTTTGTCTTCTACAGAGAGTTTGTAATTGTCAGCCAGGGATACGTATTCGTCGTTTAAGGTGATATCGTCAGGATGCTTAAGATGAAGCTTGCGGGCTCTTTCTACAGATTTTCGGAGAGCTTTTAGGTCTTCATCGAACCAGGGTGGACGAGAGGAGGGTTTAACAGTGACCATAGGAACGTACCTTTTTAGGATAATGTCTAGTTTTGATTTGAGACAAGAGACACATTCTCGAGCATTAAGGCCCACAAAAAGAGCATTCCAATTGCATGAGTTCAGATCTTGGTTAATCCGATCCCAGTTTGCTTTCTTATATGAAAATTTTCTAAACTTGGCAGTATTTTTCATGGAGACTCCTAAATTGATGGTACATTTAATTGTGCTATGATCAGATTTAACTAATAGATCCTGTTCAACTTTAACTTGATTATATATGCTAGGTCTATTTGTAAGAATGAGGTCTAGGATATTTCCTGAACGATGCGTAGGAGAGTTTATCAGGGATACCATACCAAGGTTACTTACGATTTCAAGGAAACTAGATTGTCTCCCAACATTGGATGAAGGCAAATCCCAGTTTTTTATAGAGCTAAGATTGAGGTCGCCTATTATTGTAAGGGAATTATATCGCTTCGAGAGAACTTTATAATACGTTTCAGCTTGACTGTTGGATTCACAGTCGGAATAGTCGTATCTGTAATAGGTCGAGATGCATAACTTAGGTCCTTTCTTAGGCTTAACTAGAATACTAACTATTGGTAGGTCAGTTTGCTCCATAATAGCAGAGTACTGTATATCACTATGGTTTTTACATAATATCATTACTCCACCGCCCCCTTTTTTACCATACTTATTTTTGTCGATTTCACTTCTATCTTTTCTAAATATGGTGTAGAGAGAGTCCGATATAATTTCATTATTGCCTACATAGGAGTTGAGCCAGGTTTCATTTACTATAACTATGTCAGGTTCATGTGTGTACAAGTATGCCTGGAGATCAAGGAGTTTTTTAGTTTGGAAAATAGGGCAGTCGCCACCAATGCTATTCATATGTATGAGGCCCTGTGCATTACAATATACTATTTTAATTCTATCGGGGCCAGGGTTTTTAATACCTGGGTTACATTGAACGAGGAGAAGGAGAGCCAGACCAGCAATAAAATAGAGACCACGGTTGTTGACTAATGTATTTTTAGGATAGATAGAGGCAATGTATGTTATTAATAGGTTTTTAGGGAAGAGCGTACTTAGTATTTGGGAGGACATATTTAATGACGGGGAGGATGAAGCAGAGATTGAATAAGACTGTAGGTGGTAAACAACCAGATAGTTTAATAGGATACAGAGAGACAGTGCTGTTAGAAAGATTATAGTTTTTAGACATGAACGAGTGGTTTGTGGGGGGTGTGGTTGTGGATCATCCGTGCGGCTACTCATTTCCTCAATAGAGTGAGGAAATGGTTGAGATCGGTGCTTCTTCGAGAGAGAGTGTACTTTGATAGATTGGAAGCATCCGACTCTGAATCTATAGAGTTGTAAATCGATCATTATCGATTTTAAGTAAGCTTAACTAAACTTGTCGGTATGACTGGGGAGATTTCACTAGACTCCCTATTGAACTATAATATGCGGATTAAGAACTAGCTGGCTCTATTATACGGACTCAAAAGATACTTAAAAATATTGACTAAATGCCTCTTTCCAAGAGCACTGGGGTGGAGCATACCTCGTCCAAACAATGAACGATTAACACAGCACCCACAGTGCTCCAAGAAATCGTCAAAGCACTCAAGCCAGCCAACACCCATTTCACCATTACTCCCGAAATAGTCATCAATGACTCCCCTCATTGTTTGGTTAAATCTGATAATACGGGGGGCTAACTCAGGACGGTCCAGTCTCGGTAGAACGCTTAGACAGTTTATTGTTGCACGCGGAAAACGGTAACTAAGTAAATCAATGAGACCCAAATACATATGACATATATCTAAGATGCCATTAGGAGAAGCAATGTCATTGGTGCCCACTAGTAAACTGATGGAATCAATGTCCAAATCTCGAGTCCAAGATCCGCACACTCTAATCAAGTCAGGGATAGTGGCGCCCCCCATTGCATGAACTTGAGCTTGGTGTTGGTTGAAGTTCAGCTTGAGACCCCTGACCATGGAGTCGCCGATGATGAGGTGGCGTGTGGGGTGGCGTGGCACAGCCTGAGTTCGAGAAGGGTGCAAGACAGGAAGCCCGGAAGAGACGGCCGGTGGGGTCGCAGAGGTTGGTGGAGTGGTAGAGGAGTTAGGTGGGGGACCAGAAACCAATGGAGCGATGTCTAAGACCGGTGGGGTGTTGGAGTTGAGAGGTGGTGATTGGGTTTCAGAGACCACCGGTGCGATTTCAGAGACTGGTTGGGCGGTGGAGGTGAGAGGTGGGATTGGGGGTTCAGACAATTCAGAGACCAGTTGATCATGATGTGGTACTGGGGATGGAGGTGAGGATTGTAGTGCCTCAGAGACCGGTGGGTCGGTCAGTGGTGAAGTGTGGGAGACAATAGTTATGTCTGGGAGGTAGGGAGGCGGGGAGGACATTTCAGGCTGGTTTGAGGAAACAGACTGTAAAGTAGGTACAGGAGTTTCGGGTAATGTTGGCGGAGTCGGAGCCGAGGATTGATGCGATCGGATGGGGCGAGGCGTGGAGTTAAGCGGTGAGTGATTATCCGGTACCTTGACTCTTCGGAATGACAGAGCCACCCTCTCACCTGACTGAC
This sequence comes from Hormiphora californensis, assembly GCA_020137815.1. Classification (NCBI taxonomy): domain Eukaryota; kingdom Metazoa; phylum Ctenophora; class Tentaculata; order Cydippida; family Pleurobrachiidae; genus Hormiphora; species Hormiphora californensis. The sequence continues at coordinate 8,293,921 of CM035352.1, forward strand.
CTGGGTACTTTGGGCACCCATGCCAAAGTTGATCTTGGCACTCTGGCATAAACATGACCCCGTCACCATTGTACAGGGTGAGACTACCCTCAAAACTGCTCTCTGCCCTGTATCTGCCATCTAGAAAGTCAAGGAAACGTGTTGCCCCAAGAGATATCGTAAAAATGGGGGAAGACGGGTCATTCATATCCTCCCTATCCTGGTGGAGGGGTAGATTCTCATCACCGTTCATGTAGCGTATCATAAGGCACCCATTAAAATTTGTTTTAAAGGTCCTGTTTACTCGCTGTAGGAGGGCTGACATGGGGACGGGAAAGGGGGAAGGCCTAAGAGAGATGTTGCCCCAGCCGTATGTAACCCCAGTCTCAGAATACCAGACGAACCTATTGCCTCTAGATACCCGGTGAGGAAGGTTCAGCTCACCCAATAATGACTCAGCTGAGAAAGAGTCTAGAAAACTGGAATAAAGCACTGCAAGGCCGTTTTTAATTGTCCGGGTGGGGATGGGGGGAGGGGTTTTATTTAGAGCCCTGGTAACAAGCAGTTCAAGGTCATCCCTACTCACGACCACAGAGTCTGTAGTAGATATCTCGAGCAGCGTCCTCTCAAGGTTGTCGTGCCTTATCGTTATCTCCCCAGTCATCCTCGAGCCCATTCTATTTCATCGGGACCTAGAGGCCAAGCCTCAAATTAATTTGTTTAAAGTAGTGTTGAAAAGTACACTCATTCATAGCCTCTCTCCCTCACAGAATCCATGGTAACTGGGACGGCAGGGAATTCAACACCAGTAGCAGATATGTTAACCCTGAAATCATTGGTTGGCCTGACAACTACGAGCGGCTCCTTGGTAAATGATCTTATACATTCTTGCACATGTTGCAACTTTGTTGAGTTACCCTACAAATCATACTCGGTTTTGAATTTTGTCGCACAAAACTTCGATAAGTCAAACCATAAATTGAATGAATCTTCAAAACTCAGTACGACAATTACAACCATAAATTTCATGGTACCTGAACAAAACAGGCTATGTGCATGTGGCTGAAGTAACAAAGACCAATAACCTCGCCCCCACTAATCCACTAGCTCTTTGTCCCCTAAAATCTAAATCCCATGATATTTCAGTGGAGGGTAAGGTGGACATCGTACTAAATGGACATGTTCACCACTATGAGGTGACCTACCCAGTTCTCAACTCTACTGTAATTGGAAAAAGGTACTTTATTTTAGCAGCTGACTATACCGTAACTCGTATAAACGGTATTGAGTCTAGAAACATTGACCAATAGTACGGTATTAGAAGTAGGAAGCTCTATACTGTCAGGACAATGCTCTGACAGGCGCTATATACCTATAACTCCACCAAATCTGTTTCACAGGTCGAACAACTCCGTATCTGGTGGACCAGTCCACATAACTTGCGGGCAGGCTGGGAAAAGCCTATACAGGTAAACGAATATAGCAACAGCTCATTCTATAAATAGCATTTTCAGTCTGTACCTACCAGTACCTATGTAGAATTCAGAAAATAAAACTACCAAGACCTCATCATTTCTCTGTTTTTATAGGATCAAACATGGGGAAAATTCCTACTCTGAGCCACCTCCATCGTGGAGCATGGTCCGAGACAACGAGCACTGGGGCCACTGTGAATTGCACTTCAACTCAGATCGAACTACAGTCCAGGTTTGTTGAGTGCAGGTCGGTTTGTTTGTTTGTTTGTTGTTATTTGTTTGCTTGTTTGTTTGTTTGTTTGTTTGTTTGTTTGTTTGTTTGTTTGTTTGTTTGTTTGTTTGTTTGTTTGTTTGTTTGTTTGTTTGTTTGTTTGTTTGTGTTTTGTTTTTTGTTTTTGGTGCCATTGCCACCTATTCTCCTTTGTGGGATCGATCTCAGTCGATCTCGCACAGGTGTCCAAGGTTTGTTTGTTGGCCAGCTCTCATTGATTTAATCAAATCCTATGCAGCTCTAAAGGCCCTCATATTGATTTCAAATCCTATAGGAGAGAGGCTCTCTTCTAAGGGCCTTTCTTAACGAGACAAAAACTACAATTGCACCCTGCAATTGCAGAAAGATGTTTGCACCCTGTAGGGGTGTAACAGGAGGACCTATTACACCCTGCAATTGCACCCTACAATTGCACCCTACAACTCTCGTTAAGAAAGAAAGTTGTAGGGTGCAATTGCACCCTTTACACGTGACCCAGTCACGTGCGCAATGAACGTGGGAAGTTGAGGGGTAGTGAAACATGAAACCCGGTTTACGGGGCATTGTTTATCATCACCTATTGGCATTGATACACACAGCATTACCACATCAACATGGCACGTGACTGGGTCACGTGTGAAGCATGCAATTGCACCCTGTAAACTTCTTTCTTAACGAAGGTTTGCAGGGTGCAATTGCAGGGTGCAATTGCAGGGTGCAAACTCTCGTTAAGAAAGAAGTTTGTAGGGTGCAATTGTAGGGTGCAATTGTAGGGTGCAATTGCAGGGTGCAGCTCGTTAAGAAAGGCCCTAACTTCTTGATTCCAAATATCCGGTCCTATATAATGATTATCTCTCCTTTTCAGCACCGGATGTACCGGATGGGAGAGAGAGAGCCAACCCAGACGGTAACTATCGAGAGATCCAAGAACTCAGTCAATGGAGCAGCTACTCTTCAACTCTCTATATTCTGGATAACTGCTTTACTGCTTTACTAGTTACCTACTTATTGTCTGGTGGCGCCAGACCCCTATTGAATTCTCAGACAGCCTACTTAGAGTGAGTCAAAATCACCAAGAGATTGAGCAATAATGGGACTGAATGTATATTGGACTGAGCGACGGGACTGAGTTGTTTTTGCATGAGAGACAAATGAGAGAGAGAGAGATAGAGACAAATGAGAGAGATAGAGAGAGAAAGAGAGAGAGAGAGGCCATAAGTTCCACATGCTGGTAATCTATTGTCCCAGACTCTGAGTCAGTAACGTCTTTTTTTACTTCATATTTACTCTCCTACCGTCCCCTGGTTCCCCTTGTTTTGCTCAAACCCACACGGAGAGAAAGAGAGGATGGAGCAAAGCAAAGTTCCACGTGTTATCTATTGTCTCAGAGGTCACTTCTGGAATTGGAGCTACCAGTTGATATCGGAGGCCCACTGCATCCTCTTTATTTTACTACTCACTCAGATTAAAATAAAGACTGGTTTTGTGTGAGCGTGGAACGGTACTGAAATAATGGTTTTGTTTAGAATGGAATGGTGTTGTTTACCATCTGCTACCAGTACCACGGGCCACGCCCCATTGTTCCTAGTTACTATAAAACCACCACCCATACCTCTTCCACCTCATTCCCTGCTAAACGATGATTCGAACTCTCATCCTACTCGCCTTCCTCGTGGCCATTATCTACGCCTCCCCGTTCGGTACCAGCTGGCCCTACACCTGGACGCCCAAACCATCATCTGGACACACTGTATGGACAGATAAAACCCCCGAACCTTCCACTGTATGGGAAGATACAACCCCGCCAGTGACCTCCAGCTCCACCCCGGAAGGAGCTGAAACAACTGATCATACAACTCATATCGACTACTTTACATCTACCTGGATGTGGTAGAACGGAGTGGATCCCCCCGGCTATTGGATATTTGAGGAGACAGCCGAGTTTTAGTGAGATCATTTTAGTTTTAGTTTACTGAAACTTGACATTGATAAACAATTATCTATTCCACACCTAATTATTTTATGACTTTAAAACCTCTGACTTTTGCGTGTCTTCCCCACACTAACATTTGTCCCTGTATTACACGCCATGTCTGTGTCACGGTTTGAAAGATGTTAAACTCTGCAGCGGGCAGCCACATGATTGACCCCCTGTCTGGCCACAGTGCGTTCCGGCCCAGGTGGCTGGTGGGGTCTGCGGCGCCAGACAGATTGACCCGGTAGTTAGTTGTCACACACTGACTGTACATCGCGCCTCACGTAGCCGCACCGGGCCGAAGGCCCGGTGCGAAGAGGAGGGTCTCATATGAGACAAGTAGTTAGGCCAGGGCCGGAATACTGCAAGTACAGGTACCCAATCACTGGTACTCTACCTAATCATTCTGGTTGTTACATGTCTGGCTACGCCGCCCCGAACTGAACGAATCAAGACTTGCCATGCTACGCAGTCTGTTCGTTCGGGCTCGCGTAGGCTCACACTGGGCCGAGGGCCCGGTGTGAGAGCCGACAGACTGGGAAAATATCAAATCAAGACGGGCTCTATAATCGCCGCCACTCGCCAGTCAGGTATTGTCACAACAACAATAATGGTTCAATTTACATAGTTGGAACGCGCGAAACTGATTTTATGACGACCATGGCGCGACATGTGTGATAACATTGAGCGCGTTCCGCTCATTTCCCGAATCTGGTTCGCGCGAGTTTCTTCACCAATGTGTTATCGCGCGTTACGTTTATCATCCGTGAAGTGCAGTTGCCAGGCTAAAATAGCACAGTGTGTATGAAGCAGAGAGGAGGCGTAGTTTAACAACGGTAAAAATACAATTGCTTACTAAAACAAATTTATAAGATAAACACACAACCCAATCGGACACAATTAGCGTTACACGGTTTTTTTCACCTCAAATTTCACACATAAAACAGTCTGTGGACGAGTTCCCAGAAGAATTTGGGCAGGCACTGAATTCCTCCTTCCTCTGAATGAGGGAGAAGTGGAACTCTGCAGTTTAGTATGTATAAATCTGTAATAAAGTCTGCTAGCACACTGGCTATAACCATCCCATCTTTTGCATAGTTTTTCCTCATCTGAAGGGGCATCTCCATCTGTATCGCATCAATACACCCTCCCCTCTGACTGCCCCATCTCTGCACAGTGTATCCCCCATGAAAGTAATTACCGGGTGGACACCTATGAGTGGGACTAGGTACAGCCGCATATCCCTCTTTCGAGAGTCGTGCCCCTAAACTCTGTGGACCCCTCAAAATGTTCTCAAAACTATGTTTACTGTGCTGAACTGCACTTCGAATTGTGGAATCATGGGACAACGGAAATGTATTTAGGTGGTCCACAGTTAACCTGTACCCCAACTCAATTAATTTCTCAGGGTGGCTCTGGCCATGAATATCAAATAGTATACCCCTACCCGCAACCCGGGACACGTGGGCCCTGGCCTTGCCAATAAACCGATGATAATCGTGCCAGGCCTGTTCGGCGTGCGGGTTGTGTTGAGCGGCTACCTCTAACGGTCGGTTAACATCCACCTTCCTTCTGTTCAGGTGACATAGAACAAGGTGGGGCCGCTCTCCGAGAAGAACTGATAGCTCATCACGGAGTGTTACTGCCATTTCGAGGGTGAAGGCATCACGTACTAGGGTAACGGAATTGGAGGGTGAGAGGGATGGACAGGTATCGACTCCACAGCAATTCTTACGTCTGTCTCTTATGTAATCAGGTCTGAGATTTCCTGGCGGGGAGAGAGAAACCTGTTTTAGAGGGACCCGGATTTGTAATTTGATTATGCACGAAATGATCCCCGAAGAATGGGGGCATGAGAAAAAATATTCGTATTTCTAATTTTCTAAAACACAAGATAGCACGAGAGAGCTGATTTTGGTGATTGGCCCTTACCTCCGTGGGGAGCTGCTATAATAATCCTTGATTCGTTGGAACCCGGGTAGTAATCTGTGAATCCTCTGTACCCAGATTGGTGGGGTTCATTCTGGAGGTTTCTTATCAATCGTAAAGTCGCTTGTACACTCTCTTTCATTTCATATCACTGTCTGCAGTTGGAGATCATGGGTTATTTGTTGGATAATACAACACAGATCCTAGGAGAGATTTTCAGAGCTGGTGGAGAGATGCACAAGTAGGAAATGCCGTCAGAGCATTGGCAGCTGACAAAGGAAACGTCTAACAAGCATACGGTATGGAAAAGAACAAGCCGCCTGTTGTGATAGGTTCGAGAATGTTAAATGGAGAGGGGGGAGGGGAGAGAGAGAGAGAGAGAGAGAGAGAGAGAGAGAGAGAGAGAGAGAGAGAGAGAGAGAGAGAGAGAGAGAGAGAGAGAGAGAGACAGAGAGACAGAGAGAGATAGAGAGAGAGAGACAGAGAGACAGGGAGAGATATGCGAATAATGATGCCTCCCACTCATATACAAGCTGATGCCACTTGGCAAATATGTGATGAAAGATATGGAGATAACTGGAGAGAGAGAAATGAAATGTTAGGAACTTTGTCCCGACCAAGACCGGAATAACTAGTTCATGAGCTGATGATCAAATGTGAGATAAATATAAGAGAACCAGGACCAGTGCACACAGCATTCGAGCAAATCAAGTACAAATAAAATAATCTACTAGTCACTATGGCTGCAGGTGCAGTGTTGTGTGAGAGACACAGACAGAGAGAGATGGAGAGAGAAAGAGAGAGAGAGAGAGAGAGAGAGAGAGAGAGAGAGAGAGAGAGAGAGAGAGAGAGAGAGAGAGAGAAAGAGACCACCCAAGGTGGTGGCGGTGCACTGGTGATATCAGATTGCATGAAAAGTAATTCAAACAAATATAGCGCGAGAACATTCTCTCCCTCTTCATCTATTTCCATTCTATTTCTGGCTCCCTCTTTCCATCTCTCCCTCTCTCGTTCTCTCTTCTCTCTCTATCTCCCTCGACAGTCGGCAATTCTCTCTCTCTCCCGTTCCTACATCTCAAGATCTCCTGGCATCAATTGCATGAATGACCAGGCCTGTGTCAAGCTAATCCCCTAGCAGCTGTATAATTGCTATCAGTGGTCGCTAAAGAATACAGCTCACATGCAAACCGAGTGTGTGAATGTGGAGAGGAGATATAAACGGAGAAAGTAGTCAGCCACGACGTTTTATAACACAATATCGAACCGTATTCATACAGTTATAACCATGCGAGACGGAATATGCTGCTGAGCTCTGCAGAGAGAACTACCGTGTGGGGCAATAAAAATGCCCCCCCAAGTCTACCATAGTTCCAGATATGGTGGAGCGCTAAAATTTGGTTCAGTAACTCTATGAGACAAATAAATAACTTGACCAAAATTTCAGACCTCTAGCTCAAAATTTATTTTTTTGATCGGAATGAACATTGTCATTCATTCCAGGAAAAAATATTTTCCGGTTCAAAATTTAACCAATTATGTTTGGCTATCGATTAGCTTTCCAATGTGACCAAGATCAGCTAAATTGGACAACCACAAGAGACACAGTGTCATGTTTCTTAAAGTTAGTCAGGTCATGTGATCTTCACTGAATCGTTGATCGTATTCAGTATTACGAATTGGTATAAGTGGTAGAGAATCACGTATCACATCTGCTAATGAGGGATGAAGATGCTGATTGGTCATGAGATCTGTAGCTCTTTGATAAATGTCCTCTTTCCTCGAATCACATCACCCTGTATTGGTACACATACCCAATTAGCGACCATGATACGAGATTCCTTTGCCCCTTGGCCCGATTAGCAATCCGGGAAACTCAACGATTCGGTGAAGATCACATGACCTGACTAACTTAAAGCAACATGACACTGTGTCTCTTGTGTTTGTCCAATTTAGCTGATCTTGGTCCCATTGGAAAGCAAATCGATAGCCAAACATAATTAGTTAAATTTTGGACCGGAAAATATTTTTTCCTGGAATGAATGACAATGTTCATTCCGATCAAAAAAATGAATTTTGAGCTAGAGGTCTGAAATTTTGGTCAAGTTATTTATTTGTCTCATAGAGTTACTGTACCAAATTTTAGCGCTCCACCATATCTGGAACTATGGTAGACTTGGGGGGGCATTTTTATTGCCCCACACGGTATAAACATTCAACACACCTCCGATCCAATGGGACATTTTATCATGCGACGTCCTGTAGTATTCCTGTATTTCATCCTGGCTGAGCCAGTTTATCCACTTGAGAGCGGAGGAGGGAGTTATAGGGCCTTCTTGGCAGTGGAAACAGCTCATTTGAACCATCGTGAGACATGAGTTTTTCTTTTCTCTTTCGCCTTAAATAAACAACATCGCTTCGCCATACGCCTATCAAAACTAAAGATGGGGAAGAGAAAAATAGAGAGAGGGGAGAGAGAGAGTGAGAGAGAGAGAGAGAGAGAGAGAGAGAGAGAGTAGAGAAGAGAGGAGAGAGAGAGCGAGAAGACTATCGAGCGCTACGATCTGCTCTCTCTCTCTCTCTCTCTCTCCTCTCTCTCTCTCGCGATCTCTTCGTATCTCTACTCGCTCGCGCTCCGCTCTCTTCTCGCTCTTTCCTTCGTCTTCTGCTAGTCTTTCGGAGGGGTTTAGGAGCAAGAAACAAAGATCGCATGACATGTGAGGGGTTGAGAAAGGGAAAGGGAATGTTAAAGTTAATGGAATGCAGAATCAGGGAAACGCTACGGATTTTAAAACAAAGAGTAAAATTTCTTATAAACGGAAAAGAGAAAATCTTTGCATATATGACTATTTTTGCTCTGAGTAAAAAGTTTTAAAAATCTGTTTGTTTTATTAAAAGAGGGTCAATATATAATATGGGGAGCTGCTACTGGTAGACGCTGCTACCAAGTAGTTAGGAAGGTTAGTAATCACATGCAGTCTCATCATCCTTCAATAGCAGCTTGGATACCACATAGCCAATAACGTAGGAAGCGGCACACGCAATTGCACCCATCACCAGCACTTTGACGCCAGCAGTGGTCAAATTCTCCGAGGCAAACCGACCCTGGAAATATAGAAATTGAAACTCAATCAAGTATCGAGTGACAAGTATCAACCATTAACTCCGCCAAATCTACTGTGTGTTCCTTCGACTCCAATCCATTTCATAAGTATCAACTACACTTTAGAATCGGGCCAATTCCTTTTGGATAAATATCCGTCCAAGGGTATCTCATCAAGGGTCCTTACTATCATACTGACAGACATTGCAGCAATAGTAGACCTGTATGTCTTACCTTAATCACACCAGGAAGGAAGAGAGTGATGTCTTACCTTAATCACACCAAGAAGGAAGAGAGTGATGTCTTACCTTAATCACACCAAGGAGGAAGAGAGTGATGTCTTACCTTAATCACACCGAGGAGCAAGAGAGTGATGTCTTACCTTAATCACACCAAGGAGGAAGAGAGTGATGTCTTACTTTAATCACACCAAGAAGGAAGAGAGTGATGTCTTACCTTTATCACACCGAGGAGGAAGAGAGTGATGTCTTACCTTAATCACACCAAGGAGGAAGAGAGTGATGTCTTACCTTAATCACACCAAGGAGGAAGAGAGTGATGTCTTACCTTAATCACACCGAGGAGCAAGAGAGTGATGTCTTACCTTAATCACACCAAGGAGGAAGAGGGTGATGTCTTACCTTAATCACACCAAGAAGGAAGAGAGTGATGTCTTACCTTTATCACACCAAGGAGGGAGAGAGTGATGTCTTACCTTAATCACACCGAGGAGGAAGAGGGTGATGGCAGTAAAAACACAGCTGATGGGAAAGGCAAGGTTTACCATTCCCCGGCCCCCGTTGAATGTGTTCCACGGTATAAAACCACACAGGATGTAGGAGAGAAGGGGAACCAGGCCAAAACAACAGAAAGAGAGGAATGTTACAAAACCTAGGGTGCAAGAAAGTGGTAAAATGGGGGTAGGTTGGGGGAACTGATCCTGACTAGTTGGCATCTGAGAGTGGTCAAATTTAATCTTGGAAGGTGTTGCCTCTAAGGCATATAAGCTAAGGTTTAACGTGTCCCTATCTCCCTCTTTAGGTACAGTGCGAATAGAATTGAGTATTGAGATAAGATATGTTTGGGCACGAAGCCATTATTTAGCTCACAATGCATTTTATTCCATAAAATGATACAGAGTAAGCACGCTCTGTGAGGGTTCGGCAGAGCAAGAAACCATTGAAAGTTTAGTGCGTGCTACTTGACAGGATGATATCAATACTTTTATTGAGGGATTGACTAACTAATAACTATGTGCACTACTTGATCTAGCTATGTGTTATACCTCACAATATGTATATACAATGTGCACTACATGATATCAATACTTTTATTGAGGGATTGAATACTATGTGCACTACTTGATCTCAATACCTTGCTTGCTGGGTTTCTCGTCCTCGTCAATGGGCATGAATCCCAGCTCATAGTACATCATCTGGTCCATAAAGAGGTCAGGGTACTTGGCAGTGGTCCTCATTATGGCAGTTGCATCCTCCCTGCTAACACCCTGTTCCTCTAACAGCTCTATCATCTCCTGAATCTCCCCCTCCTGGTTGTTATCAAACTCCCTGTGTGGTGGTGGCATGGTGTGTTAGTGTAGTTGCTATAATAATATTATTCCCAGGGGCCAGGGTGTTGGGGGTGATCTCTCCCTCCTGGTTGTTGTCAAACTCCCTGTGTAGTGGTTTGTTAGTGTAGTTGCTATACCGAGGGGGGTAATAGAGTCTCCATCAGGGGTCAGGAGTTCACCACCATCTCAACTGCTCTTGTCAAAGCAAATAAGAAATGATGTATTATATTATTAACATATTGATATCAACACGAATTACCATTTTTCTCGTTTGTACTCCGTCATCTGGTGTTCTCTGTCCGCCATTGTGCTCAGATAGTCTCCCATGCCCATAGAGATTGCATCTCCAACGAGGTTACTGAAGCCCAGAACCAGCGCGTAGAGAGGATTGAAACTCCCGCCCTCAATGGAACAAATCACAACAAATGTGGAGATGATCCCATCCAAACCTCCGTAGATAATGCTCTTGATGAACTGCCCCTGAGATCTGAGGGAGACACAAGTCGTAAGATATATATATCCAAAAACTATATCATTATATGTGCATTTAGTGGGATTATATAACGAGTGTGAACAATATATTGTTCACACTTGTATACAAATCTGCCTGACATTTTGTGTTTTTCCTCCGCAAAATCACAGGGACAATCGTCGTGGGTTTTCTTGGAAAGTGCCACATCTTTAGTTTGGAAACTCTCTTTGACAAGTTGCTGTCTCTTTCCCTCTTCGCCTGACATTCTACAAAGAGTCGCATTACTTGTGTTATCTCGAATGACTGTCCTGACTGACTCTGAACAGCGTAATAGCTGCTATCATATGGCAGGGGGTGAACCGCCGCATTGTGTATGGTCGTGCTCGCTTCCATTCTTTATACATATTCAAAAGGCACTCGCCACTCTTTTAACATGTTTGTGCACTCAGCACACTCACTTAATTTCAACAAATACAAATACAATTATAAGTTATATCCGCTTTTGGGCTTATGCATTGTTAGTGCTAGGAGAACGCCGTTTCAATCAGTCGATTGAAGCAACGCACCCACCACTAACAAGCCTTCTAAAGCGGCAACTGAGCTCAGGCTTCCCGCTTCATGAATGCAAATGCAGCAAACCAGCAATGCGGGTTTTTGATTCAAAAACTTAATGACTAATGTTAGGTTGGGTGGAAACCTCCCGGCTCCCAGCCTAGGTTTTTAAGACTTTCGAAGGGTTTTCAAGTGCTTGGCATACGTTGCAGGCCCCTTATAATATAATATAAGGGGCCTGGAGGGAATACCGCGCTGGGGGGGAATACATAATCAATCATATCTCCGGTTCCAGATAAGGTACAGAAATCGTTTTGGTAGCGTTGGAAAGAGGAAGATAACAGCTTTCAAATGCAACCGGTTTCAGGTCTCTATCTTATCAGGAACAGGAGATATGAACGAAACTCCGCAAAATCGAGTGCGGTAAAATAAAAAATTCGAGATTTTAATTCAAATTTGAAACAAAAGTGTCCCTGCAGGGACCTGTGACGTCACTTTTTGAAAACAACCAATCTTTGAACGGCTATTGCTCAGCCTCCTGAAGTCCAATTAACTTCTCTCAAAAACAGCAAGGTAGATAATTGTCAGATCTAACAACTGGTGAAAGAATCAAGTCAAACGGACTTCAGGGGCCAAAGTTATAAGCACCGCCGTTTTTTCGCTCGCAAAGTTATTTTCGACTCTGGCCAGATCTGGCCAAACGCGCGCGCGGCATTCCCTCCAGTCCCCTCGTTGCGGGGGTGCGCGCATGAGGGGGCTGCAGCGCATTCCAATTCAAGTGCTGATTTTGAAAAGTTGGGCAACCCGAAAGAAAATTTTCATCATTTTTTTTCCTTCAAAAACCTCGTCCCAAGCGCGCAGCGCGCCAACAAAGATGCAGTGTAATTATCTCAAATTGGCCGCTGCGGCCCCAGATCACTCAAATTAACGGAACAATTAATTTGAAAAATGGTTTCTCCCGACCCGGACCATCCTGGTAAAACTAAAATCGTGGTCCGACAGTTATATAACGATCGGACCAATAATGTACTTTTGCAACTTGCAATGTTATCGAAAACAATAAAAATCAATAGTTTCTGTTGTTTTAGAAATAAAATCCGCATAAATTGAATACACATATCTTACATAAAACAGTTAAAATTCAGAAACATTCCCCTCTTTAAATCCAACAACTTATAATTCCATCTAATATCTATCACTATGTTTCACATCAGCATCTTTCTAATTCTAGTTGTATGGCGGGGGTTCCATTTATATGTAAATGCAAAAATAACTCAAAATATAATAATACCGCTTGCTGCATAATAAACTCACTTCACACACATTTGATATAACATCAACACGACAACGCATTTATGGGCCTTTTTGTATCTCGGATGAATAGATAGAAAAATAAACAGACCTGGACACTCTCTTCCCACTCTCCCTCATAGTCATAGCTGAATGTGTTTTTATCTAAACTCAAAGACCTGATAAGAGTCCTGGGCGACGTGGTGAAGGGTGAGAGATTGGAACATCTCACTGTGCCGGTGGTAGTAGAACCCATCAATTCGAGCAGTGCTCTTTTGGAAGCAAATGTAGTAAAATCCATCGAAACTCGCACCTTGGATGTATGTTATCTTGTGATCAGGTACCAAGAAATGTTCCTGAGGGATGGAATTAGCTATTAGATGTGAAAATTATGTTAATTAATCAGCAATGAAGCAACTCGAAATTCTGGCTGAATGTAATCGTACCTTCCATCTCATATAAACGAAATCAGATTCCGCCACACGAGTGTAGTCAAAGTTGTCGTCATTAAAGGACTCCGCAAATTGAAGGAAGGATGGGAACTTAGACTGAAATGTACACATTGTTTAGACATTTAATTATTCTGACATTCCTCATTGAATTTTTCATTGCCCGACGACTGAAGTTCTGGCAATATCAGGGGATAGAGTGCGCGCGAGTGACACCCAGCTCGCGCGAGATCTTCTTGATGTCGGTCACGGCGCGTTACAACCATATCTCCAGTTACAACTATTTTTGGCGTACAACCAGACACAGGAGAGACAGAAGAGAGGCGGAAGGTTCCAGAGAGAGAGAGAGAGAGAGAGAGAGGTGGATCTGTTACTACAGACAGTGTGTCATACTAACCCAGTGATCTTGATCCACTGATAGCTTCGTCTCCTGCAATGAAAATCTGTCAGATCTAAATTAACCAACAGCCGATACAATTATAATACAGCTGGTATTTTTCTAATAAATTCGAGTCATTTAGAACAACAACTCACCCATTTACGAGTAAGGAAGGGATGTTTGTTGCCGATGATCTCTCCCTCAAAATATGTCGTCAAAGTAGGATACTCCTGAAGCAAGCAGTTTATTAGACGCTAATTTCAGTGATAAGATATAACATGCAATGCAATGTTGGGCCCTCACATTTCTGTGCAGGAGAGGGAGGGAAACAGAGATCGAGAGATTGAGAGAGGTGGGGGGGGGGGGAGACAGCGAGAAAAAAGAGAGGGAAATGTAATGATTGACGGAGAGCTAGAGAGAAAGGGATGGAGAGAAATGGAAAAAATAGAGAGGCCTCGTTGGGTTTATTATCGGACAACACTCAACTGTTTGAATACAACATGTGGGATTGGTAGGGGAGCCGGGAGAGTTGCCTTGCCCGGCCCTTTTTCACCAAGCCCATAAATCTAAAGGAGGGCTAGAACACAACGAGGGGAGACTTGTAAAACTACACACCTTGGTAAGTCCATATATTTTCAGGTACCCACACAGGAAATCGTTATCCTCGTCTACGTGCTGGTAGGGATAGATAGGGTGAGAGAGAAATTGTGGACTATAATAGGGTTGTGATTCCTTCTATCAGGGTACCACAAACTACAAGGAAGCACTGAATTGTGAATGTACAATAGGATGGAAAGGACAGTTCCATGAACAAGTAGTGATATAATTGCTGTGTACTGTGTAGTGATATAATTGCTGTGTGTAATTACTAATACGGCTACCGAATTACTCTAGATCACTGCACTGGCAAGCGCAAAGGTTGCCATTCCCCCTCCCCCCAAAAGCGCCGCCAGAAACGCAGTTATACGTTTTATGGGTGTTTTGCCTGAAAATCCATATTTCAGAAGGCTATAGCGTGGCTCCCTTTCATCCGTTTGACTTGAAAATTGGAATGTATACCCGGCTTGGAATCTTTGACTCAAGTATAAAATTTCAAGTCTCTATCTCATCTGGAACCGAAGTTACAGACAGGTCCCATTTGCCCTAGATTCAGTGTAACACATATGCACGCGCGTAGGAGAGACGCTTTTTATAAACCATATTCACGCCAAACAAAAAGAGATAGAAACTTCTCGTTTTTACAGCTGGTAGATCTACTGGATGTGTGTGCATTAGTCGATGTGAGGTCCCTTTTCATCACCAGGAACGTCCTACAGAACGTCTTAAAGTCGTCATTTTTCAGACTCTGACTAAAATTCTTTGAGCTCATTTTACAGCCTGAAGACGGATTCTAATCGAAAGTCGAAGGCTATATCATGGAAAGAGAATTGTCTGAACTTTCAGAAACTATATTGCGAATTTTCAAAACTAGACGTATAAGGGTCTTAAAACGCGTCTAAAGTGTTATGACTGTTTAAAAATAGATATGACGATATGGGTTTTCTCGCCATAGCAGACACAAATCTTATCCAATCAATCTCAAACTTGGTCAGTATCTTCATCTAGGTAATCCCGATGATACGACGTCATCGTTATGACGTCATAACGTCGTGACGTCATTTTATGACGTCAAAATGACGTCAAAAATGAAAATTTTGCAATTTCGCGATTCCATCCTCTCCGTACCTGTTCTACTACATGTAAATGGATAAAAAATCCCAAAAATGATGCAAATTATACCAAAACTAATTGAAATTAGTAGGCCGGAAAGGTTGCCCTATGATCTGAGCTACCTTTGGCACCAGTACATTCCCTTTTAAAGATAGAAGAAGCATCTGTTATACCCTGTCTGTACCCCGTGAATGTTACGGTGGCAAAGGTAGCTCAAATCATAGGGCAACCTTTCCGGCCTACTAATTTCAATTAGTTTTGGTATAATATTACTATATATATATGTCTCCCTCTCTGCCTCTCTCTCTGTGTCTCTCTGTCCCTCTATCGCTGAGCTGTATCTCTGCTCTCTTTTTATACACACAACCCTCACAGACATACACCCTGACAGACAAACACCGTTACTATCACAACTTCCTGATTTCACCACTCTCAAGGCACAATGTACAGTGTCTGAGATTTGCTGAAATTTACCTATAATTGAGTTGCGACCTGATGCTGTTAATTGCCAACTGGCAACTTTGAGTCACGATGACCCCAGTGGCTTGTTTTCTAAAATTTGTGAGTGTCTGTGACTGTATGTGTGTAAGTGTCTGTGTGGTCGTGTGTGTGACCTATCTGTATTCTGTATGACATATCTGTGTGAGTGTGTGTGTGTGAGTGTGTGTGTATAACAATGTAACAAGCCGACTTCATGTGTTCCCAACAGAACACATGCCGTTACGTAAGATGCGAGCTGGTCATGTGAGCACATAACAGGACAATATGTAACAACATCTTCATCAGCCTCAAATTAATTTCAACACAAGTTAATTTGAGGCTGATGAAGATGTTGTCACATCGAAACTATTCTGAACAATAAAATCACCACGTTTTCCTTTGACCACCTCCAAGCCGGAAGGAGCAATATGTACATTGTACATTCACAACGAACCATATACATTTCCAAATCTGGCAGTAATTCAATGTTTAGTGTTTGTGTGTAACACAATTAGCCCGCTAAATTTACCAACCTTCTGCTGAAACCACGAAAAGTATTATTACACACACGCACACAGACTTGATAACGACACTGCCCACTGGACACATGGAATTATAGTAATTATAGAAAATGTAACAATTATTAAACAAACATTCAACCACAACAAACACACGTATTGCCACTAATCACTATGATGATATACCACATGTGTAACACCATGTTACAAATATTTATTAACAGGTAACAAAATTATATGATAAACAGCTAAACATGATAAATTCGGTATAATATAACAGGTATAACTATGATATTATTCTGGCATGTACAATTATATAAAAACAATAATTATTCTCCAATTACCTGTAGGACAACTTCAACCTCGTATTTAGTGCCTTGACTGCGTTGTTCTCCTTTGAATATGCTGCCTGAATGGAGGAGGGAGGGTGCAACCCCTGGTTGTTTTGTCTTGATTTCCTTTTCTCTCCTGGTCGATCCTGACGACATCCTCCTCCTTTTCTCCGTTACTGGCATCAGCTATAATACTACAGGGTGTATTAGTACAACTGGCATCAGCTATAATACTATGGTCTATTATGTAGTACAACTTATTGTAAACCTCGTGTGAAATATCTAACTAAACATATCTTACAGAAGAGAGAAAGTCTCTAGTACTGTCTTCGACCGAAAAGGGCCCGTCGCTCACTTTCTGTCACAATTCATAGTGTGTGATGTGAGCCACAGAGAGCAATATGGCTTGCTCTCTGCGGCTCACATCACGCATCGAGAATGCGACACTGAACGTAAGCCGAGAGAGGAAATGTGATTTACTTGGATGCCAAAAATCTCTCAAAGGGAGAGAGAAAGAGATCACGGAACTCGGAAGCAATATTGAGGGATGTTATTCGACTTGTGACGACTGACGACGATTTTAGGGTAGTCGTCGGTGGACGGTGAACCAAGTTTGGGCCCTTTTCGTATTACAATAAGTCCATTTTTTTAAATTGTTGACAGGGTCGGTGAACGGCTGCCATAATTTTTACGTTTTTACGAAAACCATCATGAAGAGCCAGGGGGGCGATTATTATTATCATTAAATCTATATTGTATACATTGGCAAAATCAACATACACACACTCCTTTTTGTGAGCAAAATAGGATTATCATATAGATTCTCGATTATATAGATGAGTAGATTAGCACTATGTAAAGTCGGATTTTTTGAAGTTGTCACCCCAAAATGACCGCGCATGTGAAATTTATCAATTTTGACGCGCACACCACACGTTAACATGTGATGTGACGCGCAAAAACATTCCGCGCACGAGAAGGGGGGTGACAACTTCAAAAAATCCGACTTTACTAGAACTATATAGATAGCCTTATAAAATATAAAACGTATAAAATCCATATAATAATTTCCAAAATGTTAGTCCGATAATTGTTTTCTCCCTACTCCTCCTACAGTTTTTGAGCTAGACCCCTGAAAATTTGTACACTGGTACTTTGGACCAAGGCGGATGTAAGTACGGGCTCAGATTTTTGATCCGATCTTTACAGCAGTGACGTCACGGGGTGACGTCATTGCGACAAAAAGACTTACATTTTTCAAACGCTTCTAAGACCCTGAAAACGGCTCTAAATCAAAAAACTAACGCAATAGTGGGGAAAGAGAATCGTTTGAACTTCATTTTACTTCATAGCGATTTCCCGTAACTCAATGTTTAAGGGTCGTAAATCGCGTCGGGAAAGTTAAAAATGCCAAAAATGCGATATTTTTCACCGTAGCCACCCAAAATCTTATCCAATCGATATGAAACTTGGTCGGTATGTGAATTTTAATGTCCTTTGGCCAGGGGTTCCCGGAAAACGGATTGGCAAGATGAGAACTGACCGGAGTTCTTATAATTCTAAATTCATGAATTTGGAATTTTTCGTCGACTTTTTTTGGCGACATAAAACGCGAGGAAATTTTCAATGAATTTTAAAATTTTACACTGCGCGCGTAATTCTAGGTTCCGCGCGCGGCGTAAAAAAGCAGCGCTTTTTTGGAAAAATTCGCGCGTTACAGTAAATGATTTACCAATTACCATTTACCAGGTCACGGGTTCCCAGCAAACGGGTACTCTAGTAGTGATTAAAGTTAATTAATTAAATTAAATTGAGATTAAAGTGATAAGATAAGAATAAATTAAAGTGTGATTAAAGTGATAAGAGAAGAATAAGTTAAAGAGTAAAGTCGGATTTTTTGAAACTGTCACCCCCCTGAAATAACAAAATTAACATATCTCCGGTTCCTGATAAGATAGAAGCTTGAAATTTGGAGGTTTGGAAGAACTTAGCAAGATCTTTATAACTTCCAAATTTCAAGTCTCTATCTCATCAGGAACCGGACTTATGGTCATTTAAAGAAATTTGAAAACTCAGGGGGGGTGACAGTTTCAAAAAATCCGAGATTAAAAATATTAACGCTTAAAAAAATAAATACTGAAGGAATGCTGTCTGGCGGCGCCAAACCCCAATTTGACAGTGCGCTCAGATGGGTCGCGGCGCCAGACAGAAGGAATGGGGGTGAAGCTAAGTCAAACGATGAGTGAGGAGTAAGGGTGAGAGATAGGATGATAAAACAGAGTGAGTGAGCTAATGCTAAACAAATGTGAGACTAGGTACAGCTAGAAAATTACATATCTAAAAAATAGAGAACTAAAAAATAGAGAACTAAAGACTAGTAAGCTAATGGGCGAACAGTTGAAAAAATGGAATTTAGTTAGTAATCTTTGTTAGATTATGCGAAGCTTCTTGACCTGAGAAGTTTACTTTTGGGAAATGCTTTCTCTACACACGATCTTTAGCATCCTACAGGCTACAAAACATCTAAAGGTAGCAAACAAATTCAGTTGCCGAGGGAAAAAATGGCTTAAATTTATTTCTTTGAAAATGCACAAATGTAAATAAAACGTAAAACGAATTTTACTACTGCGCTGCGACTGTGCGCCGCGCAAAATTTGCGGCGCGCGGATCAAGCCAGTTTAAAGAAAGCCGGTTTGAAAAAAATTTAAAAAATTTAAAAAAATTAAAAGCTGAGATTTGAGAAGTGAGAATGGATTTGAAAAGCGCTGCCCTATCCCGCAGCGTTTGCCAAAGAACTTAGAACGGCTTGAAAAAAAGCTGGGTGTTTGCGGCTTTGCCGTTTGTATTGAAAAGCGCTGCCTTATGGCTTATGACTTATCTCGCGCTAGTCGCAACTCGCTAGCAGCGTTTGCCAGCAGTCAGGGTTAGGGCTAAAGTAAGGTTAGGGACAATAGGCCTCCAAACACCCATATCGTAACGGCGCCCTTTATGACTGGGGTTTATGAACTTAATGACTGTGCTGTGATTGGTTAAAACTGGTCACGTCGCACACGGTGAAGAACTGAACATTTCCGAGATTGCTCATAGCTATTGCTGGCTGTTGCTTGTAGTTTCTACTTTCTTTTAGAATAGAAGAACAGATATAATCGAGATGATCAGCTATGTACTATTTAAGAACTCGCTCAAGGTTCGTTTTATTGAGCGTATAGGTTGGTGGGTTAGGGACGACAGACCCTAAATTTAGATTTGGGTCGTAAATAATTTTGAAAGCATTGTGGTGTAAACGAGCATTGAACGCTTTGATTGGCTTGTTGATAACAGTTTATACAGCTTCAGATAAGCTACTGTGATATCAGATATATAAAGGCCACATGTTACGGGTTGGTATTACATGATATTAGTCTTCAATTCTGGTTCACACTAATAATACGAAAATAGCCCTCAATTGTAATATCATAGTTGATAGTTGAAATACGAGATACGCGTAGGAAAAAACTTGCCACGAGAATACTTTCAATCTCACAGTAATATTTTCATTCTTGTTTTCATTTAAAAACATGTCATAGATATGCTAGATAGCCACTGTTTCTAAGATTGTTCGCTACCAACACTTGAGGTACCATCAACGGTACGATCTATCCGAACTAGCTCTGTCACAGTTTTTGTTTGAGTGCGGGACATCCTACCATCGACATGGGAGGTGAAATTGGTTCTGCTGTTATACGCATCAAACATCCGCTTCTTTGCCGCGTAAAACAGGTCACTGTTGTAGATTAGGGGATTTAGAACACTGTTAATGGGGGTCAGGAGGATGGAACAAAACTCGTAGAGGTCGGTAGCATCAATGAAGCTGTGGTAATGCAGCCACGAGATGATGATGAAGGGGACCCAAGTTGAGAAATCCGTTGCTACAATGAGGGTAACTTTCCTCTGGAGACGTCTCATGGATGCCCTCTTCTCCAGATTACCGTCCACACCACACTCTTTTGACGTTTTGTGGGTGTGATAGTAGATCAACCCGTAGCAAACTGCAATGATGATAAGAAACACCATATTCATGAAGAGGACGAGGACTGAAAAGAGGGACTGTGTGTCAGCATGTCGGACAAAATACTTGAATAGACACACACCATGGTTACCATAGAATCCCATACTCTTAACCTCTTGCTTGAAAGTAGATTCCAGTAAGCCCCGCCAAAACACAAACTGTGTTATTAAATGCAGTATCATTTTTATCAGTAGTAGATGCCCTCAAACAATGCCTTCAACCCCTCCTTATTGGTAGTTGTCCGTAATCACGGCGTTGTCCTCTATGTAGAGTACCGTTAACAAAATAGTCCTCAAACTGCTGACTGAAACATGGGAATCGTAGCAACCTAGCAGGGAGAAGGAGATCAAGCCCAGGGCCATGAAACCCAGACCTATTCTCATGTTCTTCGTGACCTCGGTAAAGGCCAACATGGTCTTCAGCGAAATCAGTCGGAATACCGCCAACAGAGTCATAGATTGAAGGGAAAGCTGGCTGCCAAATGTAGAGATGCACGCCTATAAAGGAGCATGTGGAGCTGCATAACCAGTTTTGCCTTTCTTTACAATATTTCTCCTTATAGGATTGGTCGTAAATTACCACCAGTAACATGTATATCCCGACAGCGAAGTCACCCACAGACACCAACGCCACTAAAATGTCATTGGAAAGCCTGCTTAGTGACATGTTCTTGTTGACTGAGTGGAAAAAGTGTCCGATTGAAATAGAGGATAGAAGTAGAGAGAAGAAGGCAATTAAGGAAGCGATGTATCTGTAAGCAGGGGTTTCAATGAGCCGGAATGTAATTTTGTCCCTACACTGCTCACCACACTCGTCGTTCTTGCTAGTACAATCAAATCGCCCGTCACAAATGGCAGTTTTTCGGGCCATATCAGTGATATCACTACACGTCTGGTCGTCATCACAGCAGAAGTAGTTATTACAGTTGTTTTCATCTTCAGAGTTTTGACAGTCTTCTATATAGTCGCACACCTTTGTTGAACTCACTGCATAAGTCTCATTTTCGCCGTTACACGAGAAAACCGTTTGAAAGTTATCCCCTGATTCGTTGTACAAAAGGTATGACATACCTTTGCTGTCAGTTGAGGATGCCCACACTATTTCATAATCATCCGTGTAACCTTCAAGAGCAGTCCCGTTAAAAAACGGAGTCAGACGTAGCTTGTCCAGTCCTTCACATAGGTCCTTGTTTACTGCTATTATCAGTGCAGTCCCAGAGAGGGTTGAGCAACTATCATTCTCCTTTTTAACGAGGTGCAGACGGTGTATGACACCTCCGAACATTTCCATCTCCACTACAGAACAGTTGACGTGCTGCAAACCGGGAAGACAAGGTGGAACGAAGTAGTCGTTAGACTTGGAAAGAATCCCAGCGAGTGGCTCATTGTTTGTTGAACAAATAGATTCCTCCGCCCGGTTTGAAGAGTCAGATCCCACTGGGCAATCAACATGCCCATCACAAAGATGTGATTTAGGAATATAATATTCCTTCTTCTCTGTACCAGTAACGTTTGGACAGCGGATAAACCCATCTAATAATGTCTCATCTGTGGGGTTGTCCCGTTCTAACCGTGCGTAGTTTATTATTGTGCCATTCCGGTAATCAAGGCACGATTCATCCTCCCCACTGTCGCAGTGCACGATTCCGTCACACAAATACCTATCGTCAATAGTGACCATCACATCATCAACCTTACACTTCAACTCTTTATCACCGTGTGTGGGACAGTCCAGAAATGTTCTCCAGGCTTCGTCACAATAGACGTTTTCACCATAGTTGAATTCGTCACACCTTTGAAACTCGTATACCGTTTTGCTGAAATTATTTTTTTTTAACTTTTCCAATTATCATAGTGAAATTTTAAAGAATAAACGTTTGTAGATAGAAAATAATATTTTTGTATGAAGGTTGTTGGTGCATGTCTCCTCACTTACGTTTTTCCTTTTAAAGTGCACGTGCTGGTTGCAACAGATGAGTCGTTACACAGACTGTCGGGTATTGTGTAGTCGTCCACGTCAGGACAGAGGGATTGAGCTTGACAGTAGTAATACGGTGGTAGCCACCTTGTATAGTTACCGCTGAAATTGTTTTGAGATTTAATTGTGCTGCAAAGCTCCTTGATCTTTCTCTTACTGTCACTACACGATCAAGACGCTAACGATTGCAATAACCCACGTTGTAAGCGATCCACTGCATTCGTCAACCATATTCCGGTCGGCAAGAAAAGCAGGTGTCTCATGGCAGCCATACTCATCCTCGAGATAGTACAAATTCATAGTTCCATTCATCTTTTTGATAGATACTTCAGTGTAAGAGTCAGTGCAATCTACCTCCCGGTTACAAGTTGAACTTTCGTCCACTTCACGTCCTGCGTCGTCTTGACAGGTAAACCCTTGTTCGGTGAGTGTGCTGGAACTGCAACCACTTTCGTCCTCACACCCCCCACAGGTGCACTGAAATTATTAAATTGCGTCAGAGAAAGAATCAGGACTGTCAGGACCTTCAAATCTCAAACAAGAATGGAAACGACACTGTTAGACGACAGACGTCACTAACAATAATAATTGTTAGTGAAAACACAAAAAATAAGTATGTTCTGTTCTTACCACGCCATCGCACATCAGATCTGACCACACGGCAATACGCGTACCATATTGGTCAACACAGATTACTGTATCAAGTTTATTGACTCCCAGGGTCGTATTCTGTATCTAAAGGATTGTGGGGATAAGATTTGATAAGACATCCTTTAGATTAACGGATTTTGGATAGTCAATCAAGTTGTGACGGTATTAATTACTAAAGTCTGATTTTTTAAAAGTTGTCGCCTTCAAAAATCTGACTATACCATACTCACAGTGTTTATAAGGGGGCACCCACAGGCTTGATAGTTATATGGGTCATCAGGACACTTGTTATCAAACACGCACAACCCTGCGTTAGTTGAGGAGAGTCTGTAGGTATGCTCCCCAGAGGGACACAAATAAACCTGGTCTAAATTCTTCTCAAACACGCACGTAGTTGTGTTTGTCACCAGTAGACCAGTGCTGCTCAAGGTGTTTCGGGTTTCCACTCCTGAACTTATTGCTGAAAAAATCATGTGGTTACCAAGTCACCCATTTGTAAAGCTAACCTCTGTGAGCTCACGCCCACTGGAGCGCTCGCGCAGAGGTTTAATATCATAACCAAGTTATAACTTGACTTTCAAAGTTGGATTGTCATACTTAGCTGTTTGATATCGATCTCATTTGAATAAATTATCTCTTTATCGTTCCCTCTTCTTCCCTCGACCACCAAAGTTAGATTTCCTGTTTCTGTTTTCCCGATTTCGTTCCACTCCATCGTGGTTGAGTTTGTCATTGCTGAAAGATCACATGTTAATGAGGGCCAACCAATCAGCCATAGAAAGACACAAATAGTAATTAACAGCAGGCTGCAGGGGACACCCTTTAATACCACGCGACAGTCACCAATCACACACGGATCTTCATTTTCTCTAGAATTTTCTCTAGAACCAAGAACTTACCTGTATCTGATTTACAGCTAGGAACAGAGCAATACTCCCACTCCTTTTCACCGACATAGCACCATGCTCTGTCCTTCCCCCATGGTCCCTTTATAGCTGAGTTTCGACAGTAGTTGCTGTGACCCGGATAGAATGGTGAACCACTCTTCCATTTTTCACACTGTCTCCCATTTTCTGTCACACTGATAACTCCTTCATAGTCGTCTTGTTTCGCGTTCTCCGCACAAACTAGACGGATATTATGTGCTATGCTTTATAATTTGGATAAAGTACCGGATTATAATTTAAATAATACCAGATTTTCGCTAGGAATTCTGCATCCCATCAAAAGGCCTGCACTGAGATGTGCAGTGTGCCAATCCTGATTGGATGACCAGGGATGTCTGTTCCTACAAAAAGAAACGACACATAACTCCTATATTAACTAAAAACATCAATTTTGTTGGTTGATAGATTGACAACGGTTGTCAGCTGAGTATTTCTTACCGTAAGAGAAGTCGTTGCATAAGCTGGTTATATCACACTTTCCGTCACTGAAACTGGTGGCGCTAAACATGAAGCTACCATTTGCATTACGGGCGGTAAATGTCACGGGACAAACAGGACTTGAGCCGTACTGAGGAACCCTGCAATAGCTGAAAGAAAAATATGTAATAATATAATGTTTTAATATAAACTGCCTAGTCAGGACAGGGCCAGAATAACAGACAAGCTGACTATAAGACTTTCCTACGTCAGAGGATCCATTATTCAACAAATGGATTTACTATGGATTTATTATGGATTTACTATGGATTTACTATGGATTTATTATGGATTTACTATGGATTTATTATGGATTTACTATGGATTTATTATGGATTTATTATGGATTTATTATGAATTTATTATGAATTTATTATGGATTTATTACGGATTTATTATGGATTTATTATGGATTTATTATTCCATTGGAATAATAAACCCTACAACATCATACTTTGCTCCGACATCATCGATAAATCCCCAGCTACTACTTTTAGCTCTTTCTGCCTCATCAGTATTCCAGTTTGAGCATTCGATGCCGGATGAAGTGTTATCAGCGGTTCCACGGTAGTAAAACGCTTTTGTCTTGCTACATTCCAGATCTGAACAATTACTTTTTACATGTGTGTCTTATAAGACACACATGTGTCTTGTAATTAATGTTCAAACGCAAACTGTGTCTTGTTTTGTTCAAACCCGGGACGTGGTGAAACAGGATTGAGAAAGTCATCCCATGTCACGCATACACCTTGGGGCAGTTCACTTACTTGCTACCCCTGGCTTTTCACAACTAGGAACGTTGCAGAAGTTCCATCCGCTTGCCGTGACACACCATGCATAGTCATCCGAATCAGGGTTCCTACAAAAGTTGTGATCCGCCAAACCGTTGTTTTTGCCTGTCGAGCTAAAAGAAATATGTCGAGTATCACATTATAAGTTGTGTTTAGCACTAAGTAGTGATATTTTTTTTTGGATCGTCCCCGTGCTAACATTTGTCACTCCCTGTTACACACCATGTATCCTGGCCATGTATGTGCCACGGTTTGACAGATGTATTACAGTAACATAGATAATAAAGTCGAATTTAGGCTTGCCGCCTGAGGTGCCTAGTGTCTTCTCTTACCTATCCCAATAGCTTGATCTCCAATTTGTACAAGGCGTTCCATCGACTGTCACGTTTATGGTTCCTCTATAATCTAACTGTTTTCCGCTCCAGCATGCTGTATGAAAATTTGGGTAACTTAAGATCTTTAATTAGGTAAAACCATTATAGGGTCAAACAGGGGTCCGGACTTGGCCAAATACGAAGAGTTTACTGTGTAATATCTTCCTAATATAAATATGGTTAGGGCTATCGTTCGTGTTAGGGTTTGGGCCACATTTTCGAGCTTTCGAACCGATATAAGTTATCGTCCGTTCGACATTCAGTCCTAGACCCGTCAAACAGTTTTATTCGAAACTACTACCAGGTGGTAGGTGCTCACAATAGTTTTCTACTAGGTTTACTTAGTAACGTACAGCAGCGGTTGGAAGAAAAGCATCGTTCTCTTTGAGTGTCTGAAGTCCAGCACCAGGGTACATCAAATATGAATCCTGGGTTTCTACAGTTGCCATGGTCACCAACCCCGTAGAATTCCTGATATCTAAAAGCGAATAACACATATCAATGAATAACACAATCAATGCATCTTTCAGCTAGATGGTGCTACAAATTATTATTTGAGAGATAAACAGCAGTGTTTTATAATTGATAGCATGCAGCTACAGCTTCGTTACATACTCTGTGTAGTTCAAATTATCTTCCCAGTCTACATCATCCCAATTCAGACAGGGTCTTCCACTAAGAGTTTCACTCTTGTTTCCCCTGTAGCTTTGTCCCCATCCCACATCTGAGCATTCTCTTTCTAAGGGAAAAACAATGTTTAGCGTACTGAAACTATCGCTATTTTAGATGATGTGTGGATGATGTTATTTACCTTTGATTGTTTCGTTGTCTTTGGTCAGTTTCATAGCCAAACTGTCGTATTGGTCTTCAAAAATCTCTGCAAACTCTTCAGCCGTCAAAGTGAACTTGCTTTCAAAGCCGGAATTTGCGTCAGACTCAAAACTTACTGCATAGTTCCCCGATTCTTTGCCGCCTTTTTTAATCCCTTTATCATTGGATTGTTTTCCTAAATTTATGAATGTAATCAAGATTTTGGTGACGCAGTCACC
The DNA here is from genome assembly GCA_020137815.1 of Hormiphora californensis. Classification (NCBI taxonomy): domain Eukaryota; kingdom Metazoa; phylum Ctenophora; class Tentaculata; order Cydippida; family Pleurobrachiidae; genus Hormiphora; species Hormiphora californensis. Next base: position 8,320,695 of record CM035352.1, read on the forward strand.
CTTACAACTCCCATGGGTGAAAACAACTCGTGACGAGTGATGTGACTGCGCCACCAAATCAAGATTATGATTTCAAAAGTTTTAATGCAACTGAGATCAAGAGCTTACCGTAAATTTTGATTTCACAGATAGAGATTCGGTCTGCCTTAAAGTTCATATGATTTCCAACTTGACCATCACAAGACTTTTTGATAATGTCAGTAGTTGCCTCTTCCGCACTAACGGTACCGCATAACACGTGATTATGATTATCCTTGTCCTTATATCCCAGAGTTATCTGATTTGGGAAATAAGTTGTTGAATGTATTGCCAAGATTTTGATCCCGTTTCAAGATTATCCGCCTTACATTTAGTCCTTCAAGGTACTTTTCCTCGTAGGCACTGCAGTATTCGGACTGGTAGATAAAGATCTCGTAAACCTGATAAGCCTGGAAACATTTAATGGTCATTTGGGGCAACTAAAGGGGCTATTGGTTTAAAGTGAGAATAGACTGACAAGATTGTTGGAGGTAGTAGAGCGAAGCAGCCGAGAGATTCTGTCTTTTTCCCGCTCTCAAAAGATCCCTTTTTACCTCAGTTAGGTGAATGAAGATGAAATTATTATTTCCTGTTCTCTCCAGTGAGCATGTTGTCAGATCGTTATCTACCACGTACACTGCTTTCGTTGATGCCGATTGTTTTGAGGAGTAAACAGGTCGATTTAGGGAGATCAGAGAGGTGCCTAACAGGAATTATTAGAATAAGTAACTTAGTATTTGAGAATCTAGCTAGATTCTTGAAGAAAAACATCAAAGGACAAAGCATGTCAGAACAATTATCGATGGACATGACATACCGTTTGTTGTTGTTAAATTTTGTGCAGTCTGCTTAGCATCACACTGGGGCCACGCTGAAAGATTAAAATTCCAGTAAATTGAGGTTTGATAAAATTTGTAATAACATTTTTCGGTAATTTTCAACGTACTATAATCTGCGAAAGCAGGTGATTTCGGTTGCATAACCTCGTAGGTACTAATGATCTCTGTCCAAGAGGTATCAGGTAGTGTGAACTCTTTTTCTGCGCCATCACACGTAACCGCCATTGTCTTTAGTTTAAATTGAACTTTCAGACTAAGATGATCATCGTAGTCACAAAACTCCGTTGCACTTGAATTCAAGTAATTCATGGTGTAACTTTGATAGCTGTCCTGCTGTCTGTAATCTTTTTCCGAAATTGGAGGTGCAACTATTTTGAATCGTTCTGAAACATGAGGATGTCTTTGATATTTCAGATAATATGAAAAGCGGGATAATTGAAAAGGTTAGGCACAAGCTAGGCAAGGTGAATCTGCAAATGAATAGATAAGTTCAGTAAGCAGCTAGAATGGCTATCCCTTACCATTTGACGTGTCAATAAGAAGAACTAAAACAAAATATATTTTTTCGTAGGTTCTCCCTTTCTTCACTTTCACATACGTTACTGATATCGGATACATCTTAGCCTGGGAACCTGAATATAGCGTCAGTTCATTAACATTTAACAATGTCAGAGCAATTGTGAAACCATCATTATCGACAATATTTCTCTAACCATCAATTTCGACTTCGAAGTTGGTTGAAAATGAGAAATCTGGCCAAGCAACATATGAGATATTAAGCATGCTCTCCGTCAATGCCACATCGCTTCTTCCGCCTTTATCTTCCGTTCTCGTTCTCTTAGACATCCAATCTGGGCACAAAATTTAAAATATTGAAGCCTTAAATTATCTCAATGAAGTCAACATCGACATTACCACTTTCTTTCCCAATTGAAAAATGGAAATTACCTAGGTTGTAGGTTCCTGTCATTGCAGCCAAATCCACAGTCATCATATTATTTATTGAAATTCCATAACTCGATAAAGGAATGGATAGGAGCAGTTGATCGTCGCATAGCAACCAGAATTGGTCCTCTGGTAGTCGTCTAAAAATTCTCCAAGAAGATGCTTTCCCAAAAGTGCATTCTGTATTGTGCTCTGTCTCGTTGAATGACGATTTTTGAATTTCGTTTTTCAAGTCTTTAACTTCCCTAAGATGATTCCCATTACTGTCCGCCTGCTCAGACCAGGTTATCCGGAGAGATAATGTCCCTAGGGTAGGCTTGATGGTGTAGGTTTGGTTGTTTGTACCATTACTGGATGTTGTATTGGTTACAGTAAATGTAAGTACTGTGGTGGTTGGTAGCCAGGATACTATTGCAGGATCAGGAAAATCTTCGTCATCTTGTTTTGTTGGGTGCAGTACCGTGCAGAGAAGTAGTAATAAGAGCATAGATCGCACAATAACAACAACTGTGTATCCAAACGCAGTGTAGTTTCAAAGGAAGAAGTAGCTTGTAGTTGCGGCTTTACGGAAATGTAAGCCTATCTAGTCCACCAAGATATATGCCACAACTTATTATATACTGCCTGTCTCTACTGGACTTCTAGCATATATATATCACCAATACCACCACTAATCTGGTAAACTACTTATCGTAGATGACTTTACCTACCAATCTACCATCCTCCTTTTCTCTCGTGTGGTAATCTAAAGAGTCTTTAGCACTATCTCTGATCTGTTCTTGCTAATGGAAGCCCGAAGGCGTGGGCGGTATGGAATATTTGAAATGCGAAAATGCAGCTGTCTGAATCATAGCATAAATTGGCGTATACTTCATAAAGTGTCATTTGAAAATGCAAAGTTACGATATAAATAACATTTTAAATGGACAATACTTTACTTCTCTTCATGACTTACAAATTCACAACACACTTTGTTTTTTGAAATACTTCCTACAGTAGTGCACATACTGGGGTTACGAGCCTTCTTGCCCGTTATTCGACCCCACATATCCCTCTGCATATCTCTACTGCGTGATATGATTACAACAGGGCACAGGAATACTGTTTATCACCGACAACGTCTTGATGAGGGTAACATCCTGAAAATCTGGTGCATCGTGTATCACATAAGTCACAGAAGAACTCAGTTGAAAAGCACACGGTAAACACGACTGTCAGTATCGCAATGGTTGTTGTGACGTGCCGGTTGTTGACGGCTGATTGGACGATTTCCGCTCCTCCCCCACATAGCAGATGGTGTCCCTGGATAACCAGTAACACTAGGGACAGGACACACGGTAGAAGGTAATACCAGGTTGACAGGGCTATATAGACCTGATTACTGATAAGAGCACCGTGTATCTGGAGGTGCATGCTCGCAGCCACATCCTTTATAACATGGTCAGCAGGGAGGATAAGGAATAACACCAAATCAGCTATAACCAGGATGATAGTTAGGGCTCATGTGTGCGGCTAGGAGTAGAAACACAGCCCTCCGGTTGGGCCTGCCAAAGGGTCTGAGGATTTGAATTGTTCGCGTTATTGACACCGCTACGGTAACTGCTATTGTGGTCACAATGAAGACCCCTTTGAAACTGTGCACACAAAATAGTGTAAAAATGAACTGAACTGAGTAGAAGATATCATGATGTTTCCTACCGATCAGAATAGTTGCATGCTCAACGATGAGAAGGAGGGAGAACATACAATCACATACTGCCAGCAGCTTGTACATTATGGATACGAAGTTGGAACTCTTGTGATGGTAAAATGCAACTGCAAAGTTTAAAATCAGGGAGATGGTTGCCAGGGTAACGTTGACAGGGTCAATGGTATCACAATCGTGGACGTTAACGTAATAACAGGCTGGTTCCGTATCGTTTGGACATGTAACGTTGGACGCGAACAACTCGTCCCAACTCGACATTCCTGATTTTGTTGGAGAAATCGGGGGATTATTATTTGGTGTGTCTAACACGGCCTTTGGTGAGCAACAAAATCATGTAGCTACAAGATAATAACAAATACAAATGATAACAACAAAAATAATTTGAAGAGGAAAAGGAAAAGGAACAAGAATTCTGAAATGTTACATAATATGGGTGGAAACACATTTTCAAACAGCGAGGCACAATAACTGTCTGGTCATTGTCGGCTTGTTAATTACTTGAGGAAATGACATTGAATTAACTAGAAACAAGAGCGCTAAAATCGATCAATAGTACAGGAAATTTCTGTAATCTCTCTACATAATGTCTTCTAACTTGATAACTATTAACTCGGGGGGGGGGGGGGGATCTAACTTGATAACTGCATATAAATCAGCCGATATAAAAAACGCAAATTCGCGAATACCTTTTTGCTACCATCTCGATAATCTGTTTTCTGTTTTTCTTTCTAACAATGCTCTAACTTAATCTTCTCTGATCTCTCATTTAGTAAACTAATCTTCTCGACAATAGACATGTTGTTCTATTGTTTTCTAACAAAGGTCTAATCTAATCACTTCCCTCTAGCTAGAATGGGAGGAGGTCTCTCTAAACGGAAAGCTAATATAATCTGCGTAGGTCTGGATAACAGTGGCAAATCAACAATTATAAACAAACTCAAAGTTGATAAGGTAATATTCATGTGATAATACATATAAATGTGAGTTGTAGTTGTACAGTTTTAAATGGTTGTGATCTCAAGTGTGAGAAAAGCTCACTAATTAACTTAATTCGGGATCCTGTCATCCTGTCATACACAATATGAAGTTGAAATGAGCATTACGAAATTTTAAAATTTTAGGCGCCTCCCATTTTCTCTCCAGTTTGGGAGTGTTCTGCGGTAGGCATTTAGGTGCACCTAAAAAATGCATTGACGTCTGAGTGTGTTTGATAAATCTACGCAATTGAAGCAATATAAATTCTCGATTAGATTGTAAACAATTCTGATAGATTCAGTGATTTTCAAAAGTGACACTGAACCACATAATTTCTCGAACTGACACTGGCACTGGCAGTCCCGGAAGAGTGTTAACTAGTGCAGCAGCTCTCATAAATTATCCTAATTAAAAATAAAAATAAAATTGTCAGCTTCATAGTTCATTAAGAAAACCGCACGTTTCAGGAAAAGAATCATGATATTGTACCAACTGTTGGGTTTTCAGTGGAGAGCTTCAATGCTTCACAGTAAGTTTGTTGGAGAGGGAGAGGGAGAGGGAGAGGGAGAGTGAGAAAGAGAGAGGGAGAGAAAAATTTCGTCTTCTTTACGATAATTTGAACTACAGGGCTAGAAAAGTAGGAGCCAGGCCAGGAGCGATAGTGAATTCAGCTTTCTGGATGGAAAGCCACGCTGTGTGGCACAGCATGATGGCACAATCTTGTAACCTCCATAGACGTAGGGCGCGCGCGCCGTCTTGTGATGAGAGTTCACCCAGGTAGCGCTGCGTGTTTCTTTTACCCGCGCTCCCCATGTGGACAGTGAGGCCAAATGTAACGAAGAACAGTGTTGTTATTTTCTCTATGAGGTTCGAGCCAAACAAGTGCCAAGACGGGCTTAGTGCATTCAATAGAGGTTAATGCTCTCCTTGTTTCAGGATTAATTTCACCGTGTTTGATATGTCAGGACAGGGCAAGTATAGGAACCTCTGGGAGGCCCATTACAAGTAAGTAGGAGTAGGGAATAAAGTAGAAAAGATGGGTCCCGAGCCCCGCTCTTGGCCCCTTCTTTCAGGTAAACCCTGTTAGTAACAATAAGGCTCAATCTTTTCTAAGATAGCACATACTATTTGGAGTCTAGTTTGAAGAATTTGGCTAAGAAGTAACGGAATGAGAGCCAAAACAAAGTTCCGACGTGCAAATAATATATCTCCCGTCACATGGTGGGTGGACAGTTTAAAAAAATCCAATTTACGCGTATTATAGGCCGGAAGGATAAGATACTCAAAATTAGACTTGATAAAATTACAAGCACATTTATATAATTGGAATAAATACTGTCCCGGCATGGTAGCTATCTGTCAATGACTTCTTAGCAAATTAACATAGAGAACATTGATAGATAATATTATAAAATATTATTATGATAGCTGGTAGAGAGACTGCGAAAGAGGGAGAGAGAGAGAGAGAGAGAGAGAGAGAGAGAGAGAGAGAGAGAGAGTAACAGATACTGATAGCGAGAGACTGAGAGAGAGAGAGAGAGAGAGAGAGAGAGAGGGGGGGAGTTGGTCCACCTGCCACCACCTCCTATCGGTTTCCCCCGGGCAACAGGGTCACACGGAGTACCTTTTCCCCATCCCCTTTCCCCCTTGATCGATTTTCAGGTCCGTGTGGCCGTGGATAAGCGTGGCTGTGTATCAAAAATACGGAAAAAAATCATAAAATACAAAAAACACAAAAAGATCTTCTTGGCTAGGCGGCCCACAGTGTATCATCGCCAACTACTATGTTCCTACCCCGCCTTCTCCGGCTTAGGGTTACCCGTGGAACAGGCACCTTCCAGCCACCTGTGGACCTCCAATGCCCCTTTATCCACTAACCCACTAACCCACCCTGATACTAATCTACTAACCCCCTAACCCTTTCCATTACCCTGTTCCTTAGAGGATAGTTAACCCCGTTCCAGAGGGGATAGTTTACCCCGCTCCACAGAGGATAGTTACCCTGTGGACCTCCATTGCCCCTTTATCTACTAAACCACTAACCATCCTGTTACTAATCTGCTAAACCCCTATTCCACTTCATTAATAGGGTCTCGATCCAGTTAGGGTTGTACCCGTTCAGAGAGAATAGTTTACCCCGGTCCAGAGAGGATAGTTTACCCCGTCCCAGAGAGGACAGTTTACCCCGCTTCACAGAGGATAGTAGCCCCGTTCCAGAGAGGATAGTTTACCCCGCTTCACAGAGGATAGTAGCCCCGTTCCAGAGAGGATAGTTTACCCCGGTCCAGAGAGGATAGTTTACCCCGCTTCACAGAGGATAGTTGCCCCGTTCCAGAGAGGATAGTTTACCCCGTCCCAGAGAGGATAGTTTACCCCGCTTTACAGAGGATAGTAGCCCCGTTCCAGAGAGGATAGTTTACCCCGGTCCAGAGAGGATAGTTTACCCCGCTTCACAGAGGATAGTTGCCCCGTTCCAGAGAGGATAGTTTACCCCGTTCCAGAGAGGATAGTTTACCCCGTCCCAGAGAGGATAGTTTACCCCGCTTTACAGAGGATAGTTGCCCCGTCCCAGAGAGGATAGTTTACCCCGGTCCAGAGAGGATAGTTTACCCCGCTTCACAAAGGATAGTTGCCCCGTCCCAGAGAGGATAGTCTACCCCATACCCCGTTCCTGAGAGGATAATTTACCCCGGTCCAGAGAGGATAGTTCACCCCGCTCCACAGAGGATAGTTGCCCCGTTCCGGAGAGGGTAGTCTACCCTGTTCCTGAGAGGATAGTCTATCCCGCTCCGGAGAGGATAGTCTACCCCGCTCCAGAGAGGATAGTTTACCCCGTTCCCGTTGATTATAATGCTTCACACTGGCCCCTGTCCCAGATCCACCATATAGACATATTATATAGATACACACCCGTACGCTGAAAGTGTCGGTTCGTGCTGAAAAGCTGCAAGGATGGACGGGCAAACCATCTACTAACGGACCAAATGTGGCGGTGGGATTCCGTTACCGCTGCTCACCGGTGTCAGTGTTAAGACCCCCAAACCCGGCTCTTCTTTCAACAAACCGATGACTATGAATATACAGTGATTGGTTTGAAACTCACCCCCAAAACTTACTCATCTTATACGACATGAGTACAAACACCCGAAAACCAAGGAAGGTCTGGTCTAAGCAAGAGAACCTAGACTTGGTATACTGCTACTACCGCAGTAACCCAGGCACATCCGGATCCTGGAAGAGGCTAGAACGCCTGTGGGAAGATAAAGGATATGACCCACTGCCAGGTAAAAAACTCGCTGGGCAGTTCAGATCTATAGAGAAATCTGAACACATGGTAACTCCGACGGAGATGACAGATATGCAAGCCCTAGCAACTGGCCTAAACGTACTCCCGGTAGTGGACCTCACGGTTAATAGCAACACCGCTGGTCCCAGTACAACAACGAATGGGGACACCACCGATCCCCCACCACCACCCCCAACTAGAGCGCCACGAACGAAATGGACCACAGAAATGAACACTACGCTCGTGTTCATCCACTGGTACTCACAACCGGAAATAAGAGGAGTGTGGAATCGAGTGGAGGAGAGATGGTTAAAGACAACCTACCCTTCCAAGACTGATACCCAGCTCAGATCCCAAATGAATTCTATAACTCATACGGGACTACTTTCACCACAAAGGCTCATGGAAATCAGAGAAGCGGCCACATCTGAACGTGAGAACGACGACGCGGCTCGGCAGGCTGAGCCAGAGGACAATCCACCTCCAGAACCCGTTGCACCTACAACCTCAGCGGACAATGAAGAGCCAGCACCTAACCCAGAAATCAGGGAGCAGTTTAAGAAGCTCCTTGAGGAACCGAGCGCCATCAAAGTCACTGACCTGAGGCAGGTCCCATGGGGAAAACTACGTGTGGCAATCGACCGACTTAGTCCGGTCATCAGATCGTTTGAAGTCCCAGACCTCACCACATTGAACACCCTCCTGATGGTGGTAGCCCATATTGTCCGGGAACAAATGGGTATAAAGCCACCAAGTGAAACCACTAGCAACTCCCCCGGAAGGAACAAACAACCGATGTGGCTGCGACGACTCGAGGAGAGTGTCGCCAAACTTCGCGCAGACCTATCCAGGCTGACCGAAATGAGCAGAGGAGCCACTCAAAAGTTCCAAACTATAGACACTATCTATAGAAGATACCCGCTGCTGCCCAAAAAGGGCTATAAACAAGTAATAGAGGAGGTCAAGCAGCGGCTGCTGGCCAAGGCCGGGAAGATTAAGCGATATAAGAAGAAGCAGCAGAGGTTTAAAGACAATAACCTATTCCAGAACAACCAACGTGATTTCTACAGGAAACTGGAGAAACGAGGATCACCCCCCACGCCACTCGAAACCACAGCGGAAGATCAAACAAGGACCATGAACTTCTGGAAGAACATATGGGAAAACGAAACCGGCCACAACACCGAAGCAGAATGGTTAGATGGCGTCCAAGGAAACTTCGAGACGATCACCCAACAAGAGGACTTCCAGATCAGCCCAGAAAGAGTTGCATCCCGAGTGAAAGGAATGACCAACTGGTCATCTCCAGGAATAGACGGGCTCCACGCCTTCTGGATCAAACACACCACCTGCCTCCACGGAAGGATAGCTGAGCTACTCAACGGAAGCCTCACTTCAAGCCAGATCCCAGATTGGATGACTGAAGGTAGAACATACCTCCTGATCAAGGACCCCAAGAAGGGAATGTCCAACCCGGGGAATTTTAGACCCATTACCTGTCTTCCAAACCTCTGGAAATTGTATACAGGAATCTTATCGGAGGATATCTACCAACACCTGGATGTAAATAGTCTCTTCCCTGAGGAGCAGAAGGGGTGCCGCAAGAAGAGTAGAGGATGTAAAGAACAGCTAGCAATCGACAAACTAATCCTACGTCATTGCAAACGCAACAAATCCTCTCTACACATGGCCTTCATCGACTACCAAAAGGCATACGACTCCATCCCCCACTCTTGGATCCTGAAATCTATGGAGATGTGCAAGATAAACCCCCAGATAATTAGACTGTTCGAGGCATCGTTCCAACAATGTGTAGTTAATATAGTACAGTCAGGATCATCGTTAGGTAAAGTACACATAAAGAGAGGCCTCTTCCAAGGAGACGCTATCTCTCCGATACACTTCATTATAGGACTGATCCCCCTTTCCCTACTACTAACCGCCGAAGGAAGAGGCTACACCATATCCGAACCAGATGCACAAGAGGAAGGTGAAGATATCACCATTAACCATCGGCTCTATATGGACGACTTGAAACTGTACGCAAGTTCGAGAGGAGACCTCCAACATCTCTTGGAAATCACTGAGAAATTCAGCACCGACATCAACATGTCTTTTGGTATAGCTAAATGTGGATCACTAGACATCGTTGACGGGGTCAGACAACACATGCAGGGAATTGAACTACCAAGTGGGAACACAATCCCGGAAGTGGAAGACGGTGGTTATAAATACCTCGGCATCCTGGAGGTTGACGTTATCCTGCACCAAGAGATGAAGACCAAGGTTAAAACCGAATACGTCAGAAGAGTCAAAAGACTGCTATCTTCGAGCCTGCACGGCAAGAACCTTGCCACTGCAATCAACACGTGGGCGATACCAGTGATCCGCTACGGCGCTGGGATACTAGACTGGACCACTACTGATGCCAAAGGATTAGACATGATTACTAGGAAGATCCTGAGAAGAGGTTTCCTCAAGAGTAACAGCGACATTGATCGACTGTATGTAAGCAGGAAGCTGGGAGGAAGAGGTCTCCAACGGATTGAAGACGTCATTGTGAAGGAGGAAATAGGACTTGTATCATTCTTCAGCAACTCCACAGACACTAAGATACGTGCACTTCACACAGCAATGGTGAAAGAAGATATGCTGAACAAACCCCCAGAGAATGCAGAAGCCCTCAAAGAAAGACTGGAAGGGCAACTGATAGATAACTGGAAGGGTAAGCCACTTCATGGAAGATTTCTGAAGCAGCTAGAAGAAGGGGGTTGCGACCCTGATGCGACTTGGGCTTGGCTCAACAAGGAGAGCCTCAGCAGATACACCGAAGCCGATGTGTTTGCCGCCCAAGATCAAGCCATTCGCACAAACTGGATACAAGCTGCTATAGAAAAACAACAAGGAGTGTCCGAGAAATGCCGTATCTGCAACCAACACAATGAGTCTGTGGAGCACATCCTAAACGGGTGCCAAAAGCTTGCCAATGGAGACTATAAACTGCGTCACGATCGAGTAGCTGCTGCACTACACTGGGGAGTGTGCAGAGACCGTGGATTCCCCGCTGAGTCCAAGTGTTACAACCACTACGCAGACAAAGTGCTAGAAAACGATGACTATAAGATACTCTGGGATTTTCTCATACAAACAGACAACCCCATTGAGGCCTGCAAGCCCGACTTAGTTCTTGTGGACAAACGGAAAAAAGAGGCACTCCTCATTGATGTTGCCGTACCGAAAGACCGGTTAGTCTCAGACAGGGAGGTGGAGAAGATCGAGAAGTACCAAGAACTACGGAGAGAGATCACGAGAATTTGGGAGCTCAAAAAGGCCACGGTCATTCCCATCGTGATTGGAGCTCTTGGCGGAGTTAGCCCCCGACTGGAGAAGTACTTGCAGGCTATAACCCGGCAAATCTACCCCTCACAGCTCCAAAAATCAGTCCTCTTCAACTCGATGAACACGCTCCGGAAAGTTCTCGACATGTAATCAGCCTCCGGATACCCCATGGATTGCCCCCCCCCCCCCATTTTGTAATTTCACCCGTTCCTGCTTGTTTTTAGGCTGCCTTAGATCCCGTTCCAGAAATTTGCTTCTTCGGCTCCTGATAGGTTGAATCTTCTTAGTCTCCGTTGCAGAAGGTTGGGCTTCTTTCCAGATAGTTTAGAAGGTCTTGTGCTCCGTCACCATGAGCTTTATTCCCCCTTGTTTATTTTTATCCTTACTTTACCCCATATGTACATTGTTCAACATACCCTTATGTACATTGTTCTACCTACCTTTACTCCGCAGGCCCTCCGGGCCCTCAGATCCAACAGGATCCGGGCTCGGGGGATTTAACCCTGCTCTCGCACGGGGCCTTACGGCCCCGTGTGGGAGTGGTGCGTGTAGTGGACCGAGAGAGAGAGAGAGAGAGAGAGAGAGAGAGAGAGAGAGACTGAGAGAGAAGAGGGAGAGTTACAGATAGTAATATTGTGATCACAACCGCAAAGCCACAAGTCAAAGATTTGTTGGCCTACTACTGAATAATATACACGGTATATGAGAGACACCCTGTTTATGCCTTTATTCCATGTGGAGACACAGCCAGTGGTATTTTGAGCACGTATACACGTGTGTGTGTCTGTTTAGAGCTGCGACGGGTTGGATGAAATTCTTAGGAGAAGTAGACCAAAGTGCAGCAGAGCTGCTTATGTGTGAAATTGTCAGCAAATATTAGCAAGAAATAACACATACATATTCATATATTGCCTTCCTCTCCATCTCCATCTCCATCTCTCTCTCTCTCTCTCTCTCTTTCTCTCTTTCTCTCTCTCCCTTTCTCTCTCTCTCTCTCTCTCTCTCTCTCTCTCTCTCTCTCTCTCTCTCTCTCTCTCTCTCTCCCTCTCTCACGACACGTGGTACTAACTTTTGTTCAGCTGTCCAACGTCTGTAATCTGTATACTGTATGAAACTTAGCATGGCAGTGTGATACATAAGTAACCAGCACTATCCGATGAGGTCCCGTGTATGCCATTCCAACGGGGGGGGGGGGGGGTGTGTATGCTAAACAAGCTCTAATGCTATAAACAAGCTCTAATTCCATTGATCGCGTATAGCAAAGGCTATATTATACCCTACATATAACTGATAAGTGTGTAAACACTATCTAGATGGTCCAACTCAACCTCTTATACCCTGGGAAACAACAACGATTGATCTTCCGATTCAACGGCGAAAGAGGTGTCCCTGATCTGACCGACTTCTATATTACTCTCTATTATAGTGACGTTGAGGGTGTGATAATGGTAATTGATAGTAGTGATAAGTTGAGGCTGGTAGTCGCAAAGGAGGAACTGGACAGCTTTCTGCAACACCCAGGTAACGATAGTTAGTTTAGTTCCCATGGTAATTAGTGATGTTAACAGAGTAGTGGGAGACACTAGCGTGGTACGCGCAAAAAAATGCGCGCCACACCAATTTCGTTTTTCAAAAAACACGCAAGAAAAAGTTTTTCAGGATCGACTTTTCACGTTTTGGCTCATAACTCCTGTTCCTGACAAGATAAAGACTTCAAACCTTCGCCATTCGATGGGGCTTGAAATTCTCTTTCCAACGGTATGCAAACGATTCCTGTAGCTCACCAGGAACCGGAGATATGATCAATTATGATAATAACCGCGTAAGTTTCTTTCGGCATTATCATAAGTGATCATATCTCCGGTTCCTGATGAGCTACAGAAATCGTTTGCATACCGTTGGAAAGGGAATTTCAAGCCCCATCGAATGGCGAAGGTTTGAAGTCTTTATCTTATCAGGAAAAGGAGTTATGAGCCAAAACGTGAAAAGTTGAACTTGAAAAAATTATACTCGCTTACCAATTATACTCGCTCACCAGAATGCTCACAAAATTTTGTAAACCAATGTTTTCATTCCAAATGTTTTCATTCCAAATGTTTTCATTCATAATTTGTTAAAGTTTTTATATTTCCATTCATTGTATACCTTATTATTATTGTATTATTGATACGAAATCACCAGAGTCATACTAAATCAAATGATCTTATGCTACAGTTACTCCAAGAAAATTTATTGGTATTTTTCCATTGTTTCTTGCTTAAATTATTTTAGAATTCGGACTGAAAAAAAAAAAAAAAAAAAAAAAAAAAATTTCATCTACACCACCATTATTATATCTAGCTTGCGATTGAGCACGGCGTGCCTGGTGAAATTTTAACACGACCTAGCATGCAACGGGAAACCACCACTTGTACGTGGTAGCTGAGGGTCTACAGAATGGCGCTACGGTGCGGGAAAAAAAAGTCCATGCCCTAAAATCGTTTTTTTTTTACGTTTATTTGATTTGGGTCAAAATTGGCTATATTAAACGTGGTCCCGAAAAATCCATAATGACTTAGCACACGAAATATGTCACCCCCACCTATTTTTGCACGTAGAATCGATTGCCGTTGAAGTCGAATCTCTAAAATGACTGTAAAATGGTCAAAAGTTGATTTTTTACCATTTTTTGGAGGTTTTTGGCCCCTAAACCATTGAAAACGTTGAGATAGGAATTTGAAACTAGTGCCAATCGTTAAAATGGTCATTTTTCTACCAAGAACCAAGTTTTCGTGTATATCAGATTTATGGTTAGATTTGGGCAAATTGTTGAAATCTGCCAAGTAGGAGAACCGTAACTTGATTTTCTTGTTTTTTGGATTTTGGCATTTTTGACAAACTTCTGATTGAAATGGTCAATCGGGACCATGCTTAAGTTTTTTATGGGACAATTTTCGACTAAAATCCAAGATTTCATACCAATCCAATAACAGATCGTTGATTTATAGAAAATTTAAGTAGGCAAAACGGTGAAAATAAGCAAGAAAAGTTGTCATTTTCACCGTTTTGCCTACTTAAATTTTCTATAAATCAACGATCTGTTATTGGATTGGTATGAAATCTTGGATTTTAGTCGAAAATTGTCCCATAAACAACTTAAGCATGGTCCCGATTGACCATTTCAATCAGAAGTTTGTCAAAAATGCCAAAATCCAAAAAACAAGAAAATCAAGTTACGGTTCTCCTACTTGGCAGATTTCAACAATTTGCCCAAATCTAACCATAAATCTGATATACACGAAAACTTGGTTCTTGGTAGAAAAATGACCATTTTAACGATTGGCACTAGTTTCAAATTCCTATCTCAACGTTTTCAATGGTTTAGGGGCCAAAAACCTCCAAAAAATGGTAAAAAATCAACTTTTGACCATTTTACAGTCATTTTAGAGATTCGACTTCAACGGCAATCGATTCTACGTGCAAAAATAGGTGGGGGTGACATATTTCGTGTGCTAAGTCATTATGGATTTTTCGGGACCACGTTTAATATAGCCAATTTTGACCCAAATCAAATAAAAGTAAAAAAAACGATTTTAGGGCATGGACTTTTTTTTCCCGCACCGTAGCGCCATTCTGTAGACCCTCAGCTACCACGTACAAGTGGTGGTTTCCCGTTGCATGCTAGGTCGTGTTAAAATTTCACCAGGCACGCCGTGTGAGCCTTAACTAGTATAGCTAAAGTTACTGAGAAGAATTAAGTTTTACGTTCTAGAAGTATGATTTCATATTCTTTCACCGAAGACAGACCCCCGACAGACAGAAGACGATCTGGTGGTGATTCCGAAAGGATGATCCGGCACTATGCTGTCTCGGCGAGACTTGGCTGTGTGACTGTTTACAGTCCCAGATGAGTGGTCCAAACCAAACCAAACCAAAACTTGAAACACTTTTTCTTGCGTGTTTTTTGAAAACGAAATTGGTGTGGCGCGCATTTTTTTGCGCGTACCACGCTAGTGTCTCCCACTAGAGTACCTTGTGGTGTTACCATCCCTGTTACTATGGTAACACTATCATTCCTTCCTAGATATCAAAGGTCGAGGGGTTCCTATTCTGATTTACAGTAACAAAATGGACATCAGGGATTCCCTATCCCCATCCCAGGTAAGAGCAACAGAGATCTGCGAAACCCTCACAGAGCGCAAAATGCAGTTTGCATCACACAAGTATTATGGATAATTTCTTTGATATTAAAGAATGGTGTTTAAATCAGTTATAGGTTATACACGAGAGCGGCTATTACATGTGATAATTGTTTAAGATTTTAAAACAGCTGTACGGTATAATTTTTTATTTACCAGGTATCCCTAAAGCTGGAGTTGGACCAAATCAGAAATAAACCGTGGCAAATATTGTAAGTCTAAAACAGTCCACCTCATTATTTATTCACCTCCAATATGTTCCATATAATGTCTCTCTATCAACCCCGCCGTTTCATATTGTACAATGTTTCAGTGGTAGCAACGCTTTATCTGGCGAGGGGCTGGGTGAGGGAGTTAGTTGGCTGGCTAGCCAGATCAGACAACAGAGAACCAAAAGAAGTTGAACATCGGGGATATATGTGTGAATTTGTGTATAATTTTAGGTGTAAATACATTATACCACCACTTTGTGTACATTGTATGCAAATGATGTACAATTTGTATAGTTCAAGAGATATATTCACAACCGTAATATATAAACATTTTAGTTCTGGTATTTGTGAGTGATGAGAGTTTGTTCGGTGAGAGATTTATCGCTGATCAGTTGCAGTTGTGTCTAATTATGAGCAGAGTAATTAATTAAATTGTACTGTTATGTTCAGTAGATCAATGTACAAAAAGCTTACATTTCTGTCTAAGATATTGCCGATCACTTCTCTCTCTCTCTCTCTCTATCTCTCTCTCTCTCTCTCTCTCTCTCTCTCTCTCTCTCTCTCTCTCTCTTTCTATATCTCTGTTGACGAATTCCTATTGTCTATGGCCGTGTGTCAGCAAGTCAAGTGATCCCATGTTTTTTCCTCTTTCAACTCTGTTTATATTATAGATCATGACTGGTAGCCCGAAAGCAACTACCACGCTACGTTTCTACAAGTTTTGTGCGTGCTTCTACCTTCAGTTTCGATCTCTCCGTCAATATGGGTAAGTTAACTTTTACTTTTAGTAGTTCTCTCTATCTATTTAAATTGATATCCGTCTCTATCCCCATCATCTCACTCTGGTCGTATTTTAACGAAGTTGTTCATGAGGTGAGCTCCCAACATGTCACTATACCTCCTCCACGCCCTGCTAGACATCAGTGGCTCCACGGCCCAGAAGGGGTTAATCCATCTCGGCAGACAGGCCATCTGTTTCTCCTCTTGTGTCGCTATGATAATCTGATCTGCCACCCAGTCAGGCTCCAAAAGGGGGAAGAACAGTGGCCATTTGGCCTCCACATTGTTGAATAATCCTGTTTTGGTAATGTGCGGATGAACTGATGTTAACTTGACGTTTCTCTCCCCTATCAGATCGAACTCAGCTTGGAGGGACTGTGTGTGACCACGGATCCCGAACTTGGATGCGGCATAAGATGCCATATTAGATCCGGCCACTATTCCAGCTAGAGATGAGATGTTGACGATGTGCCCCTTTCCAGCCTCTCTCATTGCAGGTAGGACTTGTTTAGTAAGATACATGGGTCCCATTAGGTTCACCTTCATTAGTTTCAACATTTCCCTTTCTGATTCCTCTTCAAATGGTTTTCCAATCACAATACCTAGTGGAAGGGGTTTAGGAATTATTGGGTAGTGGTATTCATGGGGTCAGGGGTGTAGAAACAGAGAAGCCTAATTTATTTTATTTTATTTGTGGGGATATGATGCGAGGGAGGACTGAGGAGGGACTGAGGAGTGAACTGTGAAGGATGGACACACTCACCAGCGATATTAAATAGATATGAGATGTGTTGGTCAGGGGTGTTTTCCTTCACTTTCCTGACCAGATCTGCAATGTTCTCCGCCTCCCCAACGTCACAAGAATACGTGTATATCGTACAATCACGATCCTGAAATAATATTACTTGTTAGAATCTTAGCAGCTTGTAAATTTAATGGGTTTGCAAAAAGGCTAATTGACGCTAATTTGTGTTACAATTCTACCTGTGAAGTGAGATCTTCCTTCATTTGTTCATTCAGTCGACTGCTAATATCCACACAATGTAGGATGTTTCCATCTTTGGCCAACCTTTCCACAACTAACCGTCCTAGTCCTTGGCCTGGGAGTGGTTGCTATAGATCATCTTGAAATTCATATTGGTTACCATGGCAACGAAGATCTTACCTGTCCCAGTAATTAGTATGTTCTCTCCTTTGATTTCCTTTCTTGGTCGGCACCTGAATATCGCGTATACCGTCTCTAGTAGCAGATCGTACGGCCAAAACAAGAGGAAACTTCCAATCTCATACAAACGGGACATTTGAAATTATCTGAGGGATATGGTTTCCATAGATACAAGACTAACTAGAATAATTGATCGATTTGATCAGTAGAAGTATGCAGAAAAAAAAGCAAAGTAAACCCAATTGGGCTGTGTTTGGTTGTTGACTTTTGATACAACAAGAATGTATAGCAGCAAGATATCGGTGGTTGTTTTGATGATGTAGACTGTAGAGTGTTATAGACACCACCTTCTCTTTCTGTCTCTCTCTCTCTGTCTCTCTCTCTCTCTCTCTCTCTCTCTCTCTCTCTCTCTCTCTCTCTCTGTCTCTCTCTCTATCTCTCTCTCTATCTCTCTCTCTATCTCTCTCTTTCCTTCTTTTTTACGACTTCCTACTGTTGGCTTACACACAAGCATGGAGAGAACGAAAAAAAGGATAATGATAGGCCTTATCATTATCTTTTTTTTGTTCTCAGGAGAAAGAGAAAGTTAACAAGAGTTGTTTATTCGGAACCCTCTTCTAATGTCCTATAGTTTATAGAGAACAATACAAAGATGCAGATCTGCGTAACTCAAAAATACATTTTGTCTTGGCTGGTCATATTTACCGGTCCCCGATTTACCGGAACCGCGATTTACCCCGAGCAAAACCCTTTCCTCCGAGTATCCCGGTAATCGGGGCCCGACTGTAAGTAGCATAGACTAAATCAGGATATACAGTAGTTAAGTACTTCTGTAAAAACTAAAAGTGCTGCATAGGGTCTGACTGTGGTCTGAAACCTCCTAGGAGCACGGAGCTTTTCTGAATCACCTTTTCGAGACGAATCCAACGCAACCGGAATTAGCTTTCTATCTTATCGGGAAGTTTGGGCTTGAGCCCCTTCATTTTTGGTCATTTTTCGGTGCGCGAGCCAATCAGAGGCCTAGATTTCGAAATAAAGGCCTCTGATTGGCTCACGCACCGAAAAATGACTAAAATTGAAGGGGGCCAAACTTTCCAATAAGATAGAAAGCTAATTCCGGTTGCGTTGGATTCGTCTCGAAAAGCTCCGTGCAGTAGGGGGTTTCCAGTCCACAGTCAGACACTAGTGCTGCATTTGATATTGATTGAGCAAGCAAGCCATGCAGGTTGCAGTTCTAGATGGAAAGTTCTCGGAGCTGGAAGGAAATATTTAAAAAGAAGCTTTTGACTTCACCATCAGAGGTAATAATCTCTCTTTGCAAAACAACACAGAAACAAGCGAGAAAAACCTCTCGATTCAATATAGCTATAACGTGTCATTCAATAGCTTGGTGTCTTCATAATTGAGCATTAATCCGATGCGTGTTAATTGACGTGTTACACCATGACATTGCGTGGTTGAAACCCGGACATTTGGAGTTGTGCCAAAATACACTGCAGTTTCATGAGCATGGAATTAAAATATATATTCCTACCAGGGAACAACTGACAATTAATGTGAAGTGCAGAATCCTGTTCTGACGATATTGTATTGCCGGAAGCCATGGCTCGTTCCCAAATGTTCTATTTGGCAAGCTGCCAAATGCAGCCAAAATTACTAACCGCATTTTGTTTACCATGTATAATGTCATGGAAGTTGGAACAGAGCATTATTGTCTACCATGTATAATGTCATGTGTTGGAACAGAGCATTATTTTATTGACCCTCGGACAGCGGTGACCTGTTTTGATAAAGAAAAGACAAGGGTTACTATTCCCTGCTCTTTTGAAGCACAGAAGAATATTGGAGATTGAGAAGATATGAAATAAAATAATTGAATACATAATGATAAAACTCTAAAGTACCTAGGATGATATGATTCACCATGGCCCATGGGTCTTCTCAACATAAATCAACTCAATAACTCAACTCAAATCAATAACTCAATGATAAAGGTAACAGGGAATGACTAAACTTCACTGTCATTTGTCACATTAAATGGCTTTACAGCTGTTTTAGTGTCGCAATCCCACAGCGATTCTACCTGTTTAGAGTCAAACACAACAGTCCCTAAGAGTTCGCGGCCTGTAGTAGATAGGTCCTCGCAAAGGTTTTCTTTGCAGGTGAACCCTGCCAGTGCTACTCTTATTTTCTTCTTGTGGCTAAGCTTCTGCTCCCTTTTGTCCGGGTGTATAAGTGGACTAAAGTAGAGTGCAAACAGGATACCACTCCCTAAAAACAGTCCCAAACTAGTTCTCCCGCCACATAAAATTAGCATGTCATCTGCCCGCATCTCAACAATCACAAGAAATGCTATTGCCTCAACGAGAAAGAGGAAATAAAGTCCGGCAAATGAGTACCAACGTACATCGAGCGTCTTTAGAGATGCCTTATCCGTCTTTAGAGATGCCTTATCCTTCCTGAAAATGGCTCCTCGGTAGCTCTCCGGAAATGCCAACAGTATAAGAAATACTTCACTAAAACTGTAAAATAAAAAGGAGAAGAAAACGTTGTGGGGAGGTAGGCGGTGTGTTACTATCACTGAGTTTCTCTTCTCGTAATGAATAGATGGTTTAGGAGGTAGATGGTGAGAATTATAGCGTGATGGGCTATGACACAAACGCCTGGGATGTAGTTTAGTTTGGACGGATCTTCTCCCGGTTTTGTTAGTAGGTAGATACAGCAAAGCATTAGGAGACGAGATGATATCATCGAGAGGTATCCCAGGTACAAGGTGCCGAGGTCGATAGAAAATTTGATGAAGGAGCAACATAGACAGCAGGTTAGCTTAAGAGTGTAATCGAAGGAAAACCTATCACAATATCGAGATGATTCCTCGTGAGCACATAGTGCCAGAGGAAGGCAAACCACTGAAATCACTAAAGAAGCAATTTGAAGGCCATTTGAAAAATTGAAAACGTCTTTGTTCATCATTTCGGTATCGTTTATCAGTATCAGAGCCTGTATGAGTATCTGGGGACAGTTCTCCAGGATAACTTCTGTTCTTCGGAAGCTGCAGTAGTTATAGTAGACCTGGAAACAAGACAATAATATTTAGCCAATTTTACAGGGTGGTTCATAAATTATGAGTCAAAAGGGAAGGATTCTGGGAGGCAAGATTTG
Organism: Hormiphora californensis; assembly: GCA_020137815.1. Taxonomy (NCBI): domain Eukaryota; kingdom Metazoa; phylum Ctenophora; class Tentaculata; order Cydippida; family Pleurobrachiidae; genus Hormiphora; species Hormiphora californensis. The sequence goes on from CM035352.1 coordinate 8,341,302, forward strand.
GGGGCAAGAAATGATATTGATAGTGAGATTAAACAAGACTTACCAGGCCGATATGGTTGATGTTGGTGACTTTGTGTGCCAACATTTCATACACGTCTATCAAGATACCCATTTGTAGGAAACAGAGAACGTTGAAAACAACATTTTGTTTACAGTCCCAAGGGTACGGACAGAAGGACCTATAATGAAGTCAGGTATTAGCTGAAATTGATATGACAGATTGTCGATAGATAATTTTTTATCTGCGTGCTATCCTCAGTAATTATTTTTTCCCCGCCCGGTGAATGCCGAAGGCATTCACCCGGATGCCTTTTGTAAAAAGGCATAGGGGTTTAGAATTCGACAATTTTATTTTACATACTAGTGAAGTGTCACGCTTTTTTGTAACGTAACCCGCTCAGTTGCGAGGGACAACGATGTTGCTCCTTCATCAAATACTTCAATGGCACGTTTTCAGGAAATGTGAGCCGCGCAATGTGGCGCGCAATTTAGTGCTACTAAAACACAATGATTTGTTCTATACGGTTTGACTGATTCATAGATGATCGGAAATGCCTGTCCCGCCTTCCCATTAGATGGTTATGAAAATAAAGGTTGGGGGGGAAACATAGCATTATGAAACATAATGCAGTTATTCTTGTTCAAGAATGTGAGAAGTAATGGTGTGGTTGGTATTAAAGAGGCTTCCAATTACCTCCGAAAGAAAGAACTGGTGTTCTCTTCGATCTGTGGAAAAGCTGGTTTTTCCCCAATATTCATTATCCTCTTGTCCCTTCTTCTCCTACCGGTCGTTACCGATGAATTTCCAAAAATAATCTGTGTAGAAGTGAAAATATCACGACTGCACTCCAACAAGCTTTTTTATTTTCAAAAGTGATCTTTCACTTGTAAATTCCGTGTGTTATAATAGCGTTCGGTTGATTATATTTTGTGCACTAACCGGTACAATAGTGAAAAATAGCGACAGTGATCCCAAAATGAGATGTTTTCCCTGCTTCAAAGTCTGGATTGATACCATGAAATCTGTTACCTGAAAACGAGGGTTGCCTGATAAAGATCGATGTTGATCCGATAATCAGTATGTCCAGAAAGCGTATTTTACTTTACATACCACATCAATTAGGAGAAGTACACTTCCGAACACAAGAAATATTTTTCTGTAAGCTGGTATCACGATACATCTGTGCCACTTTTCCATTGTTGGTACTAAGCTGACCGTGAGTAAAGAAACCAGGGAAGAAAAATGATAAAATAACGATAAATCGTTGTTGAGTACCCCTTGGTAACATAGACACCTGGCGGGGGGTCGCGCCAGGTGTCTATGTCACCAAGAGTACTCCTTACTCAACATAAATAAATCGTGGTCCGACTGTACAAGAATAATTAGCATGTACAATATTGTACATCCACGCTGCACTGGTCCACGGGACCACGGTGATCCTTAAAAAGCTAACGATGGATCAATATACGTGACGGTAGAGTTACATAAAGATAGAACTAACATTGTATTGTTTATGCACAGTTGGTGTAGTAACAATAACAACCGCAACATTACAATAACAATATACACAGTGATAAAGCAATGATGCTGCATTTTCCTTATGGGAACGATGAGATTGGAATGAGGGCGAAGAGAAGCTCTGGATTAAACGATAATGGCAAGGAACTGGATTTGGTCCTTTCTATTGAAGAATAAATTTCATTCCAAATTCCGATCCCTCCACGTTGATCGTTTTCTTGGTCCCACTTGCACTCAATATAATCGTAGAGTCTATTGCTGCCCGTCTTTTTACATCATATCACCAGACTACAGTTGCATACATCAGGCCCCAGCCAGACCCATATACCTACGTTTCAAATGAACCTCCACTGCGTGATACGCAACTGACTGGAAAATCGCTGAGGTAAAATACGGTACCTACTCAAAAGACCAATATTCTTTCAAATGCAAAACGTTACCTACCCGAGTAACTCGACCTGCCTCGCCCCCCACCCCCACCTGCCTCCCGACCATTACCATCTCAAATTTCAAACGTTCCAGAGGTCCAAACCGTGAGTCTCTTTTCTCTTCCCGGGGAGGGAAAGGGATTCAGTGACTATAATTATAGTTACCACATACCTGGGTTGCAGGAACCGACCGATCGACCGTTATTTAGGCCACGTGACTGGTTATCAGCCAATCAGTAACCAGTATTTCATTTCCTGATTCGGTCGGTTCCTGCTGGGCTGGTATGAAGGTGTGCTTAGCAGGAACCGACCGACACAAGTAAACAACCAATCAGAACTCGTCATTTAGGTCACGTGACTGGTTATCAGCCAATCAGGGACACTCCATGATTAAAAAACAAACCCCATGATTTAAACAACAAACAAACAAGATACATTACAATTAGTAAATGGAATAAAATAAATCAATAACTCAAGAGTAACCATAAATCATTAGATACACGATGGGTCAGAAACAGAATTAGACAAGATTGTTGTAGGTAGTAGAGAATAGCTCTCCGAGCCTTTTGTATTTTTCCCGCTCTCGAAAGATTTATCAAGTGGAGGTATATTTTTGAATATCTCTTTGTAGTCAGTGCACGTTCTGTTATGAGCACACATATATTACAGAGAAATAATTGCTCAAAAATATTGTATCAAAAATATTGTATCAAAAATATCTCAACTATAAATGCATCTTTTGAGAGCGGAAAAAATGCTCGGAGAACTATTATCCACTATCTACTACCTGCGAAAATCTACGCTCACTTTAACAATAAATCAATAATAATTGTTAACAAAACATGACTATAATTCACTCTCATTTATCACCTGATTTTCTTTCAACAGTGTCTTTGCAGCTGTTTCAGTGTGACAATCCAGCAGTGTCTTTGCAGCTGTTTCAGTGTGGTGACAATCCAGCAGTGTCTTTGCAGCTGTTTCAGTGTGACAATCCAGCAGTGTCTTTGCAGCTGTTTCAGTGTGACAATCCAGCAGTGTCTTTGCAGCTGTTTCAGTGTGGTGACAATCCAGCAGTGTCTTTGCAGCTGTTTCAGTGTGACAATCCAGCAGTGTCTTTGCAGCTGTTTCAGTGTGACAATCCAGCAGTGTCTTTGCAGCTGTTTCAGTGTGGTGACAATCCAGCAGTGTCTTTGCAGCTGTTTCAGTGTGACAATCCAGCAGTGTCTTTGCAGCTGTTTCAGTGTGACAATCCAGCAGTGTCTTTGCAGCTGTTTCAGTGTGACAATCCAGCAGTGTCTTTGCAGCTGTTTCAGTGTGACAATCCAGCAGTGTCTTTGCAGCTGTTTCAGTGTGACAATCCAGCAGTGTCTTTGCAGCTGTTTCAGTGTGACAATCCAGCAGTGTCTTTGCAGCTGTTTCAGTGTGACAATCCAGCAGTGTCTTTGCAGCTGTTTCAGTGTGACAATCCAGCAGTGTCTTTGCAGCTGTTTCAGTGTGACAATCCAGCAGTGTCTTTGCAGCTGTTTCAGTGTGGTGACAATCCAGCAGTGTCTTTGCAGCTGTTTCAGTGTGACAATCCAGCAGTGTCTTTGCAGCTGTTTCAGTGTGACAATCCAGCAGTGTCTTTGCAGCTGTTTCAGTGTGACAATCCAGCAGTGTCTTTGCAGCTGTTTCAGTGTGACAATCCAGCAGTGTCTTTGCAGCTGTTTCAGTGTGACAATCCAGCAGTGTCTTTGCAGCTGTTTCAGTGTGACAATCCAGCAGTGTCTTTGCAGCTGTTTCAGTGTGGTGACAATCCAGCAGTGTCTTTGCAGCTGTTTCAGTGTGACAATCCAGCAGTGTCTTTGCAGCTGTTTCAGTGTGACAATCCAGCAGTGTCTTTGCAGCTGTTTCAGTGTGACAATCCAGCAGTGTCTTTGCAGCTGTTTCAGTGTGACAATCCAGCAGTGTCTTTGCAGCTGTTTCAGTGTGACAATCCAGCAGTGTCTTTGCAGCTGTTTCAGTGTGACAATCCAGCAGTGTCTTTGCAGCTGTTTCAGTGTGACAATCCAGCAGTGTCTTTGCAGCTGTTTCAGTGTGACAATCCAGCAGTGTCTTTGCAGCTGTTTCAGTGTGGTGACAATCCAGCAGTGTCTTTGCAGCTGTTTCAGTGTGACAATCCAGCAGTGTCTTTGCAGCTGTTTCAGTGTGACAATCCAGCAGTGTCTTTGCAGCTGTTTCAGTGTGGACAATCCAGCAGTGTCTTTGCAGCTGTTTCAGTGTGACAATCCAGCAGTGTCAGTTTGCAGCTGTTTCAGTGTGACAATCCAGCAGTGTCTTTGCAGCTGTTTCAGTGTGACAATCCAGCAGTGTCTTTGCAGCTGTTTCAGTGTGACAATCCAGCAGTGTCTTTGCAGCTGTTTCAGTGTGACAATCCAGCAGTGTCTTTGCAGCTGTTTCAGTGTGACAATCCAGCAGTGTCTTTGCAGCTGTTTCAGTGTGGTGACAATCCAGCAGTGTCTTTGCAGCTGTTTCAGTGTGACAATCCAGCAGTGTCTTTGCAGCTATTTCAGTGTGGTGACAATCCAGCAGTGTCTTTGCAGCTGTTTCAGTGTGACAATCCAGCAGTGTCTTTGCAGCTGTTTCAGTGTGACAATCCAGCAGTGTCTTTGCAGCTGTTTCAGTGTGACAATCCAGCAGTGTCTTTGCAGCTGTTTCAGTGTGACAATCCAGCAGTGTCTTTGCAGCTGTTTCAGTGTGGTGACAATCCAGCAGTGTCTTTGCAGCTGTTTCAGTGTGACAATCCAGCAGTGTCTTTGCAGCTGTTTCAGTGTGACAATCCAGCAGTGTCTTTGCAGCTGTTTCAGTGTGACAATCCAGCAGTGTCTTTGCAGCTGTTTCAGTGTGACAATGCAGCAGTGTCTTTGCAGCTGTTTCAGTGTGACAATCCAGCAGTGTCTTTGCAGCTGTTTCAGTGTGACAATCCAGCAGTGTCTTTGCAGCTGTTTCAGTGTGACAATCCAGCAGTGTCTTTGCAGCTGTTTCAGTGTGACAATCCAGCAGTGTCTTTGCAGCTGTTTCAGTGTGACAATCCAGCAGTGTCTTTGCAGCTGTTTCAGTGTGGTGACAATCCAGCAGTGTCTTTGCAGCTGTTTCAGTGTGACAATCTAGCAGTGTCTTTGCAGCTGTTTCAGTGTGACAATCCAGCAGTGTCTTTGCAGCTGTTTCAGTGTGACAATCCAGCAGTGTCAGTTTGCAGCTGTTTCAGTGTGGTGACAATCCAGCAGTGTCTTTGCAGCTGTTTCAGTGTGACAATCCAGCAGTGTCTTTGCAGCTGTTTCAGTGTGACAATCCAGCAGTGTCTTTGCAGCTGTTTCAGTGTGACAATCCAGCAGTGTCTTTGCAGCTGTTTCAGTGTGACAATCCAGCAGTGTCTTTGCAGCTGTTTCAGTGTGACAATCCAGCAGTGTCTTTGCAGCTGTTTCAGTGTGACAATCCAGCAGTGTCTTTGCAGCTGTTTCAGTGTGGTGACAATCCAGCAGTGTCTTTGCAGCTGTTTCAGTGTGGTGACAATCCAGCAGTGTCTTTGCAGCTGTTTCAGTGTGACAATCCAGCAGTGTCTTTGCAGCTGTTTCAGTGTGACAATCCAGCAGTGTCTTTGCAGCTGTTTCAGTGTGACAATCCAGCAGTGTCTTTGCAGCTGTTTCAGTGTGACAATCCAGCAGTGTCTTTGCAGCTGTTTCAATGTGACAATCCAGCAGTGTCTTTGCAGCTGTTTCAGTGTGACAATCCAGCAGTGTCTTTGCAGCTGTTTCAGTGTGACAATCCAGCAGTGTCTTTGCAGCTGTTTCAGTGTGGTGACAATCCAGCAGTGTCTTTGCAGCTGTTTCAGTGTGACAATCCAGCAGTGTCTTTGCAGCTGTTTCAGTGTGGTGACAATCCAGCAGTGTCTTTGCAGCTGTTTCAGTGTGACAATCCAGCAGTGTCTTTGCAGCTGTTTCAGTGTGGTGACAATCCAGCAGTGTCTTTGCAGCTGTTTCAGTGTGACAATCCAGCAGTGTCTTTGCAGCTGTTTCAGTGTGACAATCCAGCAGTGTCTTTGCAGCTGTTTCAGTGTGACAATCCAGCAGTGTCTTTGCAGCTGTTTCAGTGTGACAATCCAGCAGTGTCTTTGCAGCTGTTTCAGTGTGGTGACAATCCAGCAGTGTCTTTGCAGCTGTTTCAGTGTGACAATCTAGCAGTGTCTTTGCAGCTGTTTCAGTGTGACAATCCAGCAGTGTCTTTGCAGCTGTTTCAGTGTGACAATCCAGCAGTGTCAGTTTGCAGCTGTTTCAGTGTGGTGACAATCCAGCAGTGTCTTTGCAGCTGTTTCAGTGTGACAATCCAGCAGTGTCTTTGCAGCTGTTTCAGTGTGACAATCCAGCAGTGTCTTTGCAGCTGTTTCAGTGTGACAATCCAGCAGTGTCTTTGCAGCTGTTTCAGTGTGACAATCCAGCAGTGTCTTTGCAGCTGTTTCAGTGTGACAATCCAGCAGTGTCTTTGCAGCTGTTTCAGTGTGACAATCCAGCAGTGTCTTTGCAGCTGTTTCAGTGTGACAATCCAGCAGTGTCTTTGCAGCTGTTTCAGTGTGGTGACAATCCAGCAGTGTCTTTGCAGCTGTTTCAGTGTGACAATCCAGCAGTGTCTTTGCAGCTGTTTCAGTGTGACAATCCAGCAGTGTCTTTGCAGCTGTTTCAGTGTGGTGACAATCCAGCAGTGTCTTTGCAGCTGTTTCAGTGTGACAATCCAGCAGTGTCTTTGCAGCTGTTTCAGTGTGGTGACAATCCAGCAGTGTCTTTGCAGCTGTTTCAGTGTGGTGACAATCCAGCAGTGTCTTTGCAGCTGTTTCAGTGTGACAATCCAGCAGTGTCTTTGCAGCTGTTTCAGTGTGACAATCCAGCAGTGTCTTTGCAGCTGTTTCAGTGTGACAATCCAGCAGTGTCTTTGCAGCTGTTTCAGTGTGGTGACAATCCAGCAGTGTCTTTGCAGCTGTTTCAGTGTGACAATCCAGCAGTGTCTTTGCAGCTGTTTCAGTGTGACAATCCAGCAGTGTCTTTGCAGCTGTTTCAGTGTGAAGCAGCGGCTTTGGATTGACTGGTGGCTCCGACCCAATTTTGCGCAAAATTCCAAAAGGGGACATACGGCGTGTATCAGGATTTTCAACTGTTTCATTATCACAGCCAAGTAGTGGCTTTGCAGCTGATTCTATATCACATTCCTGCAGTGGGCTTGTCTTTTTCGAGTCAAACTCATCATTCCTTGAGAGTTTGCAGCCTGTAGATAGGTCCTCGCAAAGGTTTTCTTTGCAGGTGAACCCTGTCAGTGCCACTCTTTGTTTCTTCTTGTGGCTTAGCTTCTGCTCCCTTTTGTCCGGGTGTAATAAAGGACTAAAGTAGAGTGCAAACAGGATACCACTTCCTAAAAACAGTCCAAAACTAGTTCTCCCGCCACTTGAAATTAGCATTGTCATCTGTCCTCATCTCAACAATCACAAGAAATGCTATTGCCTCAGCGAGGAAGAGGCAGTAAAGTCCGGCAAATGAGTACCAACGTTCATCGAGCGTCTTTAGAGATGCCTTATCCTTCTTGACAATGGCTTGTCGGTAGCGCTTGGGGAAGGCCAAAAGTATGAGAAATACTTCACTAAAACTGAAAAATAGAAAGGAAAAGAAAGCGTTGTGGGGAGTTAGGCGGTGTGTTACTATCACCAACTTTCTCTTCTCGTAATGAATCTGGTTTAGAAGGTAGATGGTGAAAATGGTGGCGTGATGGGTTAGGACACAAATTCCTGGGATGTAGTTTAGTTTGGACGGATCTCCTTCCGGTTTTGTTAGTAGGTAGATGCAGCAAAGCATTAGGAGACGAGATGATATCATCAGGAGATATCCCAGGTACAACGTGCCGAGGTCGATGGAAACTTTGATGAAGGAGCAACATAGACAGCAGGAGAGCTTGAGAGTGTAATCGAAGGAAAACCTATCACAGTATCGAGATGATTCCTCGTCAGCGCATAGTGCTAGAGGAAGGCAAACCACTGATATTACTAGTGAAGCAATTTGAAGACCATTTGAAATATTGAAAACGTCTTTGTTCATCATGTCGGTATCGTTTATCAGTACCAGAGCTTGTAGCAGTATCTGGGGACAGTTCTCCAGGATAACCTCGAGTCTCCGGAGATAGCAGTAGCCAGAGTAAACCTGGAAATAAGAGAATTTAAGTTAAGCAAAATCTAAAACGTACCCTTCGAAATGTGATAAGGCACTTACCACGCCGATATGGTTGATGTTCGTGACTTTGTGTCCCAGCATTTCATACACGTCTATCAAGATACCCATTTGCAGGAAACAGATAACGTTGAAAACAACATTTTGTTTACAGTCCCAAGGGTACGGACAGAAAGACCTGTAATGAAGTCAGACATTAAAATTGATATACTTAAGCAGATTGTGGAAAAATTCTGGGTGCTATCCTCAGTTATTAATTGATTTCAAGAACGTGGGAAATAATGCTGTGGTTTTCGTTGAAGAGACTTCTAATTACCTCCGAAAGAAAGAACTTGTGTTCTGGTCAATTTGTGGAAATGCTGGTTTATGTCCAATATTCATTATCCTCTTGTCCCTTCTTCTCCTACCCCTCGCGGCCGTTAAATGTCCATAGACAACCTGTGTAGAAATGAAAATATCACGACTATACTCCATGGAGATGCAGTTCAGAACCTGCCGTACATTTTGGACCGTGGTGTCCCGACCTGTTCGGCCATTGACCGGACAAGAACAGTCCTAGTTTTCATGAGGGTGGAATGAAATAACTTCTTTTCAAGTTTTATCTGCCACCTCTAAATTCTGTGGAGTAAAACGTTCCGTTGATGACATTTGTGACGTGCACTAACCGGTACAATAGTGAAAAACAGCATGAGAGATCCCAAAATGAGATGTTTTCCCTGCTTCAAAGTCTGGATAGATACCATGAAATCTGTTACCTGAAAACGAGGGTTGCTTGACAAAGATCGATATCGATCCGATAATCAATATGTCCAGTAAGAGCGTAGTACATACCACATCAAATAGGAGAAGTACACTTCCGAACACAAGAAATATTTTTCTGTGAATCGGTATTACGGTACACCTATGCCAGTTTTTCATAGTTGGTACTAAGCTGATGATGAGCTGATTGTGAGTAAAGAAAATTATAAAATAACGATGAAATAAATGAGCATGTACTCCCACGCACTGACTATACTAGGATGGTCCTTAAAAAGCTAACAACGGATCGATACGGTGGTATAGAGTTACATAAAGAGCCAACAGCAGCAGCATTACAACAACATTATACGGACTTCCAACTCCTCTTGGCTAGCTCATTCCAATCTCTTTATTCCCATTGTTGTTTATGAGAAAGATGCAGCTGCAGTAGTATAATACTACTGCAGCTGCATCTTTCTCATAAACAACAATGGGAATAAGGAGATTGGAATGAGCTATACTAGCCAAGAGGAGTTGGAAGTCCGTTAAAATTAAACAACAATGGCTCAAAATTTCTATTGAAAGATTTTTTAATACATTGAAGAAATAACTAAGATAAATTCGATTCCGGTCCCTCTTGTTTTCCCTCCAAATGTGTTATTTCCGTGGTCCCACTCACTACAATCGTACAATGTATTGCTGCCTCTGTGGTCTTTATCATTTTCATGCATATGCCACCCTAGCTGTCTCTCTCCCTCCGTCCTCTCTCTCTCTCTCTCTCTCTCTCTCTCTCTCTCTCTCTCTCTCTCTCTCTCTCTCTCTCTCTCTCTCTCTTCCCTCCCTCTCTCTCTGTCTCCCTCACCCGTCCCTGTAGATCTGCACAGCATTCCGTCAGTCCCAGCACCTGCTGTGGCGAGGGAGCGTGTGCTAAATTACACCAAATACGGGATAAATACTTCCTGATATATTTCATGTATAAATTGAGTCATACAATGCATCACTGTTCAAATGGGGCTAAGGTTTCCGATGTTCAATAGGACCAAGAGTTTTGCTATCAAGGACTTGCCGTGTGATTTATTCAAACTCTATCTCTATCTCATGGGGTGCAAATTGCACTGCAATACGATACAAGATGAATACAAAATGAGTGTGGAGGACAGAGTGAAAGATGTGAGAGCCACTCCAAAGAGAGTACATTTACACATTGGAGGTTGTATTGTTCTTGTATAATACTGCACTCTTTGCATATAATATTCCAGCCAGCCCTGTATAAAGGATAGATAATTGGTAGTGTATTGTCATGTAACCCCATATAGACCGAATAGTCAGATACCACACATTGTTTTGGGACTTTTCTTAAAGGTTGACAAGATACCTAAAACTTTTCGTATATCGTCTTATTTTGATTTATCATTAATTTTCAGCATTTTTTCAGAATTTTTTGTCGGCTAGAAATATGTGCAAAATAGGGGGTCTACTGGCAAATGAGTGTGCCTTTTTTAAACTTGATACTGGAATATCTCCGGTTCCTGATGAGATACAGAAACCGTTTTGGTAGCGTTGGAAAGGTCTTATTGAGACCAATCCAATGCAACCAAGATCAAGTAGCTATCTTTTAAGGAACCGGAAACGTGAATTTCAATTTGCGAGACGCAGTGAGTGTGCCCAGTAAAACCAGTGCTGACAATATCGGTAGACCCCCTATTTCGAATTTTTTTCTAGCCGACAAAAAATTCTGAAAAAATGCTGAAAATTAATGATAAATCAAAATAAGACGATATACAAAAAGTTTTAGGTATCTTGTCAACCTTTAATAAATCAATAAAAGGAATAAAATGCACCCGCGTCCACAGAATTGAACTATGATATAAAACGACCTGTCCTTTTTCCATCCTCACTCCGTTCCACACTACTCTAGTTCAATATCCTTCTGTTCCGTTCCTCTCCACTCTACTCCGACCGGATCTTCTTGAATGTTTTCATTGTATCACATCCCAGGAAGGCAGCGTACTTTCGGAAAGTTTTCTGTGACATAAGGTGCTCCACTATCAGGGTGAGGTTGAACATTTTAGGAAGGTTCACCTGTTCCCTCTCCTCTTTGGTTGCTATGACGACCTGATCAGCCACCCATTCAGGCTCCAGGAGTGGGAAGATAAGGGGCCACTTTGCTTGAGTGTTGTTAAACATGCCTGGGAGATGGGAGAGATATGGGTGGTAGTGGGAGTAGTATATAACTGACTAAAAGGGGTGGTGGGGGTTGGGATGGGGACGGTGGTTATAGGGACTAGGGTTAATAAATTGATTTGGAAGAGTTTGATGTGTAATTTTGTTCACCTACCTGTTTTGGTGATGTGAGGATGGATTGATGTTACTTTGACACCCTTTATCTGCAGGTGATCCAGCTCCGCTAACAGTGCCTGGCTGAAGCCCCGGACAGCAAACTTGCTGGTACAGTAATCCACGATCAGGGGACCTCCGATAATGCCAGCTAGAGATGAAATGTTGACAATGTGCCCCTTTCCAGCCTCCCTCATTGCAGGTAGGACTTGTTTAGTTAGGTAGAGGGGTCCCATAACATTCACTTTCATAACTTTCAGCATCTCCCGCTCTGTCTCTGCTTCAAAGGATTTTCCGATCACAATACCTAGGAGGGGAGAGGGTAATATTAGTCGTGCATTATATTGTTCGATTCCCGTACAGGTACGGGAATCGAACAATATAATGCAAAGAAGGTCTTCTTTACTAACGAGTCACGCGATGATGCTTGCTAATGGATCACCCAGCCATTAGACCGGAAATTGATGCTTTTAGGATGGAGAGAGAATTCTTGAATGGATCAAAATTTCCTCAGATATCATTTTATTTCTCTCTAATTTTTCTTTAGTGGTTGTATGTCTGGGTTGAATTACTTCCAAAAGAGTCTTTATGTAACAAGCAGTCATGCACATCTATGACGGAGTACACGTGTACTTGTGTACAATTATCTCTCTCTCTCCTTCTCACATTATCTCACACACAACTTTCTCGATTCTAGCAAGTTTTAATTGTTTCTGGCCTAGTACACACGTTATGTTTGGCTAATTGAGCGCCATCATACACAATTAATGCACGTATTTTGTACTTCCCCATCTTCACCACTCATTAACATCTTGGTTGTATATCGTAACTCGTGTTTTAAGCTGTACATACTATTATAGAGGCAGGGTCTGGGCAAGTCAACAATCTAGCATTGGTCATAGCTGCTTAGTTTTAGTAGGAAAAAGAACAAGTAGGTAAAGCTGATATACCATGCACGTGGTGTATAATAAGTAGCACTCGAAAGTACTAAGACACTCACCAGCGATGTTGAATAGATAGGAGATGTGTTGGTCAGGGGTGTTTTCCTTCACTTTCCTAACCAGATCAGCAATGTTCTCCGCCTCCCCAACATCACAGGAATACGTGTATATCGTACAATCACGGTCCTGAAATTAGCAACCCGATAATTAGTAACCCTGATTAGTAGCATTATTAGTAAACCGGTTAGCGCTATAACATAACATCTGTATAATATTTCTCCAGACAGCGGGCCTGAACAGGACCTGTTCAACAGGTGTGCAGTGCACACCACATCGCCTAAACTCTAAAGAGTAAAGACCATTTCGCTATGACATTTGCAAAACACAATAATATCAGACACTTGTTATGTTCTAACCCTCCTTTACAAGAGGGTCGAGCAAGGCAATCAGACACCTAACTACACTGCTATTCATTACCTTAAGTTCCTCTTTCATCTTTTCATTCAATTCCACAGCAATATCCACACAGTGAAGGGTGTTCCCATCTCGTGCCAGCCTATCCACCACCAATCGTCCTATACCCTGACCTACAGAAGAAGAGGTTGCTATGGTATGTTGCTATAGTAACTCACACACAAGCACTCTCTTTTTCTCTTCCTCAAGACTCAGTGTTTTAACGTTTGATATACCGGAATTGTACAGCGATAATTATTACAGTGTGCTATAGTTGTTTAATAGTTGTACAATTCAATTACAGTCGGACCCCGATTTAACGGCACCCTCGGGGGAAAGGGTTTTGTCCGTTAAATCGGGGTGTCCGTTAAATCGGGGTAGAGCATATTTGGCCCATAAAACCCTATTTTGTCCAAAATGCTGTACTAAAACACCTCTAAGTGTTAAATGCTATGTCCATGTATTGATTACATGATCATTTCTGATTAGAAAAAGAAAGTAATTTCAAAATAATTTCAAAATAAGTTATAAAAATTTTCTAATGTACTATATCTACCACGTCCGAATCGTTCATCGAATAAGTGCATGTCTTGCTGCTAATTAGACGAACCGATACGTGATACCATGCCGAATCGGGGCACTTTAAGCGGGGTGAGGAAGAATTTGAATTTCAAAATATATTTTTCTCTGAAAATTCATGGGGAGCACCGATCAAAGCATTGACAATCATTCTGTAAAATTTTGCAAAAAAAGTTATGAAAATTTTTCAAAGGTATATCAACCACGTCCGAATCGTGTTTCGAATCAGTGCATTTTATCGCACGTCCTGTCGCTAATTAGACGGTTCGAAACGAACCGATACGTGATCCCCATGAGACCAGTTTAACAAGCGTCAAAATTGCGATTCGATGGGCCTCAATCCTCATGGGGATCACATATCTGTTCGTTTTGAACCGTCTAATTACCGGCAAGACATGCAATAAGATGCACCGATTCGAAACACGATTCAGACGTGGTTTTTCAAAAAAATTTCAAAAAAAAATTTCAAAAAAAAATTTCAAAAAATTTTGGGGGAAATATATCCTGCCGTTAAATCGGGGTGCCGCTAAATCGGGGGCCGTTAAATCGGGGTCCGACTGTATCGCTATTTCGCTTCCTTCAATTCATGTAACCATGGTAACCATGAAATCCTACCTGTTCCGGTAATGAGAATGTTCTCTCCCTTGATTTCCTTTCTTGGTCGGCACCTGAATATCGCGTATACCGTCTCACAGATAAAGTCAGTCACCCAGTAGGTCATAAATCCCAAAAATTCCATTACTGATGAACACACCATCTTTCTGAACTAAGCTGAGTTGTTTGAATTGTTAGCTTGTAAAACATCCCACCTATAATGTCGGATTTTTTGAAGTTGTCACCCCCCCCCCCCTTTTCACGTGCAGCTTCGTATTTGCGCGTGACAGCCCCCACTTTTCCGCAAAAAGCCGCATATCATCGGAAAGAGCATAATTTTGTGAGTCCGTAAAAGTTTTTTTTGTCGAAATTGGTCAAGAAACAAAGGCGTGAGAGCCAAAACAAACTTCGACAAGTTTCTGACGCGCAAATAAAAACTTGCGTGCCACCCAGGGGGGGGGGGGAGTGAAAACTTCAAAAAATCCGACTTTACTATAATGTATCTGTACAATTTTGATTACACACAATGTATATTGCAAAGGGAAACTGTCCCGCAGGCGGGTATGAACAGAACAAGGGGAAGTAAAGCTACACATAATATATGCGTCTGAAAATTGAGACAGTGAGACAGTGAAGTGGCGCTCTATCTTTCAAAAGTTCACGAGTTACAGTGCAAGGGAGCTTACCTCTACTCGAGATAAAGAGATGGAGAGAGAGGGCTGAGAGAGAGAGAGAGAGGGGGAGAGAGAAAAGAGAGAGAGAGAGAGAGAGAGAGAGAGAGAGAGGGGAGAGAGAAAAGAGAGATAGAGAGAGAGAGGGAGGGAGACAGAGAGGGCAGGGAGATAGAGAGAGAGGTAACATATAGGAAGTAGGACGGTGTTTTTATCATGTAGGCCTGGCCCCAGAAACCGCCAGTAGAACTACCACTGTATTTTGTCCACAGAATTGCATAATTTAATCAGTGCAAATGTTTATCATCGCCAGCAGCTGGCCTTGCCATATCATATACCATGTTCAATACACAAAGGTGTGTCTGAAACCAGAGAGAAACTCTGGGAAAATTTCAGAACTATCAACCCATGAACCCCCGTGATTTTGCTTTAGGCTGCATTCACTGATAAAAAGCTGAGAAGGGCCGAGAGATAAGGAGGGAGGCAGATGGTAAATTCAAGAAATAAGGTGGACGATGTTGAGGTTCAGCTAAATGGGGCTAGGGGAGGAGATGAACAACAACATCCCAAGGTTAGATATATTTTTAGTGTTTATTTAACTTTTCTAGAACTACCGCGTGGGCCAATAAAAAGGGAGGGTCTTAAATCTTAGATTTCTCCGGCACCTGTATTCCAATGGTTCTGAAATTTTGACACAATGTTGTTGAGCTTATGCCAGATATGTGTACTGACTTTCAAGTCCAAAAATGAAAAAAATTCATTAATGAACCTAAATTCATGTTTTTAGGCCAATGTAGGTTTTCTCTTTTCGGTTTTTTTTTTCGTTTTTAGGGACTTCTTTTGCACTCCACACCGGATATGTGATACTGGGTACAACAAAGGAAATTCGAGTCCTATTGCAATCTTGCTAACATGATTTTGTCACATCCTGATTACGTTTTTTCTTGCTTACATGGAGGTCACATGACGCTTGTTTTTACCAATCAGTATAGGCAATGGTAAGCTTCCATTAGCAAGGTTTCGATTTACTAATGTCTCAACTAACGGTTTGTTAATGAACTATCGGTTTAATGTTAATTTATGCAGTTATTAACGAAAAATTAAAATTTTTAAAAAAAATCGGAAATTTAAGAAAAATAATTTTTTTTAATTAAACAATTTTTCATACCAGAATGAACTTAAATGATTAAAGCATAACCCAGCTAGGTTTTAATTTCATCTCTACAGTGCAAATCTCTCATTTTCAGCGAAAATATGTTTTTTGAAAAAATGACCATTTTTAATTCATTAATTTCACCCACTAAACTTTATTCATTTTCAATGAAATTTCAGATTGCCATTGATAAATGTTAATACTATTGAGTGGCTGCAATTTTGCGATCCAAATCGACTTGGAACAAGGGAAAACCTTCAATTAACTATAAAAAAAGGAATTTAGGTTCATTAATGAATTTCTGCATTTTTGGACTTGAAACTCTGTACACATATCTGGCATAAGCTCAACAACATTGTGTCAAAATTTCAGAACCATTGGAATTAAGGTGCTGGAGAAATCTAAGATTTAAGACCCTCCCTTTTTATTGGCCCACGCGGTACACACTGAACATGGAACTGAACATGATAGGTACTTTCCGCCCACTGTGCAGACGGTCCTTTTGGATTGGCAAAGTGCAAACATGATAATATGATATTTCCTTGCACCCACCCTTAGTCCTTTTGGACTAACAAAAATGATATTATTCCAGGGAACAGGTGGTGGTGACCAGGAGAGGGTGGTGTCCCTCTATCTACAGGAGAGCCACCACCATCCGGGGGAACTAGAGCGGTACAGAGAGTATCTAGGGAACAGTGAGTCGTATCGGGCTACACGGAGGAAACAGATGTTCCTATCATCACAGGAACAGGTAATGAAGCACTACTTCAGAAACAGAGACAAAATTTGGTAATGAAGTTACCCCTCCACGCAAGCAATAATAGGGGTGACTTCGTAACCAAAAACAAAATGAGATATACTGATAGTCAATATCTTTCCTTATATCTCTCAGATCTCTCTCTCTCTCTCTCTCTCTCTCTCTCTCTCTCTCTCTCTCTCTCTCTCTCTCTCTCTCTCTCTCTCTCTCTCTCTCTAACTTGCCATTAATTCATCCTTTCTTCTTCCTTGGTTCTATCCTCATATTACCACGAGGACATAATATCATGTTAGAGATTCCTGCAAAAAGCAAACAAACAAATCCCCTCTCAATCCTGGTATTCCTTGTATTCCACTTCACCATATCTAATCACTCCTTATTCAACAGGATGGAGGTGGGAAGGTGAATCTAGATTACAAATCCTACATGAGACGGGAGTGTGTTATGGGTATACCAGGGAAGCCCGGTTCGGAGAGGTGTGGGTGTAGAAGACCTCTAGAGGGACATAACGAAGTGAAACACGAGGTGGATGGATGGAACATGGAGGGGACATACTGAGAAACTACCAACCAGTGAGTTGGGATTGGGATGAGGTGCAGTAGTGATGCAACTGTAGTTTCAAAATTCAGAACTCTGGTGGAATTGAAAGGGATCACAATAGGATCGACCCCTTCCTGTAGAGTAGCCCATTCATATCCCCCCTTTATAGATGCATTTGGTAAAATAAAGTTTTACGGGAGTGAACAAAAGTCCAAGTACATTCGATTGGATGTCGATACTGATTCTGCTAAATTGGGGACCCTGATTTCTGATGTTTTCAACCTTTCTACGCCAGGTTAGTCAATAAAGTTGTTTGTTGAAACTTGAACAAGGGGTGACAAAATATTGTTATTTGAGGGTAACTTCCCCTGTTTTTATCCGTCGTTTGGTTCTCCAGATGTGCATGGAACTTGTTTCAAGCGGCAATCCAGCACTTCCCCCCATAAACCAGGTCACACGTCTCGCCCCCTATATCAGTCCAGTCCAGCATCCTCGCCCTATAATGTATCAGTCCAGCATCCCCGCCCTCTTATATCAGTCCAGCATCCCTCGAGCCCGCTCTAGCCTCTCGGCTATAGCGTGCAGCTTGTATGGCGCCAAATATTCTCAAGATGGAGCCAAGTTGTGTTTAGTTAGAATCGTGGGGCACCGTTTATAGCTCACTTGAAATCCCATGAATCCATCCCAGGTTCCTAATGATCGTTACCATGGTTACCCCTCCCCTCAGGTGTGATTATATCTGTGAAAGGGTCATTATTGGGGTTCTCTGTGACCAACAAAGTGGAACAGGTGATTAAACGTGGTCTAATCAAGGCTGCTATGACAACCAATGGCTGGATTACTACCTCTGGGATTAATGCAGGGTAAGGAGCTATTAGTACTAGTAATTGTGTTAAATTAGTAGAAACGTTAGTAATCAATTAGTGCACCAATAAACTTAAAACTTATTGACCTCAAATAACAAAATGTCCACGTTCTGGTGTACTAAAGTTTATCCCCCACCCCCCAGTTATGTAAAGCCGATAGGTCAAGCTATTCGTGAGCACAACCACACCGTTCCCTGTATCGGGTTCTCCTCCTGGGGAACCCTCCCTGAAGAGGTCAAGGAATCCCTGACTGTCTCCTCGGTAGAGGATCTCACCACTGGGGACCACACTGCCCACTACCCTCGCATCAAGGTTCGTTATGTTACCATGGTAACCACACTGCCCACTACCCTCGCATTAAGGTTTGTTAGGATGCGTGTTACCATAGTAACCACACTGCCCACTACCCTCGCATCAAGGTTTGTTAGGATGCGTGTTATCATGGTAACCACATTGCCCACTACCCTCGCATTAAGGTTTGTTAGGAATCATGTTATTGTTACCATGATAACCAGACAGCTCACTACCCACAGATACCCGCTGCTACCAACTAACCTCCACCCCTCCAACAGATTGAAGCGGGTACGAAAGTAGAGACCCTGGAAAGTAACCACACCCACCACATTCTCTCTGATACCGGAACTCTCTATGATTGGGGTACTGAATCTGCACTGAGAGCCAAATGGGAGGCGTACATGCGGGACGAACTGAATGTGAGTAAATTTAGTTGTGAGCAACTTTCTTAAAAGTAATTACTCCATTTGTAAAACAGAGGGGTTTACAGAACATCCTTACAAATACGAAGGGCCGTTACCAATCTTTTCCAAGTCCCCTCCCTCCTCACTTCACCTCTCATTATTCCCAGATTCCTGTAGTGATGGTGGCAATGCAGGGCAGTATCGGGGCTACCCAGTTCCTGACATCGGGTCTCCGTGCTGGAACACCAGCTGTCATTATCAGCGGTTCTGGAGGTGTATGTGACGTCATAGTGAACATGTCCAAACACTTCAGACAAATCGGCAAGGTAAGCAAAAGAGGGGAGATAGAGGGTGTTCGATTTACTAATCATACTGCTTTACAGCTGTCTAGAAGTAATGGTAACCATGTTTACATCAGTCTGGTAACCATGGTTACAGCTGTCTGGTAACCATGGTAACAGCTGTCTGGTAACCATGGTAACACATCCTATTTCCACCACAGGGTAAGCCTGAGATGGCCATTAAAAGAAGCTTACAACGACGGAAAAGTGTTGAGGATATTCAGTTTGCTGAGATTTGCACGTGTGCCTCAGGCAACCTTAGCAAGAGTTGCCCTGTCGCATCCCTTATACTGGATCAGGGAGCATTTGGGAGCTATACCGTGAGTCAGCCTCCTGATGTTTTAAAAGCCGTTCAATTAATCCATCTACTCGCGCTATATAAATCGAACTAAGCCACTGCGTTGTCACCCTTGGTAACCATGGTAACCCTTGCACCGGCCTCACCCCACCCCGGTTACCATGGTAACAAATACCCTCCACCACCCTGGTAACCCATTATATACTCTCACCCACACAGAGAGGCAACGAGGAGTTTATAGCGAATGTGTTTGAGATTGTTAGTGAACACCAGGATCTATTGATCATGTTTAGTTTGGAGGATGACCATTATGATGGACTGGATGCTGCGCTGTTAGAGGCACTTGTTAAGGCGCAGGTATTTCGTAATCTTCCTAATTTCTTCTATCTCTCTCAATCTTCCTAATTTTTGTCTTCTATCTCTGTCTTTCGGACTCTTATCTATTATATGTTCTCTTTTCAATTATCTTTTTCCTGCTCTTTTTCTGAAACTCATCTCGATATATTGATATTCCTCTCAGCAATCCAAAGAGCAAGGTCCCATGGTATCGCCCTCCAACGATTGGCAAAAAGCCAACCTGTCCGGTGTCCAGGTGGCTCTCGGTTGGAACAGACCTGATTTTGCAGAGCGCCTTCTCAAAGCGGACACCAGTGTCAAGGATCAACTAGCTCTAGGTTGGGTTCCCCTCCACATTGTGTTGTTTTTTGTTGTTCAACAATCAAGACATTCATCATTCAACCCTGTCCTTCTCTCTCTACAGGGACGATCCTAATCCATGCTCTGGCTTGGAACTTGTTCGAGTTTACCGAACTGCTAATGTCCCATGACGCTAGCGTTCCCATGGTAGCCGCTAACGCTGTAGCTCTGTACAACCTTAGTAACCGATCAGAACACCTCAAGAGATTCCTCAGGTAACCAGCAGCTGCCCTAGTAACGGCCCTAATCAAACTTATTGCCAACTGGAAATGCGAAGAATTATAAACGTTTGAGAAAGAGAAAAACAGTCAGAGCGTCCTCCCTTCTTTATTTACTCAACAACCCCTTTTTAGGTACAACTTGGATGTTGAAGTTGCAGAGTTTTCGAAAGAAACCATCGACATGATGATAAACAAACTGGTTGGACACAGTAAGTATGACGTCATGGTGGTAACCATGGTGGTTACCATAGTAACCGATAAAACACCAGTATAACAATTTCAGAGCACAACTTCAACTCCAACGTGTCGAATGAAGGAGATGCCTACTTTGAGGTCATGGTATGGGCAGCTCTCTCTTTATATCCTGACGTTGCCTACAAGATGTGGCAGGGAACCCAGGAACCAATCAAATCCGCCCTGTTTGTCCTAAACATGCTCGACACACTGGCTTATGCTAAAGGGGTAGGTTGTTATTTCCCAAACCCTCAGTGTACGGTTTATCTCTCTCAACCCCACCACCCCTCACCATCGTCCATCCAGTACGATCATCATATTACACAGGTTGTAGTACACGGTCACGAGAGGACGATTGTGGTAGGGATGCGGGCTGAGTTTGAACGTCTCGCTATTGCCATCCTACAAAAGATGTACACATCTGATGCCTCCGTGAGTTGTGTCATGTTGCCATGGTTACCCTTTATTTGTTGATCATTTTAACCATAGTAACAAGTTATATTCAAATGGATGGTTGGTCAATGGCCGTAGTCATAAGCCAAGTAACTGTATCCCTGTTCAAACTAATTCTATCCGGTATCTGATTTGTTCTAACCCTCCTCATTTCATTTGTAAAGGTCTGTGAGAAGGCACTAAAGTCGGTTTGGGCGAGGTATGATAACCTCACATACATTGACCTGGCATATCGAGCACATGCACGGGATTTTATAGCCCACCCTGCATGTCAGGAGATCTGTGAGCGGCGCTGGAAAGGGGATGTTATATCCGAGGTTTGATAGTTGTTGACTTTCAAAGTAGATACTAAATAATACCGATTTTCTGTTAATTCCCATATTTTTTCCGCTAACTAATTGAGATACTAAATCCCATCAATTATAGGTGAACGTTATTAAAGTGTTGTTATGCACCCTCTGCCCCTTACTGCTCCTATTTCCCGTCCTCTCCTTTCGAAGTGATGGCACAACCAAACAGCGGTCCTTGGTCTCACGATTCCGTGGCAACTTCAAGGTGGGTTCTGCAGTTGTTGAACTATTAGCTTAAATGAACCATAAATATACCGGATCGGCTGCAATGAGCACTATACTATTATCTTATCGAAATCGGTTAAGAAATAGGGAATAAATTTTCTTCCACATGCAAAGCGGGATTTTGGTGGCAACAAAATAAAAACGGGGTTTGAACAGCAATAAATCGGATATACAATACATACATTTTTATTAACAAAATAAATATTAAAATAAATATTTTAAATATTAAAAAGCAAGTTAGCTTTTATGTTATAGATTCGTACAGCTCAGCCAAATATATCTCTTTTGCAACATCTGATGTCATCAATATCAAGCTATAGCAGATCTATGAAACATAATGTTCTTTAAAGATTTTAGTAGCATTTTTTATCGTTGTCTAATCTGTAAATTGTAAATAAGGTCCGCTTGATGGAAATATTATTTTTTTAGTTTCCTTTTTTCCTCTTTTTTTTCTCCTTATTTAATAAACCGCACGTAATCCACTATTGTCCTACCAGCGGCCAGACACTCTTAGATGTGAAACATATTTGAACGACAAGGGTCGTGCAGCTTACTGATTTTATTCTTTATTTTATATTTATTTATCGTCCAGTCTGGGGGTACGCAAAAGTGTCTGAATACTGGCGCCTGAACAGATTCGCTGACCACACTGGTAGAGAGTCAGTAATACCTCAATACCACATTGTAGCGAGTCAGCAGATACCTCAATACCGCATTGTACAGAGTCAGTATAGATACCTCAATACCGCATTTCCTTTCTCCGGAGTGTTCTGGCATTCTTGGTAAAGGCGAGATAAAGGAGTCCGTTGATGAGGGAGGCTGTTGTGGGCCACAAATTATGGGCCAGATAAGATCCTATAAACGGGGTTACCAAAGTATCCAATTCCACCGTAGATTTCATGTCCTGCGTCTTATAGGCGAATGGTTTAGCCACTATAGTGTAAATGAAGATACCCATTGAGACAGTGCTGTTGAAGTTCAGTATGGATATCTTGATTGTGCCATTTAGAGAGCGCTTCTGTCCACCAATAGGATGTCTGTAAAGCCATATCAGGTATGAGAGTGTTAGACAAGTTGAGGTGATGCCTAGAAGGTTAACCACCCCGATTGATGCGAGCAGGTAGATGAAATAAAATGGGCCGCCTATATAGGGGAAATCAATGCCGAAGATGACAGGTTTCAGGGTGTATGGCCATCCCTTGGTGACCAAGTATGCTATGTAGAGGGGTGGGTAGAGGATAGAAAATACAGTCCCCAGCAGGATGTATTTCAATGGTAAGTGTGCGAAGGGCCAACGGATTTGAATGAATCGCACCGTTGCAAAAATGGCTGTTATCATGATTGGTGCGTACTGTAAAGTGTAGACCATTAATGAGACGGATAGGCCGAAGATACTTGGATTGATTCTTTTTGAATACAATATATAGTAGTCCTCGCACAGCACATCCGAAATGTTAAATGTGAGGAAGTTCTTGACCATACCACAATTGGGATCTTTCTCAGCCCAAAGTGCGGATAGTGCTACCGGAGAAAGGACCACACTGGAAAGCAGATCCGAGCATGCTAGGATTATGTAAAGAACCTGAGAAATGGAATACTTTTTGTAGTAGTTGTGCCGGATTACCATTGCGTTTAAAGGGGCAGATACCAACGCCAAGCAAACAAGAATCTGGAACACACCAAAGTCAGGAAAACTCGTTTTTCCTTCACTGAAAACTGCCATGTCTGAAAGACATGTAATTGTCTGTATTACAAAAGTCGTGAGTTTAAATTGTTGTTATCAAATACAGGGTGTTCATTTTGGATCTTTACAAGCGTTGGGCTTCACCCAGAAAAAAGGTGACAAGATTAGGTCATGAAACTTCATACTTGGACTATTCTATACCCTCATTCAAAGTTCCTGGGGGTTTTGGAGCTTTAGGACCCCGGGAAGTGTGTTTTTGGCATCAAAACTACCAGAAGGAATTTTTTGCTGGTGCTGAGACTTTGCCAAAATGTTTTTTGGGTATTTTCTATGTCAATCCCAAAGTTTCATAGAGATTGGATGTGTTTTTCGGACTCAAAATTTCTATAAAAGTGGCTGGAAAGGCTCGAAAACAGCTCAAAAACGGCTAAAATTGAGTCTTTCCAGTCACTTTTTACGAAATTTTGAGTCTGAAAAACACATCCAATCTCTATGAAACTTTGGGATTGACATAGAAAATACCCAAAAAACATTTTAGCAAAGTCTCAGCACCAGCAAAAAATTCCTTCTGGTAGTTTTGATGCCAAAAACACACTTCCCGGGGTCCTAAAGCTCCAAAACCCCCAGGAACCTTGAATGAGGGTATAGAATAGTCCAAGTATGAAGTTTCATGACCTAATCTCGTCAACTTTTTTCTGGGTGAAGCCCAACGCTTGTAAAGATCTAAAATGAACACCCAGTACAATATATTTAAAAACTAGTCCCAGCCGACTGTATAAAAGCATAACACAGTACTATTCAATCACTCGTTGTATTTAGTGGAAGCAACTAAAAGCTTATTACTCAAGAAAAATCTGTCAGAGCATTGGCCTGACCGGACTGCGGTCAGAGCATTGGCCTGACCGGACTGCGGTCAGAGCATTGGCCTGACAGAGGACGCCAGCTCTTACATAACATATCTTCATCATCATATCCACGGGCCATTTAAATGATGAAACCTTTGCTCTTACAGCATTTATCCTTTTAAGTTGAATATTCCCAGAGATAAACGGTCACGTTCTATGCTTGAGAAACATTTATAAAGGATGTGTGCGGTTAAACTGGAAGAGGGTAAAACAAATTGGTACCACTTAATAAGTTTTAGACAGGAGAAACAACATATCTTTATGCTGGTAAAAAAGTGAAAAAACATTCTCAGGAAAAAAACTTCTCTCACACTTGACATCTCTGTGTGCTCGCAACCACAAGGGATTTACACGTACACAGTACTGAGTACTGTCAAGCATGCTTATACGACCAGCCTCTTCACTTTACCGCAGCTGTATGAGACTAATACTATTATCAAAATGTGGCATTTCCCCACCGACGATAAGATAATGATAGTGTTCACCCTGCAGTGGTATAAGTCGGTCCGGTCCCGATTACTAAATATCATATAAGTCTTCACTTGAAACTTAGCCAACTTGAATTAGTTACTCTATTTCACGTTGTTGTGTTGCCCAGATAAGACTCACCACTATACATTTCCAGGCGTACTACTCCAGTCCTAGCGTTAAGTTCTGGTTTGCTACCATACTGTACGCTGCATTTGTTGGATTCCAGACTTATGTGTTTCTCAGAATTATTGACAATCCAGTAAATGGGGTCTACACAAACATTCCTACCAGGGTAAGTAATATTTGTTGGGGTCTACACAAACATTCCTACCAGGGTAAGTAGTATTTGTTGGGGTCTACACAAACATTCCTACCAGGGTAAGTAGTATTTGATGGGGTCTACACAAACATTCCTACCAGGGTAAGTAATATTTGTTGGGGTCTACACAAACATTCCTACCAGGGTAAGTAGTATTTGTTGGGGTCTACACAAACATTCCTACCAGGGTAAGTAGTATTAGTTGGGGTCTACACAAACATTCCTACCAGGGTAAGTAGTATTTGTTGGGGTCTACACAAACATTCCTACCAGGGTAAGTAGTATTTGTTGGGGTCTACACAAACATTCCTACCAGGGTATGTAGTATTTGTTGGGGTCTACACAAACATTCCTACCAGGGTAAGTAGTATTTGTTGGGGTCTACACAAACATTCCTACCAGGGTAAGTAGTATTTGATGGGGTCTACACAAACATTCCTACCAGGGTAAGTAGTATTTGTTGGGGTCTACACAAACATTCCTACCAGGGTAAGTAGTATTAGTTGGGGTCTACACAAACATTCCTACCAGGGTAAGTAGTATTTGTTGGGGTCTACACAAACATTCCTACCAGGGTAAG
Organism: Hormiphora californensis; assembly: GCA_020137815.1. Classification (NCBI taxonomy): domain Eukaryota; kingdom Metazoa; phylum Ctenophora; class Tentaculata; order Cydippida; family Pleurobrachiidae; genus Hormiphora; species Hormiphora californensis. The sequence continues at coordinate 8,366,595 of CM035352.1, forward strand.
TAGTATTTGTTGGGGTCTACACAAACATTCCTACCAGGGTAAGTAATATTTGTTGGGGTCTACACAAACATTCCTACCAGGGTAAGTAGTATTTGTTGGGGTCTACACAAACATTCCTACCAGGGTAAGTAGTATTTGTTGGGGTCTACACAAACATTCCTACCAGGGTAAGTAATATTTGTTGGGGTCTACACAAACATTCCTACCAGGGTAAGTAGTATTTGATGGGGTCTACACAAACATTCCTACCAGGGTAAGTAGTATTTGATGGGGTCTACACAAACATCCCTACCAGGGTAAGTAGTATTTGATGGGGTCTACACAAACATTCCTACCAGGGTAAGTAGTATTTGTTGGGGTCTACACAAACATTCCTACCAGGGTAAGTAGTATTTGTTGGGGTCTACACAAACATTCCTACCAGGGTAAGTAGTATTTGTTGGGGTCTACACAAACATTCCTACCAGGGTAAGTAGTATTTGTTGGGGTCTACACAAACATTCCTACCAGGGTAAGTAGTATTTGTTGGGGTCTACACAAACATTCCTACCAGGGTAAGTAAATTACTTACTAAGTAATGTTAGTTGAATGTTGGGGTTTACCTACTTACTCAAAAAAGTACTGCAATATAATAATAATAAACAATCATTGATTATACGTTTGGCAGGTCTCCTAATTAGATCGGGGATCGGTAATATCAGGATCAAGTTGTCACAGTCATCTTACCCCGCCCCTAGGTGGTATATGTGGTATGGTTGCTGCTCTATGTCCTGGACGAGTTAATCCAAATTAAAATGACGCCCTTCCAAGATTGGGTGAACAACATTTTCAACAGGGTCGACATGTTCATGTACCTAACCGTTATTACTGGCATTATCCTCTGTCACATTCCCACAGAAGCTGGTAAGTTCACTTCAATAACTTTGCGGCAAATAAGTTCACTTCAATAAATTTCCGGCTAATAAATCAATATTTTACCAATCTTCACAATATGGGTATTATCTTCTGTTCACCCCTCCAGGTTCTGATACAGCAGATGCAAGTTTGCGTATAACATACGATACGGGGAGGATTTTCCTCTCCCTTGGCTCCATTTGCTTTTTCCTCCGGTTTCTCCACTCCTTTACAATTGACTCCACCCTGGGCCCTACCATCATGATGATCAGAATGATGTTATACGACTTCAAAGTAGGTGCTCGATCATGCCTCTTCACTATATTGTCACATGACCATACCACGTGACCATGACATCACGTGACCATTATATCACGTGACCATTATATCACGTGACCATTACATCACGTGGCGTCACGTATTTTACTCCCTCAGGTGTTTCTATTGATGTTGGTTATTGTGGCTGTAGCGTTTGGTGTTGGATATACCATTGCTCTAACGGACCCAGATCAGTGGAAAGACAACCAATCCCAGCTGGCTGGAGGGATCTTCTACTACACATACTTTCAGGTGATCTTCCTTTCAGAGCATTGGTCTGACCTGTATTCGCGAGCACCGCAGTCAGAGCATTGGCCTTACAGTGTTCCTCAGCTAAGTTGTAGAAATTACAGCTGAGTGTATTTAAAGAGTCCCTGTCCTGTCGCAGCACCATATTTGTAGTCGTACATTTTTTAATCGGTTTAGCATTTTCGCTATTCATAAACCACCAGTCCCAGCTTATAGTTGATGTGTGTGTGTTTTACTTTTTAGTAGAACCCGGCCATTATGATAACATTTGATCATGGTCATATTTGATCCTACCACGATATATCGTGATATTCACAAGGATCAAATACTGCTGCTGCTGTACTCCTACCTCACGCATTTCTCTCAGATGTTTGGAGAGCTATTTGTGGAGGATTTGAGGGAGGGAGCCGAGTCGGCAGATGATGATCAGAAACATTTCATAGAAACGAAACAAAACGGTCGCCATGGTTACACAATCGGTTAGTAAAGATCACATCTCTGTATTTTTCCTTGATTCACGACTCTCTGGGAGCTATTAAATATTTTAAGTCTTGGCTTTCCTGATTTGTACCCCTCACTCAGACTGAGTGACACCCCCCTATCTCCCCTCTATCGTTATTTGTTGTGGGCGTGTACAGCAGCTCTACTATCAAACACCCCATCTCCATTTGGTATCGAAGATACCTCACACTCTTCTCGCGCTGGCAAGGGAGGGGTAACTTCGTTACCAAATCTCCAGACTCCAGCTCCTTCCTCTCGTCTCTCTCCGGGTTTGAACAAAACACTTCGACAGCTCTACATTAAAACACCCCCCCCCCCTGCAGGTATAGTTGGGGTGTACATGGCAATAGTTGTGCTCATGTTGGTTAACATCTTGATCGCCATGTTCTCCGACACATATACCCGGGTAAAGGATAGAGAGGACATCATCTTCAAATTCCAACGACTCGAACTGCTCCTGGTAAGAATTATTTCAAAATCAACCAGACTCCTGGTAAGATGTAGTGTACCTTTCTGAGAGATACTGTTAAGAGTGCTGAGTGAATTATTTCAAAATCAAATGTTAGCATACAAATCAACGTTCTACGTTGCACTTGCAACTTGCAGCAACATATGCTATGAGAGGGGCATAAAATCAAATTTGTTGGACGTTGGTGTTATCTCTTTTTTTTTCTCCTCTCCCCCGGTTCATGTCTCACTCTCTCCCATGTATGTCCGTTTCATTTTCTGTTTTCACTATTGCTATACCTCCTTTTGGGTTTCCTAGTAGATGCCAGATGGTAGAGAGAAAGAAAGAAATAGAGAGAGAGAAGGCCATTGTTTCCTCCTTATTACTACACATGTACATTACCAACGGTCTGCTGAGCAGACTCTGCTCACATATTTATACCTTGTTAGTTGGACGGTAGAAACAACTCTTGTTTTCTCCCTGTGTGTTAGTGAAACTCAGGCTACCCAATACTTCATATTGTACTCACGTTTGCTATTGAGTAGGTGCATGTAGTGTACATCAACCCTCCGTTACTGTTTTTCTTGTGTATTACTATTAGCAGCCCACTCTCTTCCTGCTTTGTTCACCCTCCCCACTCCCCCGTGTTATCGCAGCTCCCCTATGTTTCCAGTCTGAACATGTCGTCTCCCCCATTTCCAGGAATCCGAGAGAAACTATCTGGCCCCTCCCTTTAATTTGGCACACCTCCTGGCACGTGCCATCTGTGGGCGGAGCGAGAGGGACATGTTCTCTCACGACAAGTGGAAGGATACAGTAATTCGATCAGCAGTACTTGATTCGCTTGAGGTAGAATTTTTAGTTTTTTAAACTTTTAAACGTAAAATACAATTTTGACATCATACATATCAGTATAAATTCCATCCATTTTATATGTTGTACGGGGTGTTGGTCTTCTACGTATTTTACGGGGTGTTGGCCTCCTACGTCCCCTCATGTGATTCGAGTTTCCCCACTCTCTCACTCTCTCTCTAGTTTCACCACTCGCGTCTTTCCTTGTTGTTATTTCGATAAGAAGTCGTCCTTCCCTTTTGTAAACTGATATTCTTCACCCTTTCTGTACCTTCGTCCTTCGTTATCTGGCAAACTCAATCAGGATATTGGGCCTTTCTTGTGATAGTCGACAAGCCTATGGGCGCTCGGAGTAGTAGTAGCTGTAGTGTTCACAGTGGGTAATTTTCCTGTGTGACCCTACAAAATGAAATATATGCCGTAGAAATCATATTTTTGGGCCAAAGTGACCTCTCCTAGACTAAAACCGTGCCTAGAAAGCGATTTAGACACTTTTCAGAGTGCTTAGATGCCACCTTTTTGAGATATTTGAAGAAAATTAGTTAGCTAATTAATAACTTGATTAAGTAAAAACGTAACTTGGCTCAGGAACCACTTAGAGATCCAATTTTTGATGCAAATTGTCCGGAATGTGCATGTTTATATAGGACTTATGAAGCAACATATGGCCTAAATCAAACCGTTTTTGAGTTATATGCCACTTTAGATCAGGCATTTTACACATAAAAGCCGAAAAAGCGAAAAATCGCTTAAATTTCGCACTTTAAATGGCTATAAAATTCAAACGGGGGAAAAGTGGGGAATTCCCGCGACACCACAATGTTCCAAATTGTCCAGAGAGTCAGAATATCACAATGAAAAGCTTGGCGTCGAGTGGCGAAGTAACTTTTTTTGGTCATTCATACCCTAAAAATAGCCTAAATTTGACACGCGCGACTGAGAAAAAACAGTTAGAGAAAGACATATTGAACCCTAGTCACTGAAAAGAACACAAAACAACCATCACGATACAAAAGAAATGAAAGAAAAAGAATGAAAGGTATTGCAGTAGTGTGCACATGGATCTAAGCGAATTTCACACCCAAAATGAAAACCCACAATTTCCCCCAACTTCAAACTAACATAAAATCTGTAAATCTCAATATTTTTCGATGCGGTTTGTTTTACGTGAAACCTTGATTATTTTTACTATCGATATCCAAATTTCAGCAAATTTAAAGACAACTTTTTTCCCCACTTTGTAGGGTCGTTACCCACTGTGGTGTTGGGCCATTTGTCTGTTTCCTTGAGAACGTGGATTGTGTTGGTTCTATTTCCTGGAAGATATGGCTGATTTTATTTGTCCTTTGGGCTTTGGGCCAAAGTTTGGCTCCTTAGATGGTAGCTGATAACACTCTCTTCCCAGTTTGGCGTTGTAGTACCTACTGACACTTTTGCAGGATCTAGTCCGCGAGGAAAAGACAGCGAAGAGTGTTGAAACTGAAAACTTGGTTCGAGAGAGTACCCGTGTTCTAAAGAGCAAGGTTAACAAGCTACAGAAGTATGTGGAACATTTAACCAGCACTATCGAGTCATATACATCCACTCTCCCCCCACGGACCCCCACTCAGCAGGTTTGTGATTGTGTCTAAATAGTGATTGTTTCTATTTCCTTCAATATCTGCTTTCACTTTTGTATCCTGGCCGTGTAAGTATTTCCGTTTATCGTGTATACCTACTGCCAATGTGTCAACCAAGTGATTTTCCAAACATTCAACCTACTCTTGTGATATACATATCGTGATATATTTCAGGGTATGTGATGTGATCCTTTAACAGTGATGTGACACTAAATCCGTGATGTGATCCTGAAACAGTGATGTGACACTAAATCCGTGATGTGATCTTGTGATGTGTTAACATTGATCATTTGGTTTTTGAACCTGAATATTCTTGGCAGGATAATATCGATCTGGGTATCGAGGACTGCGAGGAAGACCAAAACGGAGAATAATATTATTGATAGTATGCTTTTCAGATGTCCTTTTTCAGAGTTTTTGTATATAACGATGCATGTGTAATATATTTTCTGGTAGTTTTTTAGTGTGAGTTTATTATGGAGTTCTTTTTCTATTCAGAATTCATCCAGTTTTCAGTTTCTCTTTTGCCCCTCCCTCAGTTATTACTCATTTATCCTTTGTGAGACAACCCTTCCCTGACTAGAATTCCCCAGAACTAAAAGCTAACTAACCCCTTGACCATTACTCCCAAAATTAACTAAATCTCCATTATAGCATCATGGTTTCCAAGCTCGAGTACACAAAACGGGCCTTTATGGCATGTTTCCATAGCTACGAGCGTTTTGATGCTACGGAAGCCCAGGAAAACTTTGATGAGGTTTGGGGCCTCTCGGTAATTCTTGGTGGAATTTATTTGGTAACAGTTTACAGTGCAGAGAAATATGTCAAAGTAAGTGATATATCGGGCATGGTCTTAACCTCTGTGGCTGTAGAACAGTTTGTATTGTACTGCCTCACCCTGTACTTCCTGGACAATGGTAGTGGCACCTACACTGCTGTTTTTCTTTCATACAGCCCATCTTTGATCATAGTTTTTCTACCACTAACTCTCTTGCACCTATCTTTCTATCTTTTTTTCAGTGTTTTCTCTCTCTCTCTCTCTCTCTCTCGTTCTCTCTCTCTCTCTCGTTCTCTCTCTCTCTCGTTCTCTCTCTCTCTCTCTCTCTCTCTCTCTCTCTCTCTCTCTCCCTCTCTATGAAGCCCATTGTTTATTTAGTTGCATGCATCTTCAATCCCAGCCCGCAACAGTTCATTCAGCTGTAATATGAACAGACACATGTCTTTTAGCCCATTTTTTATATCTTGGGGGCATTTGTAAATCGCATGATTCCTCCCTCTCCTCCGACATGACTCATTCTGTACGTGTGTCTACACATTCACATTTACTTCCTTACCCCCTTCCTTGGAAGCTGACACCACTCCTTCTAGATTATGTCGTGGCGCCCTTACATTCTGTCTATACTATATGTGTGAAATGTTATATAGATTGTGCTACTTTTTATTGTTTTTCAACCCGGCCGAGTTAGATTATACCCTTTAATAAATTATAAATCAGTTATTTAGTGTATGTCAAACAGAGCAGCTGCTGCTAGCAGATCAGCTGTTCTCGCTTTATGCATGCTCCCTGCCTTATAGAACCCTCTATTATACACCATGTATCTCTAAACCTGTCTCTATAAACTTTCTTAATCATAACAACAATAACCATGTCTACCGAGCCCTCGACCCTATCACTATTAGCTATGGAGGCAGCAGTACAGGGGAAATCAGCCAAGCTGTTCATACCCTACAGTGATTTTAATGTGGACGAGTTCCAGGATTACTTCCGAAACGTCTGGCATGTTTCCATCTACATTGCTGCCGTGTATCTGGTCATTGTATACTCTGCCCACCGGATAGTGCAGGTGAGATCGAGTGTGGAATATTGACAGACAGATCTATTTCGACAGACAGATCTACTGACAGACAGATATACTGACAGATAGATCTACTGACAGACAGATCTACTGACAGACAGATCTATTGACAGACAGATATATTGACAGACAGATCTATTGACAGACAGATCTACTGACAGACAGATCTACTGACAGACAGATCTACTGACAGATAGATCTATTGACAGACAGATCTACTGACAGACAGATCTACTTACAGACAGATCTACTGACAGACAGATCTACTGACAGACAGATCTACTGACAGACAGATCTTTTGACAGACAGATCTACTGACAGGCAGATCTATTGACAGACAGATCTACTGACAGATAGATCTATTGACAGACAGATCTACTGACAGACAGATCTACTGACAGACAGATCTACTTACAGACAAATCTACTGACAGACAGATCTATTGACAGACAGATCTACTGACAGACAGATCTACTGACAGACAGATCTATTGACAGACAGATCTACTGACAGACAGATCTATTGACAGACAGATTTACTGACAGACAGATCTATTGACAGACAGATCTACTGACAGACAGATCTATTGACAGACAGATCTACTGACAGACAGATCTATTGACAGACAGATCTATTGACAGACAGATCTACTGACAGACAGATCTACTGACAGACAGATCTACTGACAGATAGATCTATTGACAGACAGATCTACTGACAGACAGATCTACTGACAGACAGATCTATTGACAGACAGATCTACTGACAGACAGATCTACTGACAGACAGATCTACTGACAGACAGATCTATTGACAGACAGATCTACTGACAGACAGATCTATTGACAGACAGATCTACTGACAGACAGATTTATTGACAGACAGATCTACTGACAGACAGATCTACTGACAGACAGATCTACTGACAGACAGATTTATTGACAGACAGATCTACTGACAGACAGATCTACTGACAGACAGATCTACTGACAGACAGATCTATTGACAGACAGATCTATTGACAGACAGATCTACTGACAGACAGATCTCCATGGACAAAAATACACAAACCCTCCCTAACCATTCCTTGCCTTCCATTCCTTCAAAACTAACTCCCATAACCATATTCCCCCACAGCGAAAATACGATACGAAGATACTGTTGGCGTTCTGGAACCTCCTCCTGGCAGTATTTAGTTTCTATGGTGCCCTCCATGTCACCTGGCCCCTGTTGAACGATCTGACTACCACTGGGTTCGATAGAACTGTGTGCAACAAGAACTACTACAAGGAGAGGTAATTAGGAATTCATACTTGTGTCTTAGTCAACAGAAAATTTAGGCCTTATTTAGGCGTACGTTATACATACTCAGATAGAAGTCAAGTCAAAGTCAAGTCAAGTGGTGGGTCTCTCCCAATCACTGGGTAAGCCGGCGGTGCTCCAACCCAATTTTGTTTTCCGACCCCTATCGAATCCTCCCCATCCTCCTAGCAAATCCTATCGAATCCTCCCCTAACGAATCCTAACGAATCCTCCTCCTAGCAAACCTCTGGCGTATTGGCTGTACTTGTTCTGTTTATCCAAATTCCCTGAACTATTTGACACTGCGTTCATCCTGCTGAGGAAGGCGCCCCTACAGATCCTTCACACATACCACCACGCATCTGTGCTCATCTTCTCCTGGCATATCCTGGCCTATGGGCCTGGCGCTAGCTACTGGTAAGATATATAGTAACAGTGGTAACCATGGTAACAAACGGTAACCATGGTAACGTTGGTTAACAACCCAGCTCTTGTTGGCAACAACTCTCCCTCCTTGCTCCCTAATATCTCCCTGTGTTTCAGGTACGCTGCTATGAACTACTTAGTTCATGCTATCATGTACAGTTACTTCTGTTTACGATCCATTGGAATCAAGGTGACTATATATATATTTGATACATTACTCAACAATAGTATATTTAATTTCTACTAACAGTCAACAATCGTCAACTTAGTTTCTAAATATTTGCTAACTAAGAGTTTCAAACAATCAGCCCCGATCCTCACATCTCCCCTAGGGCCCTATTTTCCTGAGTTGAGTAACAACACCAACTATTTTCAGGTTCCTGAGGTGCTCGCCAAGGGAATTACCTCCATGCAGTCCCTACAAATGCTCGTTGGGTTCGGTGTCAACTTCTACAGTGTGTACAGAAAGTACACTGGACATGAGTGCGGGAACACCTACGAGCACAGTGCTGTCGCTATTGCCCTCTACTTCAGTTACTTTGTTCTCTTCCTGAGGTTCGCGTTCAACCGGTACGGAGGGAAAAAGAAGAGTGCTTAAGCAGCAGGACATCGCGGGGATTTGTTTTGTTCAGGAGCTAGTTGAGAACAAGGCAAGTCGGGGATTTGGTCTTGTTTTGTTCAAAAGCTAGTCGAGAACAAGACAAGTCGGGGCATGATAGTGTTGAATGCCCCCCCCCCCCCTCTGAGGGAGCGAGATCGGGGAAGCTGGTAGTTCAGTGTCACGGTAACAATGTTACTAATGTTACATTTAGACACTGCATTTGTTAACAAATGGGACTACTTTTTCTCGATTTTGTGAGCAACCCCCTCCATAGCTTTCAATTGAAATAGGTTTTTACTATTATACTGGCTGTGTTACTTGTATTCATATATTATTCTGGAGAGTTTGTGTGTGTGTGTGTGTGTTTTGGTTGTGATTTTATATACGAACCTGTCTCAATCACACTCACCTTACTATTGATTTTGATGTTTATTTAAACTATAATGGGAAGAGAATTCGATTAATTATCATATAAAATCACGAGAAGTCTGTCTAGCGGCCTCGTTTTGATTCTCAACACTGTTAGTGTTGCTGAAGAATTCAAAGCGGGGTCTAGCGCCACACCAGACAGCTAGTAGTCGGAGTTTTTTTTCTATTATGTATAGGTGTGTTTGGACCTAATTGAACGAGGGTTATAATTATATAGATTGACGATATTCAATGAAACTAAAATCATTTATTTTCAGCCTTTAAAACATTGGTTTTGCGTATTTTCAAATAGGACAGTGTCTTGGACACGTCGCACCCCTCTGCTAGTGCTATAATTTGGCCGAGGGGCTGTTAATATTACACAGTACAATACACTGTCCCAGAGGGAGAGAGAAATAGAGATTGAGGGAAATGAGTCTTAGGACGGTCGACGGAGGTCTTCCCGGCCCCTCGCAAATACGTAAACATAGTGCGCGTAAATTGTTTTGCGCGTGCCATTATGCGCGCGATCGCAATTGTCAGAATTTCAAAATTCTAAAAATTTTGAAAACGCACGTTTGAATTTTTTGAAATTCGTGTTTTTCTTTGAAAAGCGCTGCCTTATCCCGGGCCAGCAACGTTTGCCAATGTTTTTCTAAAACAAAAGACGGCTTTTTGTTTAAAGAGACCGTTTAAACTCTCTCAGACCTTCAAAGATGCTAAGAGCCCAGTTTAGAGTACTATTAGGACGCCGTTACGAGCTAGGTGTTTACAGGTGTGCACGCCCTGCCGCCTCCGCCGCCAAAAAAGTACCCTGCACAGTGCACTAAAATGGCTCAAACCAAGTGGTTTGCAGCTGATAGCTGCGGTGTTCCTCACGTTTTCCGGAGTTGTATCAGACATTCAGGACAAGGAATTTTCAAAACAAACATAATTTTTGTTTTGAAAATTCCTTGAAAAGCGCTGCCTTATCCCGCGCTGCGCGTGGCGCAGAACATATATCGGGGGCCAGCAACGTTTGCCAAGAAAATTCCTTGTCCTGAATGTCTGATACAACTCCGGAAAACGTGAGGAACACCGCAGCTATCAGCTGCAAACCACCTTCATTCACCACGGACGTTGCCCTCAGCCCACTTGGACTGGCTCATCACATGGCTCAAACCACTCAACCGTTTCGGCCAATTTAAAGTTTATCTGATATGAAATCACAAGCTCTAACACCAACCCCAGCCCTAAACCTAACCCTACTTTAACCCTAACCCTAAAAACCGTGAATGCTGGCAATAAAAAAATCTTAGATTTTACCGTTTCCCGTACTATTATACACCCCGTTACCAAAAGTCTCCTCCAAAGGCAGTCAAAAACTATGTAAATTTTAAGTTCAATCTATGATTTGAATCATCTATCTAGATAGAAAGGAATCACATATTCTTTGATAAAAGAAAAGTTGTCGTCTCCATGATAGATGATAGTCCAGATTCGTTCAATTAAAGTTCAGTGCTGCTGATATTCGCCATCCTAGTCTTTCCTCAGACTGCTAACTATGCCCCCCAACTAGAATGATGTTTGATATGATCAGTATCACATGTTAGGTTTGCTGACTATGTCCCCCATCTAGAATGATGTTTGATATGATCAGTATCACATGTTAGGTTTGCTGACTATGTCCCCACCCCTAGAATGATGTTTGATATGATCAGTATCACATGATGCCCATGGTGCACTACACGCGGGAAAGATGACCACAACGAGGCATCCTCCGGTGTGTCTACTTAGGAAATCCATCGATATCCCCACCCAACAAGGCACAGAGAAACTGAGTCGTGGAGAGTTGGTGGTTGTGGTAGGAAACAATGGTGAAAACAAAACCATTTCTCTCTACCTGAATTCAACGCAGAACTTTTCGTGCTCTGAAAAACTTTTGAAGAACGTAAGTGATTGTATTTATAGGTTTTTCTCTTTTTATTAGGATAAATTAGTGTGAAACTTCACTCCTTTGGTGACGCAGTCACCCTTACAACTCGTGCACAAAGCACCATAAAACAACTCTAGAGAGGTGACGGCGCCACCAATTCACACTCCCCTCAGATTCCACTTGAGTTGGTAGATTACCTGTTACCAGTTGTACCAAGTTCGAAGCGGCTGGATGCATTCTCAAAACTTGATAGGAACCTCATGGTGGCAGATCTGGGTTCGCTGCTCTCCATTGAACGGGGCCGATCAAGTGCGGGTTGTATTGGCGAGGTACATTCCCAATATACATACATGAATTTACACTCAAAGAAATTGCTGTTGCCTGTTTTTAAACATTGACTGCATGTTTACAATTTTAACACACTCCACACACCAGCTACGTTACAAAGGGGAGGTAAAGCACCGTCCCGGTATCTGGTTTGGTATTAAATTGGTGGGTGGTCAGAGCCCCATTGGGGATAGCGATGGTTCTGTGGATGGGAATTATTACATGGACAGATGTGCTGCTAATACTGTCATATTTGCTACAATAGATGAACTATCAATTATAAGTAGGTTTTAATTGACACTCAGCTGTCAATTATAATTAGGTTTTAATTGGTTTTGTTAGCTACAATGTTGTCAATGATTTTATCTAACTGGATCAGAAACCAAATGTAAAAGTACAATAACACAATTGACCGCCCTGTACAGAATCTGAGTCATCGAACGATTCAGCGCTCTCGTTGCTAAGTAACATGGGAGATATGAAGGACAAATCGTTAAGTAAGGCATCGAAAACTTTGCCCCTGATGTCCCGGAAATCAACCAACGATAACAACCATCACAAAGGTATGTCATGATATTAGTTAGCTTTCCGTGCTGAGCTTGTACTGTTCTCTCTCTCTCTCTCTCTCTCTCTCTCTCTCTCTCTCTCTCTCTCTCTCTCTCTCTCTTCTCTCACTCTTTCTCTTGGCTTAAATTCACTGCCATTTTTCGTGTTTACTCTTTATCGCATTGCTTATGGCAGATCTATTGCTTGGATTTTTCTTCGGTGGCTCTGAGGAAGATTCAGAAGACAGTGAATCTGAACATAATAGTTGTCATGGTAACTTACCAACCGATTCTCAACAGAGTTACTATGGTTACCATGGTAACTACAGTAGTTTGGTGCCCACTGGTCCCGTTTCGCATGACATTCAATTTGTTTCTCCGCAAATCTTTATTTTTACCCTATCCCATTTCGTACTTGATTTCAGCCCCTCTCTATTTTATTGATGTTAACTGGGGCTGTATTATCTTTTCAGGGGGATACAACAGTCCGTGTAGTTTCTCAGTTGGAGAAGAAGTGGTGGTCCTAAAGAATAAACTTCCAGCAACTCCTGGTGTTGTCAGGGCTGTCTTCCAGGTACCAGTGAGCTGTTTGTGAGCGAGCTTCTTGTGAGTAAACTGTCCTTGTTTTCAGTTTTATCCACGCATATAAAGCTAGCTAAACTACACCTTGTACGACCTCTCTCTTTTACAAGTGCTCAGTAAGAACTAAACTCCCTTACCCCATTTCAGGATCAGAAGAGGAAATGGTTGTTAGGTGTAGAACTGGAGACCCCGACAGGAGATAGCGACGGTGCCTACAGGGGTCAACAACTCTTTAACTGTCTTCCAAAGCACGCTCTATTCTGTGAAGCAACTGAGGCAGTACCAAGACACTACTACCAGGAGCCCCGACTAACTCCTCCCCCTCCCTACAACCCCACCAAGATGGATTTCGAGGAGGCGTTCAGACAGCAGAAGGGAGCTGCAGGATCATCATCATCTAGTGCAGAGCGTGCCGGGTCAAGTAGTTTAAGTAACAGTATGGGGAACATGAGTTTACAACAGGAGAACACCACCAAGAGAGTTGCAACACCCGAACCCCCGGTAGCTGACCCTGATCCAAGTCTAGAGATGGGGAGTATGGTTCAAGTGAGCAGTAAGGGTGTCGTGCACTATGGTGTCATTAGGTGGATAGGTAGTCTACCTAGCAGGAGGTATACCTGTGCGGGTCTAGAACTCGAGGATGATCTGTCCCCGCCCGGTAATGATGGGATATACGATGGGGTCCGGTATTTCACATGTCCACCCTTCCGGGCCCTCTTCTGCTACCTTCACGATTGTTCTAGAGATAGGAGGTTCGAGGAGGTCCCAGCACTGCCCTCCAGATCAATGGAGGAGGTGAGACATAACTTTGGGCCGGTTGAGAGTGGCCGGATCGAGGGCAAGGTTGATCCACCCAAGTCAATTAGTGCCAACTATATCGGGAGAATGAGGGGTATCCAAGGCAACCGGAACTCCTGTTATCTAGATGCAACTCTGTATGCAATGTTTGCATTTGACAGCACTATGGACTACATGCTCAGCAGCCCCCTGGACACAGATCTCAGGAGGGACATTCAGGTACGGCTCATACTCAATACTCATTACTCGTGTTCTCTAATATATCTCCTTTTCTCTCTAATCTCTCTAATCTCTCTAACTCTAACGTGATTTTATCACCAACCAACCATCCATCCAGGTACGGCTAAGGGAGGAGGTGGTAAACCCCCTCAGGGAGGGAGGGTTCGTGGGTGCAGAACACATGAGGCAACTCAGGGACTTGTTAGGTAGAGCAGGTAGTTTGGAGGGGCTGCAAGATGAGGAGAAGGAGCCTGAGGAGTTGCTGAGCATGCTGTTTACAGAAATATTCTGTATCAAACCCCTACTATCATTCAGGTAACTGTTTATTGGAGAGGGGGGAGTCGAGCGATTTTTCACCCCTATTTTGGGCCATTTTTAGGGTTAACACAACTCCTGCACCATTCAGGGACGGTAACTCCAATGAGATTTCCCACGTGAACCTCTGCCAAATTCTACTGGATCGGGATCCCAACAGTAACACAACAATGCCAAACACCCAGGACTTGTTAACGCGATACTTTGTCACAAACAACCTGTACTTCCATTCCCAGCCCGATTTGTTGCTTACTACAGGTAACCATGGTATTTGGTAACAATATATACAATATACATGGTAGTGTTAGTTGCTGCAGTGCCATGGTAGCACCCATGGTAACAGGTAACCATCTTAAAATGCAGATCCGTCCATTATGGACTCCATTTGGATCACATGTCACCCACATTCCAATGGACGGCTTGGTGGTCCCCAGATCGGATCACATTAGAGGGTTGAGGAATTTACACATCTGTATTTACCTTCTACAATGAGGAATTTACAGAGATATTTACCTTGTACTATAATGTGTCACACAGTGTGAAATAGGAGACCTGTGCAGTAGGATACGGGGGGGGGGGGGGGGGGGGGGTACTGGGCATTGGGTACCTGGTACCTGGTAGACACTATCACTCCCTCTCACACCTGGGAGAGAGAGAAGGATACCTCACTCCCAAGGAGGAATATACCTGGATCGTTCAGTTGATAGTCTTCCCCCTCTCTTCCAATGATTGCTCCTGTTCTCAGAAGTCAGATTACATGTCTGTCTTACAAGAACATGATTGTACATCTTGACAGTTCTAGTCTCGACTTCTCTCTATTTATCTCGGTATTTCTATCGCTATATTCTCTATCTATCTCTCTCTCTTTCTATTCGCGCGCGCTAGATCTATCTCTCTCCCCAGCGTATATATATATCGATCTGCTATCTATCTCTCTCTCTCTTCTCAAAATTCATTCTATCCATATACTAAAGAGCCACTCCCTTACCATTCCTAATTCATGGTTTCATAATTTCCCTTCACCGTCACTTCCAGTCACTTCCAGTACATTCTGGGACTTGGAATACGTTATCTTCCAAAATTTATGCAATCTACTGTAGCCATGGTAACCATGGGATATGTTAGGGAGGGAGGGAGAGAGAGATGAGAGAGAGAGCATGAGACGAGAGGAGAGAGCCGAGAAGGAGAGGCCGATTGGAGATGTTATCCGAGAGGAGAGAAAATGAATGAGAGAGAAGTAAGAGAGGACGCTCGAGTAGGAGGACGACTCCGAGCTAGCATTCGCGAGGCATGACCATCGGAGAATGAGCTCGAATCGATAGACACGATCCACGAGTATGACCTTCCCCCCCCCCGAGAGAAGTTATGAGACGCGCGCGAGACGCACCACGACCGAGTACAGAGAGAGGACGAGAGAGAGGAGAGAAGGAAAAGAGAGGCAGAGGAGAGGGGACACCTATTCACAGATGAGAGAGAGAGAGTGGATCTTCGAGAGAGGAGAACCGAGAGAGAGAGGGGAGGAGAGAGCTGATGAGAGGAGCTGGGGGGTGTGTGTTGGAGAGGGAGAGACAGAGAGAGATATCGAAGACGGAGGGACGAGAGGGCGACGACGACGAAGAGGAGAGAGAGAGAGAGGAGGCGAGAGAGAGGAGAGAGAGGAGAGAGAGCGTGATGGGAGAGACGATGAGAGAGAGGAGAGGGGATAGAGAGAGAGAGAGAGTGAGAATGAAGAGAGAGAGAGAGGATGAGAGAGGCGAGAGAGCGAGAGGAGAGAGAGAGGAGCGAGGAGAGGAGAGAGAGAGAGAAAGAGAGAGAGGAGGAGGAGGAAGTTGAACCATAGTGTACCATAATTTTCCCACGCATGTAGGGGAAGGGGGGGGGGCAGGGTACGCCATGGCCCCAGTACTTTTCATAGTATGGCCCCCCTGTGCAAAGAATCTACAGGGAAAGCCACGATTCGTACTGCACTTTTCACCTCTTGCCATGATAAAAAACAATCATAGTGTCCGACTCAGACTAGGCCTCTCTCTCCCTCTCTCCCCGCCCCATCTCTCCCCTCTCTCTCCCTCCCCTCTCTCTCCCCGGCCCCCCCCCCATCTCTCCCAATCTCTCCTACAGGTTCCTCGGTCCGGAAAGGACTTTAAGCTATACGACACTGTGCTCCCCAGCACCGAACTTCAGCTCGGTGGTCTCTGTGGAGGGGTGTGGGGTGGATGTTATATCTGTGATAGGAAACCCACCTTCAAATGCTCACAGTGTTACCTGAATCAGGTATGTGGTTATCTTTAACAGGTGTAGTGTGTCGGTAAGTTTGTGTGGTATGTATGTGTGTTTGTGTAACTGTTTTTTTGTCGGTAAGTTTGTGTGTCGGTAAGTTTGTGTGTGTGTAGTGTATGTATGTCTGTAAGTTTGTTTGTCTTGTACCAGTGGAGAGATGGATTTAGACAGGATATCTCTTGTCTTGGTATACACACAACATTTCTCTACTCATTTGAATATTTTAAAATTTTAAGTGTGCTTTATGACTTGCTCAATATATATGAACTCTGACCCCCCTGCTATGTTAACCCTCCCCTTTTTACCAGGATTTCAAGAGTGTATACAGTGCAGTGCCATTTTGTACAGCGTGCTGCAAGGTGGTCCACTCCCACCCTGATCGACAGGACCACACACCTGAACATGCTACTAACCCTACCATACGTACGTTTATTTTAGGTTGTCTCATAAACCAAGGGATAATATATATAAAATATATTTTATGGGAGACCCTAATATGTTACACCTTTGAAATGTTACATGATCATGATACCTCGTTCTAATGCCTTGTATTGCTCACAATCATATCCTCTAGGTGGGTTAAAGATGGTATTGTCAGCAGTATTGTGTATTCACACTAGTCACTACGTTACCTACTGTCGGGTTCCTGCTCCACCATCTAACCCCTCTCCACCACCTCCCCAGTGTGAGTTGAAGGAGGGATAAAGGGGAGAAAGAGAGACAGAGACAGAGACAGAGACAGAGACAGAGACAGAGACAGAGACAGAGACAGAGACAGAGACAGAGACAGAGACAGATTTGTGTCTAAGTATCCTATATTAATATGTTCTATCCTATATTCTTCCCCTCTCCAGTGGTTGACGTTGAACCGATCAACTCAACAGACCCCGACACCAACAGTACTGCCTCTGAACCTGGTTATTGCTGGGTATTCTTTGACAGTATGGCGGATCGGAACGGTGGACAGGGTGGATACAACATTCCAATAGTGGAGGAATGTCCGCAATTGGAGGAGTGGCTGGGCAACCCATCCCGACTTCTTCACGAGAGAGACCAAACACCCGACTTTGTGAAACGATTAATTTCAGATGCCCTTTTGTGTTTTTATGTTAGAGATGAGAGTAATTGAAATGATGATAGTATTAATTCTGTTTTTAGGCTTTTTTATTCCCTTTAGTAGCCTAAACAACGACTCGTGTGAAACTCTACTATGTTTATCATGTATCGCTAGTTTTCTAACCTCCGAACCTGCTCAAAGTGGCTGAGGGCGCGCGGGATAGCCGCCCTGGTTTGAGCCGCGCACTCAGTGCGTAGATCACCTCGATATCCGGCCAGTGAGACCTCATGACGGATCCCTTTGGTTACAGTTCCCTACCATTTTATACCATCATTCGGTTAAGAAAAACTGCTAAAAACCATCCCATTCCCCTTTATAGACATGGTATGTGGTTGCAGGTGTTCAGGAGAGTTGTCACCAAAAAGAAAGGCATCCTCCTCCTTGCAACATCCCCTGGTATCCTCTACCTCTGTCCTCCCTGCCAAGAGGGCAGGGTGCTCAACAGACACATCTACCATGACGTACCAGAATCAACAGCTCGCCTTTACTCACGGGTACGGTAGCACTATAGCATACTATAATGCTCTGAAAGGGGTAGGGGTAGGAAGAGTCATTACCCCCCCCCCCCTGACATTTGCAATTTTCATATTCTTTTTACATGATTTTTCTGTCCGGCCAATGCTTTGACAGTGATTGTTGCAGGTATTCAAGAGGATATATTTCGCCGTTAAGACGATAGCAAAAGTTATTCAGATTATCATCTATTTAGTTCCATTGTCAATAGGTAATTGTATAGTCATTATACTTTTAGAGTGATTTAGTAACCCTGCCAAGATAAGAATTTGTATAAAAATATATTTTCTTGAGTTAGTAGGTACTCCTTTGGCCTTTACACCTTTACTGATACCTTCTCAATAACTCTCTCTCTCTCTCTCTCTCTCTCTCTCTCTCTCCCTTCAACAGGTTACCTGATTAGTAGAACTGGACTGCTATCCCGAGATACCGTCCTGCCCTGGCTCCGTTACTCTCTAGTCCAGCTGGGTCCGTGCTGGGTAAAACTGGGACAATGGGCAGCCACCAGAGCAGATCTCTTCCAACCCGATATATGCCGAGAACTGTCTCTTCTACACTCGTATGTCTAGTATTGAAATAGCAATTCTTTCTTGTTTCGTCTTATCATTTATAAACTTCTCCTGTTGACATACCGACCCCAAAACAGTGTGTAACTACTGTGACGGTGGCAGTATCAGCAAATATTACAACTACCCCCCTTGTTCAGATATGTGTACACTCACCCATGGAGTGCTACGGAGAAAGCAATAATTAGGAGTTTTGGGGGTGACTACCCAACATGGTTATCACTCAACCAGAATCCCGTAAACTCTGGGGCAGTTGGGCAGGTCTATAGGGGCACTATGCAGGTAATTATAGAGTTTCGGTCCTCCAGCACACTGTGACGTATTGTGCCTACCTAGTTTTATGATTCTCTACACCTTTGGCAAGCTGTCAGCTGCCAATGATCTGATCGCTGCATTCTCGCTCGCTCTTTATCTTATTTGAAAGAAACGAGAATGGGGTCAGACCAATGCTCTGACAGTGATCCAATATCACTCATACCCCATCTCATACCCCATCTTATACCTCATCTTATACCCCATCTTATACCCCCATCTCATACCCCATCTTATACCCCATCTCATACCCCATCTTATACCCCATCTCATACCCCCATCTTATACCCCCTCTTGTACCCCATCGAATACCCCATCTTATGCCCCATCTCATACCCCATCTCATACCCCATCTTATGCCCCATCTCATACCCCACCTTATACCCCATCTTATACCCCATCTCATACCCCATCTCATACCCCATCTCATACCCCATTTTATACCCCCACTCATAACCCATCTCATACCCCATCTCATACCCCATCTTATACCCCATCTTATACCCCACCTTATACCCCCTCTTATACCACATCTTATACCCCATCTTATACCCCATCTCATACCCCCATATTCCTTTATTATATTACAGAGAAGTGAGGATGCCTCTCCAGTTGCAGTTGCAGTAAAAGTCCTCCACCCCAACATACGGATTGACACGGACATAGATTTATTTCTGCTGGGTGCCGGGGCCTCTTTTCTCGAGCTATTCCCCCCTCTCAAGTGGTTGGATCCCAGACAGAGTGTGGAACATTTCGGTGATGCTATGAGACATCAGGTAACTTTTGTTATATGTGCTTTATACCACCCCCGTCCCATTGATGTTCAATTACTCATTTTCCCACTGCAATTGAACCTGCCCCCTCACCCTCCTTCTCCCACTGCAGTTGAACCTGATGGTAGAGCACGAGAACCTGGCCACATTCAGGAAAAACTTTGAAGGGCACGGGAATGTCCGTTTCCCCGAACCCTTCCTATCATCAAGTGACGTCATAATAGAAAGCTTTGAAGAGAGCATCCCCATCTCAGTTGCTATCCTCCATGGGTCTACTGAGGATAAGAGGGTGCTGGCTAAATCAGGAATCAGAATGTTCCTTAAAATGGTAAGAAGGAGGGCTTGGAGTCGAGTCGCTTGATACTCATACGGTGTCCGTGAACAATTCAAGGTTAGGGTGGTACCTTTGTAGCATCTTGGCCGAATGGGGGGGGGGCACGATTGTCCAATTCATAGCCATACTTTCCATCTTTGTCCTCCTTCTCTCACTCCCATAATCCCAGTTTAAACCCCCCCCCCTCTATACAGGTATTCCAAGACAACCTGATCCACGGGGATCTCCACCCTGGTAATCTACTGGTATCACGTGACAGTCCTGACCAGCTTGTTGTACTTGATGTTGGCATGACAACCACTCTCCAGGACAACCAGAAACAAATGTTATACCCCCTCATACGCTCCTTCATAAAACATGTGAGTTATGTTTTCTAGATAGCCGGATATAATAGGGGTGAGGGGGTCTCATGTTAGTTGTTGGTATACTACCGATAGTACGGAAGTTTTTTTTTAAATTACCCACATTTAGAAAACAAACACATCAATTGTCATCAATACATACATAGGTAGTTATTAGTTATTACGGTAAAATTGTTCTTCATCATACATAGTCCTTTTCTTGCTCCGGCTTCTCCCCTTCCTCCACAATTTTAGTTGGAAACCCTCTTTTCTTCTTCCGCATTTTCCTAAATCTTCATCTTCGCTAGACTGAAGGGTCTCCTGTTAGTACAAGGCCATTTTGAGCTTCCTATCACCTTCCAATGATTCCTTGCCACAGTTGCTAGTGTCCCATCCGGTTCTTCCATGACCTCTGCTTCACTCTCTTCTGCTTCAGTAGTCACTTCTTCAGATTCGTTTTCACTCTCAAATTCATCTTCCTCATCCTCTTCACTATTTGCCGAAGACGAAGAGGACGTAGATAGTAGAAATATAAAGTACTCATCCTCCCTTATTGCTGCAACCAACTTACAACTAATTTCTGCTTCGGTGATCAGCTCAACAGCCTCAGCTAAAACAGATAGGGAATCCCATTCACAAAGATTAAAGTTGAAGTTTTCCAACCAATAGTTAAGAAGTGGAATCGGTTGCCTAACGGTTAGTAGAGCGAGGGCTTGCTGCATAAATTCTTTTACAAGATCGAACTCAACCACCATCACCATTACCAGATCCAAATGGGACCGCTTTGTTGTTTCTGCTAGTAACCGTGAGATACGGAACAGCAATTTTGTTTTGTTTTGCGGGACGACACGAAGAAGGAATTCCAGTGGACGTCTGTCTGAGTACTGAACCGCTGAGTCGAGAGCCAGAATAGCGTAGTTCCAATAGGCATCGAAGTCATCGCATGGTATAGGGAGGTTTCTCTTGTAGAACTCTAAACATCCATCCTTTGCCCAATCAACTTTGAACACATTTACCATTTTCACAAAATCACTTAAAACTTTGAACTCTGTGGTATCCAGTAAAATTTCCAGTTTCCCTGTGTAACAGGCATCAGCAAATATTCTAACCGACTCTGGTTCAAAGTCTGACACATCATGCTCTAGCTCCCCCTCCTTTTCAATAAAATCCATCAGGACTGGAGAATTGAATGCTAGGACGAGGGAATTTAGAGGAATTTTAGTATTATCCTTCAGAGAAAAGATTGTGTTGCTATTCAGAGCAGAAAGGGACAGCTTCTCCCTTCCGAAATCGAATCCCTTTGAAACATCTACATCGCATGAAAATGGTTGATCGTGAATCAAAAAGATGGCCACTGATTTATAGCAAATTTTCTCCCTAAACACTATCTTTTGCCCCAAGTTTCCTGTTCTTGTTTCAACCGAATCTGGCCCTCGTATGGTGATTATTACCGCTCCACTTGGAAAGTTTGACTCCTGTTGACCTTCTAGGTTGTACTTCTTTATTTTGAGTACTAAACTGGTAGACTTAGCTTTATACCCTGATATTCTCCAAATCGAGTTGTTAGCTTGTTGACTGCTGGTTGTCAAATCTTTACCAGCCCCGAGAAAGTCCTTTGCCATTCGATGAAAAGTAATGTAAGGAGATTTAGCTCGAGTTACAATGGGTGGCCCAAAGTAGCTTTCCTCTATCGATATTTTAGCATCTATCGTAAAAGATTCGACCTTGGCTAGCTCTTCTAAAGGCTCAAAGGATATGGACCTACCAGATACACATGTACTTGAAAACGTCCGAGAAAAGGTTGCATTTACTCCAGTGGTAATGTTAGTCATAGTAAATGATGCTTTACACATCCACTCCTTTGTTGATTCTAACGGTTTACAAGAAGGGACTACTCCAACGAATTTGCCACGTTTATACAACCCAATCCGCAATGAAACCCCTTGTAAAGTGCGAGATTCGCTGTACGATACGTCTGGTAAGCACTGTAGTGCAGAGAACAGAAAGTCCGTTTGGAATGTAGTAGTAGTGGCCATATGGTCTGCCTAAAGGAGAAAAAAACATAATTGGAAAAAAGAAAAGTTCGACAGACAACTGACAGTGGCAAGTAAACATTAAACAACAATTGCTAGTTTGAAATTTCCAAAAGAAAATCTAAAAGGAGGCTAGTGAAACATGAAACTTGTACTTTTTTCCGTTTTTACCCACCTAGTTCAGAGACATCATCCCTTCTTCAAGGACCAGCACTCCCGAATACACATTGCATGTTCTCTGAGATATCAGCTGGGGCAGTAACCAAGGCAGCGAAAATGTTATCCGGATCAGGAGGACCATCAGGGGCTGACTCCGATCTATGGAAGCATATGCTGCTATCTAAAAAACTCAGTCCTGCATCTTCCGAGCTAGCGCAGGCTATTGCCACCTTTGCCTTCAAACTAGCAACAGAACCTACAGATCCAAAACTTTTATCAGCCTATGTTGCATCTCGCTTGGTTCCACTGAGCAAACGGCCAACAGGTATCAGGCCCATTGGAATAGGGGAAGTTCTGAGGAGACTGGCTGGAAAAGTCATTACCCAAGCTCTCAAACCAGACCTGATAGAGTGTACTGCACCCGTCCAGCTGTGTGCAGGGTTGGAAGGCGGCGTTGAAGCTGCTGTTCACGCTGCTAGAGACTTGTTTGATCTTGAGAGTACTGAATGTTTATTGTTAATTGATGCGAGTAATGCTTTCAACTCCCTAAATCGAATTGCTGCCTTAAACAACGTTAAATACACTTGCCCTGAATTTAAGATTTATTTACAAAATACATATGGACTAACCGCGAACTTATTTTTATGCGATGGCGAGAACAATGAAGTTTTGAAGTCGTCTGAAGGGACAACCCAGGGAGATACTGCTGCTATGCATATGTACGCTTGCTGCCTAATGCCGCTTATACGGTCTGTTGAGGATAAGGACTCTAAATTGACTCAAATCTTTTACGCAGACGACGGCCTTGGCGGGGGCACTCTCAGTACTGTAAAAACCTGGTGGGAGAAAGTTAAACAAGATGGACCTGGTTATGGCTATCTCCCAAATCCAGGGAAATCCTGGCTGATTGTGAAACCAGAATTTGAAGAAGCTGCTCGATCCATGTTCCCTGATGTAAACATCACTTCTCAGGGCCAGCGTTACCTGGGTTCATACATTGGTACGGAGGAAGGTCAGGCAGAGTTTGTGAGGAACGAAGTTGCGAAATGGGAGAGTGAAATTGATCAGATTTGTGATATTGCCCTGAACGAACCTCAGCTTGCATACACTGCATACAACATCGGACTATCAAAACGTTGGAGCTATCTCATGAGAACCACTCCTGGGATTTCGGACCAACTAGGCACTATTGAGGAGAAAATTCATCAGAAGCTCCTCCCGGCGATAACCGGTCAGCCAGTTGTAAATGAAACCTTGAGATTGGTTGCAGCCCTCCCTGTAAGATTCGGAGGACTAGGAGTAGACAACCCTCAAATATCATCAGACTCAGACTACAGTTTCTCAAAGTTTGTTACTGAAGAGCTCTCAGTTGCAGTCCTAGCTCAACAGGAAACATTCAAAATCAACCAAAAGGAACGAGCAGAGAAGAAAACCCTCATCCACCGAACCAAGAACGATATTCATCAGAAGAAAATCGACGAGATCAAAAACATGATGACTACAGCTGAAATCAGAAACCTGGACCTACTCATGGAAAAGGGGGCCTCATCCTGGTTAACATGTCTCCCTCTCCAATCTTTGAACTTCACCCTCACAGACAGGAGTGGCACGACGCCATGTCAGCCCGTTATAACCTGCCTCTCGTCGGACAGGCCTTACCTCAGCATTGTGCATGTGGGGAAGAAAACACCATCGATCACCTCATATCCTGTAAACTCGGAGGGTTTTGTATGTTTCCGACACAACAACGTGAGAGATTTCATTGGCCACGAACTGAATAAAGTATGTGTCCGACACTAAGATCGAAACCCCATCTCTAAATGTAGAGGGGAATCTTCCAGCTGGACACTAAACAGCCGATTGCGCCAGATCTTGAAATCAGTAGTGCGCGGTTTTGTAGGATATGGACAATATCATTTCGATGTAAGGATTTCAATCCAAGGATATCGTCCAACGCAACCAGACCATCGCCTGTAAAACATATGAAAAACACGTAGAGAGAGAAGAAAACATCACTCCAACCGTTGTCCTAGAGGTTGGAAAGTCACATTCACACACGGTCATGTCAACGACAGGGGGCGCTTGGAAGGGAATTTAATAAGACTTTGAAAACAATGTGGCTGAGAGAAGGGACTAAAACCAGGATATTCATACGATCAGTGTATCCGGTACCTGAGGCTAAGGTTGTCATTTGCCATGGTCCGCTCCGTCACCATTTCCATCAGGGGGCACCGCGGACGACTGAGGGCAGAAGGCAGCAGCGGTCGGGATGACAGTATCTACCAAATAGACTAAATCTTTTATTTATATAATTTATTGACCCCGTTTGTTTAATTTATTATTGACATTGTAAGTGTGTGTACCACTATTTATATTCAAGGCCAATATCGGCCGACCCCCCCCCGTTTTTACCTTCCTACATATCACTTGTGTAAATACGCGACCCCAATCACGCCGGGTCTCACATATTTAGTCCTGTTTGGCAACACAAGGGGGCCGACTCATTTTTATAAGCTCTGTCCCAGACTAGATATAGACGTCTGGGACAACATCAATTATCTAGGCTTGTCGGGCTATCCGGGATTAATATTTTATATACGTGACGTGTGTAGGTACGTGTACTGTGTGTGCGACATATTCCCATATATTCGATATTGTCTGTCCCATCTAAATTCCCTTTACCCTCAAATGTACCGGGATTCTCTGTCAGGCCAATGCTCTGACCACAGTTCTCGCGCGCTCCGAGAGAAACGAGAATGGGTCAGGCCAATGCTCTGACAGGGGATTCTCGGAGGAACTTTACCTCCCCCCCTCCGGTAAATCGGGGTCCCACTGTGGCAATGTAACAACGGGGGGAGGAAGCCAGCCCTATGGACCCCCCCCCCCCCCCCGCCAACAAATCCGTGTCAATAACTCACTCTTTCAGGAGTACGAGGAGGTATGTTGGAGGTTGCTACGTGACGCTCCCTGTAACGATTGTACCAACCCAGCCCAGTTCGTTAAGGAGATGTCAGCTGTAGTGCAAGAAGTAGCATCCACCAGAATTATGCTAGGACAATTAGATGTCAGCGGTTTAATTGTCCGCTTCCTATCAACTCTACAGAAACACAAAGTTCAGTTAGAGAGCGGGTTTGTTAGTACTATTGTATCAGTTCTAGTGTTGGAGGGGGTGGGTAGGGCGGTACCTGGAGTCCACCTGACGTAGATATTCTCAAGGAAGCTGCCCCATTTATTATTACCCGGTTGCTACAAGTAATGGGGAAGAATGAATATAATAGGCTGTAATTTTTATTGTCGTTATAGTGCTTGTCGGTATATTGGAAAACGTTTTGTCTCAGATCTTGATATACGTAACACTTATAGAGGGCCGGGAATATCTATTTATGAAGATTTGTAAGATTTATTTTGTCAGAAGTGTTGTATACGAGAAGAAAAAGATTGTGTTTTTGTGGATTGTGGGTTTAAATCAACGTAAATTCAGCGAAGGGGCAATAAAAACTGAAAATGGTAAAAATAAAAATACAAAAAACTGATAAAAAGGTCTTTTTTCGAAGTCAGAATGAATGTAAGAGAATTAGGGTTTAAAGTTTATTTATTGGGGCTGGACAATATCACATAACACGGGATTCCAGGCACTACTTTTTTACAGTGACAAAAAACACGGACTATTAGCAATTGACAAGATGTACACGCACAGAAGCAAATATCTCGTTCTCTGCTCTTCTATTCTCTCCTCTTCTCTCTCTGCATCTTTTTCTCTTCTCTTCTTTCTCTTCTCTTCTCTTCTCTTCTATTACTCGCTCCCCTTCTCTTCTCTTCTCTTTCTCTTCTCTTCTCTTCCTTCTCTTCTCTTCTCTATCTTCTTAATTAGTTCCCATCCCACTCCTGATCTGCTATCTCCTCACTCTCTGAATCACTCCATGGCATTGACAGGCCGGCGGACTCTCAGGATGGCCATAACATCCATATGGGCCATATTGGCTCCTGCAGCTGTTTCGCTGTCGCAGCACCTGATGGGGATATTTTATGAAGGAGCAAAGTTTAGTTTTATTAAGGAGCAGTTGCTGATGGGAACGAGGGAGAGAAAACATACCTTCTGAGGGAGTCAGGGAGTATCCCTGAATCTCGTATAGCATGTTCCTCGGTTTCCCACTCGCTGCTGGGCTGCTGCCGGGAAAGGTTTGAGATGTGATGCTGTGTTACTGCTAGAGGGCGGCAAGGTGCTTTAGGTGCTGAGGGCGCCCGCGGAGCAGGGTGGTGCCATTGGTGAAAACTTAAAATTTTTAAAACCCTTTTGAACCCTTTCCTTTTATAAATCGTGTTTCTATCCTTAAACATTTCCAGTTTCCCTGTGTAACAGGCATCAGCAAAGATTCTAACCGACTCTGGTTCAAAGTCTGACACATCATGCTCTAGCTCCCCCTCCTTTTCAATAAAATCCATCAGCACTGGAGAATTGAATGCTAGGACGAGGGAATTTAGAGGAATTTTAGTATTATCCTTCAGAGAAAAGATTGTTTTGCTATGAGCAGAAAGGGATAACTTCTCCCTTCCGAAATCGAATCCCTTGGAAACATCTACATCGCATGAAAATGGTTGATCGTGAATCAAAAAGATGGCCACTGATTTATCGCAAATTTCCTTCCAAAACACTATCTTTTGCCCCAAGTTTCCTGTTCTTGTTTCAACCGAATCTGGCCCTCGTATGGTGATTATTACCGCTCCACTTAAGTCATGGAAATGTTGTCAAAAACTGCCCGAACCTAGAAATCATTAGGGGCAAGCTAATTTTTGCACAATCCGATAGTCAATAGGCCCCTGAACCACCAAAAAAAAGTCCCAAGCCCAACTCCTGGGGGAAGTGCCCCTAATTGGCCCTAATTGATTACAGTGTATTTGTAACCATCAATTAAATCGTAAATCGTCTTAGGAAAGGAGTAGAGGGAAAACCAAGGGCACTAAAGTGTTCAGCGTCCTCGCATTAGTGGGGGTAGGTGCTGGAATTAAGTCTCTATCTCATCTGGTTAATTAGATAATTGGATAATTAGGTTTGCACAGAGCCGTTTTTTGGCTACATGGCTATAGCCACTTAGGAAAAGAGTAGAGACAAAACCGAGGGCACTAAAATGATCAGCGTCCTCGAATTAGTGGGGGTAGGTGCTAAAATTAAGTCTATCTCATCTGGTTAATTAGATAATTGGATAATTAGATCCGCACATAGCCGTTTTTGGCCACATGGCTATAGCCACTTGGGAATGGTTTAGAGACTTTTCACTGGTGCCATTTTGTAGGCAATGGCTAAGTTATGGGGGGTCGTGGTCGGACTTTTAAGCTCTATCTCAAACCGTTTAGCCGTTATTTGGATTCAAAGGTGCTGAAAATGAGCAAAAAATGGTAAAAAGTACGATTTTGAGCCTCTTAGTGGATTTTTTGCTCATTTTCAGCACCTTTGAATCCAAATAACGGCTAAACGGTTTGAGATAGAGCTTAAAAGTCCGACCACGACCCCCCATAACTTAGCCATTGCCTACAAAATGGCACCAGTGAAAAGTCTCTAAACCATTCCCAAGTGGCTATAGCCATGTGGCCAAAAACGGCTATGTGCGGATCTAATTATCCAATTATCTAATTAACCAGATGAGATAGAGACTTAATTCCAGCACCTACCCCCACTAATGCGAGGACGCTGAACACTTTAGTGCCCTTGGTTTTCCCTCTACTCCTTTCCTAAGACGATTTACGATTTAATTGATGGTTACAAATACACTGTAATCAATTAGGGCCAATTAGGGGCACTTCCCCCAGGAGTTGGGCTTGGGACTTTTTTTGGTGGTTCAGGGGCCTATTGACTATCGGATTGTGCAAAAATTAGCTTGCCCCTAATGATTTCTTGGTTCTAACAAGAATTCCATGAATTAACTTGGAAAGTTTGACTCCTGTTGACCTTCTAGGTTGTACTTCCTTATTTTGAGTACTAAACTGCTAGACTTAGATTTATACCCTGATATTCTCCAAATCGAGTTGTTAGCTTGTTTACTACTGGTTGTGTAATCATTACCAGCCCCGAGAAAGTCCTTTGCCATTCGATGAAAAGTAATGTAAGGAGATTTAGCTCGAGTTACAATGGGTGGCCCAAAGTAGCTTTCCTCTATCAATATTTTAGCATCTATCGTAAAAGATTCGACCTTGGCTAGATCTTCTAAAGGCCCGAAGGTCCTGTCCCTACCCGTTACGCATGAACTTGAAAACGTCTGAGAAAAGGTTGCATTTAATCCAGTGGTTATGTTAGTCATAGTAAATAATGCTTTACACATCCACTCCTTTGTTGATTCTAACGGTTTACAAGAAAGGACTACTCCAACGAATTTGCCACGTTACAGCCCAATCCGCAATGAAACCTCTTGTAAAGTGCGAGATTCGCTGTACGATACGTCTGGTAAGCACTGCAGTGTAGAGAACAGAAAGTCCGTTTGGAATGTAGTAGTAGTGGCCATATGGTCTGCCTAAAGAAGAAAAAACATAATTGGAAAAAAGAAAAGTTCGACAGACAACTGACAGTGGCAAGTAAGCAGCAATTGCTAGTTTGAAATTTCCAAAAGAAAATCTAAAAGGAGGCTAGTGAAACATGTAGTGAAACTTGTACTTTTAATCTTTTCCGTTTTTACCTTCCTACATATCACTTGTGTAAATACGCGACCCCAATCACGCCGGGTATCACATATTTAGTCCTGTTTGGCAACACAAGGGGGCCGACTCATTTTTATAAGCTCTGTCCCAGACTGGACGTCTGGGACAACATCAATTATCTAGGCTTGTCGGGCTATCCGGGATTATATTATTATATACGTGACGTGTGTAGGTACGTGTACTGTATGTGCGACATATTCCCATATATTCGATATTGTCTGTCCCATCTAAATTCCCTTTACCCTCAAATTTACCGGGAATCTCAGAGGAACTTTAACCCCCCCCCCCCCCCGGTAAATCGGGGTCCCACTGTGGCAATGTAACAACGGGGGGAGGGGGGGTCCAGCCCTATTATATATACTTATCAACTCTCAACTCCTAGTAACTCTATCTCTTCCAGGAGTACGAGGAGGTTTGTTGGAGGTTACTACGTGATGCTCCCTGTAACGATTGTACCAACCCAGCGCAGTTTGTCAAGGAAATGTCAGCTGTAGTACGAGAAGTAGCATCTACCCGTATTATGCTAGGACAGTTAGATGTCAGTGGTTTAATTGTCCGCTTCCTCTCCACTCTACAAAGACACAAAGTTCAGTTAGAGAGCGGTTTTGTTAGTACTATTGTGTCAGTTCTAGTGTTGGAGGGGGTAGGACGGTCCCTGGATCCTGAGTTAGATATTCTCAAGGAAGCTGCCCCATTTCTTATTACACAGGTTGCTACAAGTAATGAAGAATGATAATAGGCTGTAATTTATTATTGTCGTTATAGTGTTTTCTGTATGGGACCACCTTTTGTCTCAGATCTTGATATACGTAACATTATAGAGGGCTCGGGAATATATTTATTGAGATTTTGTAAGATTTTATTTTGTCAGAATTGTTGTATACGAGAAAAACGATTGTGTTTTGTGGGTTTAATCAACGTAAATTCAGCGACAGAGGGCAATAAAAACATGCAAATGGTAAAAATAAATATACAAAAACTGATAAAAAGTTCTTTTTTCGAGTCAGGAATGAATGTAAGAGAATTTAGGATTTAAAGTTCATTATTGGCTTGACAATTCATCACATACACACGGGATTCCAGGCACTACTTTTTAAACAAAAACACGGACTATTAGCATATTGACAAGATGTACACGCACAGACGCACATTTCTCTTCTCTTCTCTTCTCTTCTCTTCTCTTCTCTTCTCTTCTCTTCTCTTCTCTTCTCTTCTCTTCTCTTCTCTTCTCTTCTCTTCTCTTCTCTAATTCTCTTCTCTAATTCTCTTCTCTAATTCTCTTCTCTAATTCTCTTCTCTAATTCTCTTCTCTTCTCTTCTCTTCTCTTCTCTAATTCTCTTCTCTTCTCTAATTCTCTTCTCTTCTCTTCTCTCTAATTATTGTCCCCATCCCACTCCTGATCGCTGCTATCTTCCTCACTCTCTGAATCACTCCATTGCATGACAGGCCGGCGGCTCAGGATGGCCATAACATCCATACTGGCATATTGGCTCTCTGCAGGCTGCCGTTGTTCTGCAGTCACCTGATTGGGGGATTATTTTATGAAGGAGCAACGTCTAACTTTATAAAGGAGCAGTAACTAGGGTTGGCCTGGTAACGAGGGTACTGTACCTTCTTGAGGGTATTCAGGGAGTATCCCTGAATCTCGTCTAGCATGTTCCTCGGTTTCCCACTCGCTGCTGTTGCTGCTGCCGGTACAGGTGTCAGATGTGATGCTGTTGTTGCTGCTAGAGGGGCGGCAGGTGCTTTAGGTGCTGAGGGCGCCCGCGGAGCAGGGGGTGCCATTGGTGCTTGTGGAGCACGAGGTGCTGGAGGGGCGAGGGGGGCCGAGGGTGCAACGACAGGGGGCCTGATCGGCTCATCATAATGCACCTCAGTAGCCGGCAAATCAATCGGCCTAGAAATAATTAAATATATTCATCAGTTAAATTGGAATCAGCTTTCCAGTGGAATTGGAAATCGAAAATCGTCCCAAAATTCCGAATCTGAATCATGTGTGTGGGCGTGGGAAAATCTGTTTGAGAACCCATGAGAGCGCGCGGAGTGACCCAGTGATCTGTCACGGCGCGCTCCACCCAAGTTTCCCAAATGTTCTTCCTTACCTGTTATTATACTCGGATGAGGGATAATCCAGGTCTGGAGGGGGCGGTAGAATATCCAACTGCTGATCCAGATCTGGGGGCTGCAGGGGTGGTGGTAGGGAGTTAGGGAAGTCAACCGGGTCAGGATAGAATTCTGGATCGGGCGCTTCCTGCCCAGCCTCGTAACATATCTCTAGATCTTCCTGCCTTATCTGGGCTTCCCTTACTGTGTACTTGCCTGGTTACAGGATATAAAACTGTTATTGCACGTTCACAGTTACACAGCTTCTCTCTCTGTCACACTACTCGGGGTAACTAATAGGCAAGCTACTTTATTTGTTATGAGATGCTAGTGACAGCTGTTACTAGCAGCTGTCACTCGACTATAACAGTAGTCGAGTTATCAGTTATCAGCGACTTGAACAAATCGAAACGATATTTTTAATTTTTTTTCTCGTTTCGGGAGGCTATGTAAACACTGACCTAGAGCATCAACTTCATATTTCTTAGTTGTAATTGGACGGGGTTCCTTTCTCTCCTTCGTCTTTTTACTTTTCTTCCTCCCTCTCTGAATTAGTGGTAAAATCACACGATGGGATATTGGGTTTCCTTTCCTCTACACACACCAGTCACACATAGGACACATTTACATGCTTGGAGTTACTGTGGAATGTAGGAAGAGAAAAGGGGGAGAAAAGGGGGAAGTCAGAAGACTTGCTGGTATAAGATACTGGGTATGTCGTGGGGTGACGGGTGACCCGTGACATCCTGTTTCACCGCGCCCTATGACAGATAAAAAGTGGATGGAGGACTAATTGGGGTACAGGGTACAGGGTACTGGGTACTTGGTACTTGGTACTTGGTATTGGATACTGGGTGCTAGCTGGGGGTGTCTTTAAGTACCTACCCGTTTATTTTGTCGCTCATATTCCTGCTGCATTTTAGCCATCCAAACTTTTCCGAAATAGTGCGGGTCGGTATACAAATGCATCGTCTTCTTCTCGTCTTCCCATAGATTATCCATAACCTGGAATTAAAATGTAGTTGTAAAATATTTCTTGTTACCATACTATTATGTTACTAGATATTACTATAGTACTGATATTGAGAGTGATAGAATTCTCTAGATAGTAGATACTGGTCACTTGATGTTGCACTGTAGTAGTATTTCAACGACCATTATTAATTGTGTTTAGATGTTTAGATGTTATTAACTCTCTGCTTCTCTTTATTCTCTCATTTTATTTCTCTCTCTCCCTCACTCACTATGTTTGTTATATCGCTTCCTATACGATCTACTACGCATCTCTCCTTGACTAATCTGCCTGCGTGTACAATATAAGGATTGCCTATCAGTGCTAGATGAGCTACTATTTTAAGAGGAAGAGAGAGAAAGAGAGATAGAGATAGAGATAGAGAGAGAGAGAGAGAGAGAGAGAGAGAGAGAGAGAGAGAGAGAGAGAGAGAGAGAGAGAGAGAGAGAGAGAATATTGTGACTAGAGGGATGGTATGTACAGCTACTCACTCAGACAGCTATATTATTGTGCTCAAATTATACCCTAAAAGTCCTTGCGGAGAGGAAGGGAGAGAGAAATAAAAAATACTGCTTGGAGCAGGGGGAGAGAGATGCTTGATTTGTATTTCTCTCCCTACACATCGAACTGTCAATTAATAAATGTATCTTGCTACTGTATGGAGGGGATGAAAAATGGGACTAAACTTTAAGGGCGAGTAAGGAAATCATGAAATTTAAGAGACCCATCAATTTCTTCCTGAATATCGGAAATATGGATATCTTTCCTTGATCTACCGGACCCTCAAGGAGCTGTCAGGCCAATGCTCTGACAGTCACAGAGCATGCTTATTATGAAGTAAAATGTGCGGCGGTGTGAGCCACCCAAATCTTTGCCTCATGAGGTATAATAGCTGCGTGTTATTACTAGAGATTAATCTAAATGGGTAACAGTGCTAGAGTATAACTGCAGGTAACAGTGTTATCATTACAGCTAGGATAACATATACGGGTAACAGGGTGTTATCATTACTGATTACCTACCTGGAGGGGAGGGGGTAACTCTGCAGCGGTATATCGCTCCCTGACACAGGGAGTTCTGTTGTCTTTTATCACCACATTCTGATCGACAGCCACCTCTCTCGTATACCGGAATCCTTCCCCATCCACCTGGTTCAAATCTGCAGTGGGGGCCACGGTGATTAGTTTGGTGATGCCTCGTGGGCTTCGTGCGGCTAGTAGTGGAGGGGTGACTGCGTCATGCGTCACCCAGTGGGTGATTAGTGGGTGACAAAAGGGTGCACGTGACTAGTGCAGTGGGTGATTGTTGAGTGACTAGTAGCTGATGGTTGATTGTGCTTCAAATGCGATCGTGATTAACTGGTTAAAAGATATTTAAGAGGAATCGAAAATTACTCGTTTATGCCAAAATTGAGAAAATATATTGAATTGCTAACTTAAATCAATCATTGGTCGCTGCAGGTCGCCAGGAATTAGTAATCAAGACCATCGTCAATCAGATCGGCCAGATCCTCAACCCTTTCCACCACACTTTCCTCAATCTCCTCGGCAAAGTCCACAGCCTCGTCCTCAATCCTGTATCTGAGGTTCTGAGCCTTCTCCGCCGCCCTGCGGAGCAGGCGTTGAAAAGCTTCCTTCAGTTCCTCGAAAGGAGAAGGCTCAGAGGTCGGGCGGGGCCTGGGCCGGTCAGTGTAGTCAGTGTAGTTTTTGTCAGAGCGGGTAGAGATGACGGCCAGGACGGCAAGGATAACAACACAAGTTCGGATCATGATGGTACGATGGTTGGATCGAGTGGATTGAGAAATGAGGGGTTGTGCGGTGGTTTTATACTGGAATTGGGACAATGCAGTAGTGCAACCTGCCAGGTGGGCAACAAACACCGTATTGTTATAAAACTCTCCTATAGAGGACGAGAGAAGGGGAGGGAGAGAGGGGGGAAGAGAGGGGGAGAAAAAGAGGGAGAAAGAGAAAGAAAGAGAGATACTGAACTCCCTTTAAAAATTAAATGCTGGAAAAGCTGGATAGGGTAGTAACAAAGCAGCCACGTGAAAGTAGAGGCGCGCTAATGGGAATTCTTTATTTCTGGTAACTCAATATTATAGTACTACTTTAAATATTTAGAACTGCGTGATTAAAAGAATTCTGTTAGTTACTGGAGGGAAGTTCAACTACCGGGAGGGCCTATTATTTATTAGAACAATATCAAGAGCGTGCACTCACTTTTTATCGGAGCGGATTAAAACGTGATCATTGTTCGCAGTGATGAGAACACAGTGAGCTGAGCTCACCAAGTTAGTTAGGAGCTCACTGAGCTCTTTATTAAACTAACTTAGTGGAAGCATAGTTTCCCAGTGATAATAATACTAAAAACTCACTTATGGCCTGATAGTTTCGGTTCATTGCCGTTCACCTTACTCCCCATATCCTTAACCCTGTTCTCCAACTGTCGAGCCTTGCACATCGTCCTACTTGCCTGGGATGAGAGAGTGGGTGAGAGAGAGAGAGAGAGAGAAGAGAGAGAGAGAGAGAGAGAGAGAGAGAGGAGAGAGAGGGACAGAGAGACAAGAGAGACCGAGAGACAGAGGAGAGAGCGAGAGAGAGAGAGAGAGAGTGGGGTGAGAGAGAGAGAGAGAGAGAGAGAGAGAGAGAGATGAGAGAGAGGAGAGAGAGGAGAGAGACGAGAGAGAGAGATGAGAGGAGAGAGAGAGAGGAGAGGATTGGTGTAAAGTGTTTCACAAGCAATAACTATAAGCTACACACACAACACACCACACACTCCCCCCCCCCCCCTCGTGTCACCCTCTGAATAGAGCCTTTCCAACCCTATCCTTTGTGATGATCACTCAAAGTGTGCTACAATATGAGTGATCTGTCACCATCCCCATTCATCGCTCCCCATTCTCCTTGTACCTCATAGTAGGTGACATTGACCAACTATATACCCAGATCAAATAAAATGCAGTGTGAGCCGCACAAAATAGCTTCAAGCTTGGTACCTCATCGGCCAATCCAGCAAATATCTCTTCAGCGTCCTCTGCCAATTGAGCCATTAATCTCATGACGCCCACAAAGCCGAGTGTAGAGTCTCCAAAAGGTGCTTTTACTGGGAGAGATACAACTCTATTTATCCGAAGTGTCCCACAACTAGCCATATCTTCTATCAAGATGTAACTTAGTTTCACAAAGAGAAACAAGTTAGTTCAAGTTGGACAAATGTTTCGATAAACTTGTTTCTCTTTGTTATTTGGCTCTCGAGGGATCCCGATTGAGAACTGTCGGTGGGAAATGAACAAGTCGTGTAGAACAGAGAATAAGGATCGGTTGATTGTTTATTAGCCGCATATCAGTGAGGAAGTTTTGTTTTCTCCTTCCGGCTGGACAAATGAGTAGACGTAGATTTTATTGTAGAATAACGCGTTATTCTACAATAAAATCTACGTCTACTCATTTGTCCAGCCGGAAGGAGAAAACAAAACTTCCTCACAGTCGTGTAGAACTTATAGTTTCCTCTAATTCTAAATTTCTCAGTAGGTAGAATGGCTTATCATTTAGCTCCAATTGCTATAATAATAGACAGCTATTAGATTCGGGATTTGAATTAGCTATCTGAATAAAGCTGGGATGTGCTAACATATATTCTTGTTTTACACTATCTGTCATCACTGCTGAGTCTAATATTACATATATTGTGTGTAAGAAGCCATCGAGCAGTATGATTTGATTTGATTTGAAATAGATATTATATAAACGTACAAATTGCACATTAAATAAATACCCGACTGACTCTTACTAATAGTTTAGCAGCCTATGGCGCGAGTGCTTACGTCTTAAAAAAAAACTAATTTAAAAATATTTAAAAAAAGTAGCTATAAGGCTACGACACACTCTTATACTAGTTATAAGCTAAATTTATTTCACTCAATAATAATAACAATTATACTTAATACTTACCCTTGATTCCCAGTTCCCCACCTCCCTCCCCCATGAACCATACCCCGAATTTAACGTCATGTCGACTGTTGGGTAGATGTTAAGATCAGTTATAATTCACATCTGTGGTGCGGGTCCACCATCTTGTTTCAAACTGTTCAACACCACTCCAAACCTTCAATTTGAGTACAATGCAAGAATGAAAGCTATGTGCGGAAGAAGGACAGTTACTGTAAAGTTAAAAGAAGAGAAAGGGGCCCACACCACAGCAGCGAATTAAGTTATGTCGTGTAAGGCTTTCCAGAGATGGTCTTTCAGTCTAGAGGAAAATAAATGGTGTTCAGCTGTATTTCTCAGTTCTTTAGGAAGTAAGTTCCACTCAAGGTGGCAGCGATAAAAGTAACAGTTTTTGAACAGGTCTACTCTGGGTTGTTCGGTACATATAATGTCCGTACTGTCTCGTTTTGTTTGTTGTCTGGTGGCACGTCTGTCATGTAATTCTGGATTGTATTTTTGTAGGAAAGATGGGAGTTTTATAGGAGACGTCTCATAGAATATTTTATGGAACAATTTAAGATCATTATATTGGAATTTTTGAGTCATTGGGAGTACGTCAATCTCCCTGAGTTTCTTTATATACGTATCTAAACTATAACTGGTATCTGTTTCACCGAATATCCATTTTGTGGCACGTTTCTGGAGTCGTTCAAACTTAAGCAGACTTGACTCACTTTGTGGACGCCATATTTGGCTACAGTGTTCGAACAAAGATCTAACTAGACTAATGTAGAGGTTCTTCTTTTTAAGGGGACATTTAACTAATACGCCTACACGCTTCACCAGTCCTAATCTTTGAGAAGCTTTGGAAACAACATTTTTCTGGTGTTCGATTGGCGACAACTTGTGATTAGTTGAGACTCCTAGATCAACTTCATTTTCACATAATTTGATTTCATCTCTGCCTAGGTGATAATTTAATTGACGTTGTTTAATAATTTTAGTACACCTAAGCAGCTTACACTTTTTAGGATGGAATATCATTTTATTATCCTTTGCCCATTCCACTAAACTATCGATGTCGGGCTGCAAACTATCTTCTTCACTATTTATAACCCGCCAAATTTTCAGATCATCTGCATATAGCCTAATTTTGGTTAGATCATCTTCTCTTAAAACATTAACAATATCATTTATGAATAACACAAACAAGAAAGGACCTAGTATTGATCCTTGTGGAACTCCACTCCTAACCTCTACCCATTCTGAAAATTCCCCATCTAACACAACCCTCTGTTGCCTACCAGATAAATAATTCATTAGGAAACGTAACATCTTACCTCCTAAATTAAACTCATTTTTCAGCTTATTTATTATTACATCATGAGATACACTATCGAAGGCTTTCTGAAAGTCAAAGTAAACTATATCAGTTTGATTTCGGTTATTTATGTTCAACGCTAATTCACAATTAAACTCAATCAGTTGTGATGTACATGATTTCAAGGGTACAAAACCATGCTGGTAGGGAGTTATTTTTTCCAGACAGGCTTTATATAGGCGTTCTCTTACTAATTTCTCAAAAACTTTCATAACAAGGCAAGTCAGGGATATAGGCCTATAATTCTCAACGCATGATCGTTCCCCTTTCTTGTAAACTGGGACAACGTTCGCGGTTTTCCATTCTGTTGGTATACATCCCTCTGAGTATGATTTATTAAATATAAGGGTGAGTGGATAAGCTAGGGATTTATGACATTTCTTAAGCACAACACCGTCAATATTATCTGGACCTGTTGCTTTTGACGCATCCAACTTTTTTAGAATCTTTAGAATCTCATCAAATCTAAATATCTCAGAGTTAAAATCATTAGTGTGATCTCTATCAATATCAACAGTTTCTTTGTAGGTGCTAGATTCAGTGAATTGATTACAGAAAAATTCATTGAACATTTCACATTTACGACGACTCGAAGAGCTAAATTTATTATTAAAGTATACTCTCTCAGGAATTCTAGTGCTATTCGTTTTGGACTTTACGTGTTTGAAAAATTTCTTTGATACATTAGCATTGGGTGTAAGTTCATCTATAGAGGAAAGCTCGAGAAAGGATGTTTCTTTCTCTATTGCTAGTGTTCTGTATTGATGTTCTTTGAGTTCGTATTCCTCTTTAGCTACAATACTATCTATATTTTTTAAGAAGGCTTTTCTAGAGTTATCGAACGATTTCTTAAGTTGGCGTAGTTCTTCATCATACCAAGGTGGCTGTGAGCCAATTTTTACATTGACTAATGGTACATTATGACGTAGTGCAATGTCTAACCTAGACTTAAAGACTTGTAGGGACTGCTCCGCTGACAGATCCTTGAACTGTCCTAACCAATCAATTCCTAAAAGCTCTTCATTTAGAGAGTCCCAATCAGCTTTTCTATAGGAAAATTTCTTACAATTTTTATACTTAGGGCGTGACTTTTTGAAATTTATCTCACATTTTAGTGTAAGATGGTCCGACTTTACAAGACTATTCTCTTCGAGCAAAACATTAGAATAAGTAGTTTCTATGTTAGTAAGTATTAAGTCGAGAATATTTCCATCCCTATGCGTTGGAACATTAACTAAAGACTTTAGGCCTAGAGATAAAAATAAATTGATAAAACTCTCATGAGTACTATTATTTGACACTGGGACGTCCCAGTTATCCACCGAACTTAGGTTTAGATCCCCTATAATGGTGAGATTCTTAAACTTCTTGGCAAGATTAGTATAGTAACGTTCCGCCTCTTTGAAGTGTTCCGATCCAGAATAATCATATCTATAAAATGTCGAGATACAAACGGGTGCTATATTTTTATGTTTTAGAAGAATAGTAACTATTGGTAAATCGGTCTTCGTTTTAACTAACTCTGTCTCAACTCCAATATTGTTTTTACATAGTATTAAAACTCCTCCACCTCCTTTTTTACTAAAAGTTTTCATATCCTTCTCAGTGCGGTCTTTTCTAAATATAGAGTAATATTTATCTGATATAAGTTCCCCTTCACTAATATATTTATTCAGCCAAGTTTCATTTAAAACAACGATATCGGGCGAGTAGGTGAATAAGTATGCTTTTAGATCCCTAAGTTTAGAGGCCTGAAATTCAGGCTGATCCCCACCTATTGTGTGCATCTTTATCAGACCGTTAACATTACAATACACTAAGTTCAACTTTTTATCAGGCCCTGGATTAATAATGTCAGGATGGCTTCTCAGCAGTAGCATTTTCGCTAACGACGTAACAAACATAACAAGTATAGTATATCTGCATCTGACTTTGAACAAATTAATGCCTGCAATCCTAAACTTTTTATAACATCGATATGCATACTTACTATGTCTCATACCTTTGACTAAGAAGAGGAATAGGACACAATTTGCATACCAAATATATGGTGAATTCAGATCAAACACAAATTGGCCTTCTTTTCTGAACTTGACGGGTGGAGGGGTACTCCTGAGCATTATTCCTAAAAGAGCTATCATTAGTATTGTGTAACAAATATATATGAGGAAATGATAGATTAGTATGTCTGTCGTTTCATTGTATTGTCTTTTGTTATTGTCGGTGTTGTCAATTTTTATCCTTTTCCCCCCAGCCAGACCCCCCGCAAAACCCCCAATAGTTTTTCTGTATTGTTCGACACTGATCATTGAATGGGAATGGGTTTAGGGTTTAGGAATGGGTTAACAAATGGGGAAATTAGGGGACAATGATGAAAACTCGGCCCCCCCAAACCCCAGAGAATTGTTATCATTAAATTATATATTATAAATCGAGATATCAGTTAAGAACTAACTCCTCATACATAATCTCATTTAACACGTTGTACCCATTATTGTTGAGGTGTACTCCGTCCTCCGAAAACAAAACACTATTAAAATTAAGTTCATTATTTAAAAACTCAATTGTCCAATCCGACACTACACAATTCAAAGACCTTCCTACACTCATCACAATACGATTAAACATAAACACGTTACTCGCTATCCAACCACTATCAGGTCTGAGGGGGATAACCGTAGCGAGAACGATCTCGGTATCATCCCCAAACCTTCTCCTAACCTCCCTAACTAAATCTACATATGCCTTATACACACTCCCTTTACCCTTACTCGACCTTACAAACCCTCCCCAATATCTGATGTCATTGGTCCCAAACGCCAAAATAACCTTGTTAACCTCTAGACATGGGTGCGTCACTTCCAGTCCGTTCAACATATCCATAGCCAAACTCCCCCTCCAGTTCTCATTCGGCCTACAAAGTCTCGCCCCTGAAATCGAGATGTTCACTAGCGCCGGGTCCTCGTGGATCCACTTTGTCATACTGGTTCCTAGTAGAAGTGTCCTTGGTGTCAGTCTGGGGTTCGGCAGTGCTGGTGTTGGTAGAAGGGGCGATCTGGTAGGGAACACAGAGTTCTCTTCCTGATACCCATCTACGGCAGGCGGCGAGGTTGGCGACAAAGTCATCTGTGATGCTGGAGCTTCCACCCGAGACGGGTGTACTACGAACTGGGGCACCTTCTGGGACTTAGCTGGGGTTGGTGCAGGTGGAGTTGGTTCTGGAGGCGATGTTCTGTGCCTCTTCCTAAAAGACAGGGCATATCTCACGCCATGCTCAACCTTCTGTGCACGGTGCTTAAAGTGCTCTTGGCACCCTGGCTTCATGGTGTACGCCTCACCATCCTTAGTGGTTATAGACAGCTTAGGCCGCATCCGGCCATCACCAAGGTAGGGAATGAAATCTACAGCACCATCGTTGCCGACGGTCACGACGGTGATAGGTGAGTTGTCCACCAGCGAAGTCTCGAAATCTGAGTGGTATCCCACGCCGTCCCCTTTTCTGTATCTAGTGACTAGGCAGGAGTTGAACTCAGTCCCTTGGTCCTTGTTAATCCTCCCCATCAGCTTGTTAATGTTCGGGTATTTAGTTATGTCCCTGGGTGCCAGGTCCACATTGGCCCACCCGTAGGGACACCCAGTGTTAGTTAGCCAGGTATTCTTGCCAGTTAATCCTCCTACTTCCCATTTCATCATCTCGAGGTCCTCATCAGAAACATATCTCCCGTGGTGGGTAACAAACTGATTCGGATCCTTTTCTGGAACTCCATCTCTCTTACGCCTCTCTAGCTCCTTTTGTACAATCTGTATAATCCTCTCCAACACGGGCGATGATACCCTGGTAAAGACTTCCTCTAGAGGTGTGTTGTCTAGAATCATGTTGGAGGCGTTGTTAACAACCATTCCTAAAACTCCATGGCTAAAACAGGCTGTTAATCCAAGAACATTGCGTCCTCAAATTAATTTGTTTAAAGTAGTGCCGAAAAGCCTGAAAAGTATGCGTTCTCTACTTATACCCCTATTCCACGAAATCGTTCTCTCACTATCATTTTCTCTAACTGATCTCTCTCTCTCTCTCTCTATTATCTCTCTCTCTATCTCTCTCCATAGAGGAACAAGCAATGTAATAACTAACTACCCTTCTTCTTAATTTTGCCTTATAGGGCAGCCCGCAGCTAAAGCTATGGATGAGTAGAAGGGCACACAAGCACAGCACAGCAATCATCCTTTGAGAAGGAAATGCAGAAAATGTAGTTAGAAAGAAAATGAGAGAGAGAGAGAGAGGGAGAGAGAGAGAGAGAGAGAGAGAGAGAGAAAATGAGAGAGATTATGATTCTCTAACTGGGTAGGGCGGTGTAAATAGACGTACGTCGCGAGTGTTTAGTTAGTCAACGTGTTATTGCTACACATGATACTTGATATCTAATACAAACACAGTAGACCAGAGACCTAATACAAGGTCCAATAAAACCACGTGGTGCCAAACATACCAAGTCCTGAGAAAAAAGTCTTGTACCTATGTTAGCTTGTATCATAATGCATAACATCCACTTCAAATGACCAATTGTGCGACAACAATGACCCTTCTATAATGCTGGAAATCCATTTGAAATGGATTTATTAATCATCAGACCAATACTGCCATTATACCTCATCCCCTCCATCCCACTCAACCTGTCAATGCCCCTGTATAGTACTACAGATTGTTCCCAAGTATCGTACCTCATTGAAAAGATCAGCAAAGAGAGTCTCTGCGTGGGAAGATAGAGAGGCCAACTGTCGAATAATCCCAACCAGTGCATTCATGTTGACGTGTTGTAACTCGTCATTTCCCTGGTGTAGGTATTTAGTTTAGTGTCATGTGAATTGCCAGACACTGACTGTAACATTACGCACACTACGTGAGGCCGCTACTCACGTAGCCGCACCGGTGCGGAGAGGACAGTCTTATATGAGAAAACGTGTGATCTAAACAACACAGTTATTCCATTGGTCTTACCTTGAGATTTGCGTTGAGCGGAGCTCTCACCAGCTCTATTGGCTGCACTACACGTTGCGTCAAAGGCATCGCTTATCCAATGAAATCCATTAACATATCTAACTATCGTTATATCGTTGTAAAATGTTACATCTTTCAACAAAGATCACAAAGAATCAGTGAAAACACGATAAAATGACTTTATAACACAAGAGGGAGTGTGTGTACAACCTACAACGCTCTCTGTCTAGATTTGGCGCCCGCCAGTCTGTTGCAACTGTTGCTCATGACCCACAATTAACTGTTATCTCTCTCTGCATTCCACCCTTTGAAACTGTTACAACGATTGTTACGAGTGTGTAGGAATGTAGAGAGGCACTCTGTAGCTTCATTTCCAACTGTTTGACCCGTTTTGTGTGAGCTCTCTGTGTGTGAACCACCTAATTTGTGATTGTTTTGCTTCTAGGTGCCCGCCAGCGGGGTCTATAGAACATAACTCTCTCCCTAGCTTGCAGATATACCTGTAAACCCCTCGCTGACGCTCGGGATTTACAGGGCTGTAACGCACGGTCCCTTCGGGACCCGTGCATTACAGCTCAATAGACGCACTGCTCTGCAGTGTGTCTATTGATTATATGCACGCGCGGGAGGGAGTTATGTACTATATGTATACTTTATATCAGGTATCAGGTAGCCGGTAAAGTAAAACCCAAAATAAAAAGACCCTCACTTAGGTTTTGTGAAATTTCCCACGGTCATAGCTCCACTCCCTGATAAGATAGAGACTTGAAATTTGTAAGAAGAACTCGACATGATCTTCCTACAAAACAAATTTCAAGTCCCTTTCTCATCAGCGAGTGATTACAAGATTACAAGATTACAAATAAGTTTTAGTATACATAACAAATGAATACAACGCACTCAGCAGAGCTTCCGCGTGATAAAATGATATTCCCTATATGAGTGAACTACTTCCCCTCAGTGAGCAGGGCAACAAGGGAGTTATCTCTAGGGCTCGAGTATCCTCTGACAGGTGGAAAGTCTGGTATGGTAGCAAGGAAGTCTCCAAGTGTGACTTTTAGGTTCTCGATTGATGTTGCCAGCCGTACTTCCTCGGGCATCCTGTTAAAGAGTTGAACCGCTCTAACTCCGAATGATGCATCCCGTAGCGTCTGGACTGATTTCTGTGCCGATGTGATGATCCGAGGGACAATAGCTTTCGGACCGTGTCGATGGTGGACGTAGAAGGATATGTTCGTGCTATTAGGTGCTAGCCCCTTGTATATCTTCCACATATGTATGATCATGTATCTTTCCCGTCTTCTCTGCAAAGAAAGTATCCTGAGGTGAGCTAATCGTTCCCAGTAATTCATGCCTTCACAGTCTGTGATTCTCCGTGTGAAGAAACGTTGGATTCCCTCGATCTTTGCAATCTCGCCAGTTTGGCATGGCGACCATAGTGGCGAGCAGTATTCTAGCTTCGGCCGAATGAGCGATTTCAGTAAGGTAACCATGGTTGCTGTAGATCTGTCTCTGAACACTCCTAGGACCCATCCAGCTAATCTTTTGGCTTCTCTGGTGATGATACCGATGTGTGTTGTCCACGATGCGTCATTGGTCATGTGGATACCCAGATCTTTCACACAGTGTGCAGGGTTAATGTCCTCACCATTTGTATTGTAGTATCGATAGTTTTCCACATTGAAGGGAAGAACTCGTAGAAGCTTTGTTTTGTTCAGGGTGTAGTTGAGAATTTCGAACTTGTCCTCATGTAGAAGCATGTTGTTCTTCTTTGACCAATCGGCGATTCTGTCGAGGTCTCCCTGAAGTGATTTCATGTCCTCTGCTTGTTCGATCGATTGCCTGCTCTTCGTGTCGTCTGCAAACGTTAGTGTACCACCCAGCGTGCAAGCGGCCAAATCACTAACATAGATAATAAACAGAAGTGGACCCAGCACTGAGCCCTGGATCACACTACTGATGACATATTCTGGTCTGGAGCAGTAGCCCTCCATCACTACCGTCTGTGCTCTACCTGTAAGGAAGGCCTCGAT
Organism: Hormiphora californensis; assembly: GCA_020137815.1. Taxonomy (NCBI): domain Eukaryota; kingdom Metazoa; phylum Ctenophora; class Tentaculata; order Cydippida; family Pleurobrachiidae; genus Hormiphora; species Hormiphora californensis. The sequence goes on from CM035352.1 coordinate 8,411,334, forward strand.
CCAGTTCAACAGTTTTCCTCGTATGCCGTATCTTTGCAGCTTGCCCAGTAGGATTCGAATATCGACTTTATCGAATGCTTTAGCAAAATCGATATAGGCCACATCTACTTCGTGGCCATTGTTCAGATCCTCTAGGATTGCATCGTAATGGTTGAGTAGTTGCGTCAGACAGCTTCTACCCGACCGGAATCCATGCTGCTCCTCGTTTATGATCCCTGCCTTTCCACAAAGTCCGCTAGTTGACTTCTTACCACTCGTTCGAAGGTTTTAGTGACGTGGCTCGTCAGTGCCACTGGGCGGTAGTTCTCTGGCAGACTCTTATTGCCCTTCTTGAAAATGGGTGCAATTTGTTGTTTCTTCAGTTCGGCGGGAATGAACCCGCGGTGAAAGGATTGGTTCCACAATATCCATAGTGGATAGCAAAGTTTATCCCTGGCCTCGTGGAGAATCAGTGATGGAATATCGCCTTTGGGTGCTGCGGAATGTGGGTTTAGCTCCTTCAAGGCCCCTTCGATGATTGCAGGGGAAAGTTCAATATCTGTCAACTCGGCTTTCCTCTCTTCGATATCCATTAGGGCGTTTTCTACGTTGACTAGGGAGGGGTCACTGAAAACTTTAACATACTGGTCCTGGAGTATTTCAGCTTTCCTCCGTGGATCATCCGTCAGCTCTCCACTCTGTGACAGTAATGGTCCAACTGTCGACTGTACTTTTCTTTTCCTCTTCGCAAAAGAGTAAAAAGCTCTGGGATTCTTCTTGATCTGTGCCACTGCTTTGTCTTCCTTGGTGCAGAACTGGGCCAGCCCTGTGTGTTTGTGTGTGCGTGTGTGTGAGAATGTGTGTTTGTGTCTGTGTCCTATCGCGAAGGTGCTTGTTTTGACGCTGAGTTCTATTAAAAGCACAGCATCTTCGCGCGCGCGTGTGTGTCGCTTTGGTGACACGCGCGCGCGTTTTCTGAGATCTGAGAGAGAAGAGCGATTGATGTTTTGAGAGTGAGTTTTCTTTTGTCGGAGCGAAGCAACTTTCAAAAGCGTGTGTTCTCTTAGTCAACTGAACTGTAACAATCCTTTACCGTTACTTTTACATTCACAAAAATAAAAGACAACGTGTTTACTTTCGCCTTTACGCTCCAGCTGACGGGTACGCCCCATACGTGTCACGAAACCACCCCAAGAACGCCCCCTTTACAGAACAACCCCTTTCGGCAGTCCTTACTTTACACCAACTGGTGAGCTTCAAAACGTTTACTGATGTCACGAAATCACGTCAGTAATGTCAGCCTGAGCCAAGAGCCATTGTCACAGTGGGACACAATTGACCTCTTCTCGATTGGCGGTGACCAAACTCCGTTCGACCAGCGCCCACTAGAAACATACCTGGCAGATTTGGACATTTCACGAGTTGAGCCAGAACGGAAACCACTGACCTCGCGACATGCATTGGCGTCAAGAATCGTGTCAAGTTCTCCACAACGAGAGCAAAGTTTCCGAATCCCTGAAGATAAGCCCAGGATACCAGAGAAAAGAATGTCACGAACTTTGGACCGATCAAGAGCTCTGAGTTGCCGAAGCACGTCATCTAACAAACCAAACGTGCCCAGAAACCCCGTGGTAGTTCCAGCAAGTCGACCAGTAGCAGATCATTATCAACGGAACGTCCAACCAACTCAAGTCGACCAAAACAGATACAGAACCCCTCCCTCCGGAATAAAACCACCAAAGTTCAAGGAAGGGAATAGTCTGAAATCGTACCTGAAGAGATTTGAAGATTATCTGTCAATGGCGACCGAGAACCCTCAGGATGTGCGTGGAATCCTACTTAACTGCTTAAAGTGCGATGCCACCTATGATCGGATACGCCGTCTGAAGTTCAGCCAAGAAGAAATGGCCAATCCACACAAGTTGCTACAATTCATCCGTGATGCTATCCTGAATGACGCTGCCATTGCTGAGACAAATCGTTTAGAACTGAAGGACATTAAACAGGATGAACACGAGTCGGTATCTGACTTTGCAGAGAGAATCCATCGGGCAGCAGAGCTTGCGTTCCCAGGTGAGTCCGATGATCGTGTGAACGCAAACAAGATAGACGCTCTACAAGATGGTCTTCATGACCGTGATGTTGCTAAGGATGTCTGTGACTGGAAGAAACAGGACGTCGCTTTTGAAACTCTGGTTGCAGAAGCTGAGAGAGCAGCGACGCAGAACAAAATCTTCAAGAGAGGCGGTGCTGATTATGGAGCCACTGTTTATGCAATTCGGAGTGACGGACGAATGAGCCAAAACCAGCCTTACCAGAGAAAGAGTTGGAATCCGTGCAAGTTCTGTAAGAAGACGAACCACACGGAAGCAAACTGTAGGTTCAAGATAACTTGCCAAATATGTGGTCAAGACCTACATGAAGCCAGAAACTGTCCCGTGCTAGCGAGCACTATCCAAACCGATGTTAACCCGATGCAGAATCAGCAGACCATGAACTTCCGACCCCAGACATTCACAACTGGTAACAGAAGACAAGCCACATCGTCAGTGCCTGGAACGAGAGAACATGATCGAGCCAACGGTCTATGCTATGTTTGTCATCAGAATGGACACCTCAGCAGAAATTGCCAGAACCGAGGATGGCAGTTAAACGAGAGAGCGGTCGGAGATTTTCACAACGCGGACACACACCAGAACTCCGGCCGCGCCAATTAATTGAGCGGACAGTGACCCCGGCACAGAAGAAGGAAATCGAGGAAAACAGGGTGACCACACCCGAATCTGTGCCGGTAAAATGCGTCTGGGATTCACCACGATCAGACAAGGTGTATCCTAGAGAGGAAGAAGGAGATACAGCAACATCTTTAAACAGTACACAAGCTGTAGCGGGTACCGAAGTAGCACCCGATGAGAATGATAAAGGTCTTTCCACAGCATCTGATGTGGACTCAAAGGAACTCGTAATCACTCCTAAGTCTTCCCCAAGAACAAAGAAAACGGAAAAAGTGGTCATCCGAAAGCAGGAGAAGAATCAATCCCACACTGACGTGAGCGATGAGAAAAATGAAATAGTCGATAGTTCAGCAGTGATTGAGGTCGAGGGCAACAATGAGGACGATGTTATCCCTGAACCCAAGACCAAACGGAAGAAAAAGAGAAACAAGAGGAGCAAGGCAGCGAAAGTGAAAGCCCTCTCTGGAGAAGAAATACGGAAATCTCAAGAAATTATTGTAAACGGACTCATCCATGGCCCCGCATGGTGTGAGGATCAAACTAAACACCCGGTGCGCATGTTCATCGATACAGGAAGCCAAGTTAACCTTATTGACTGGACAACTGTATGTAAGTACGGGCTAGTGTCTGAGATCCGTGAGACAAACAGAAAGTTGAGAGATTTCAGCGGAAATCGGATACCTTGCAGAGGCGCCATCTCCTTGTGTATGATAGTCGGAGGAGCCACCATTAATCTGGTCAACTTCGTGGTGTGCGAAGGAATGGATACAGATATTCTATTAGGTGACCCGTTCTGTCGTAGCACAGGAGCCGCCTTGGACTATACGAACGCTGAACTAAGAGTCCCAAACGGTGAACCAGTACCTTTCCTGCCAAGACCAAGAAGCACCAAGAAGATTCTCCAGATAAGGTGGGGAGAAACTACCACAATACCACCTCATACTATGGGGTATGTCGTAGGATCCCTGAAGGAAGATTGTCTAGGTGATACGATCGGTCTTGTCTCAACTGATTGGTCACGGAAAAATAATGGCCTACTCATTGGTGACGCAATTGCCGAAGCTATGGAAGGAGACATTCCCATGAGAGTTTTGAACTTTAGCGAGGAGCCGATAACCCTCCAAAGGGGTAATAAAGCCGCTAAATTCCGCCCAGTGCCAGAGTACGACCCTTATTCTAGAGTGGAATGGGAAGACCGAATCCAATTTCTCCGTGAGTCTGAGGAACCGGAAGTCGAGAAATGGACAAAGGAAGAGCTATTCGAGCGTCTAAAAGTAAAAACTGCATCCAGGAACCTCACGAAACAACAGGCTCAAGATCTACAAGACATTATTTGGGAGCACAGGGACTGTTTTGCATACGATGAGTATGATCTCGGTTCCTGCAATATGTACAAAGCTACGATCAAGTTGAAGGAAGGGGCTACACCTCAGTGGACCCCTCCATTCCCTTGCCCATACAAGCTTGAGGGGGAGATGCAGAAAACAATCGATGAGATGGTGAAAACGAATGTGGTGGAGATCCTTCCGCAACGGTCAGATTGGAACTCACCAACATTCCTGGTACGAAAGAAAACACCTAAAGGGCAGCCTCAGCGTTACAGGCTTGTGTGCGACCTAAGGAACGTGAACAAGATGTGTATGCCAGCAAACTTCCCATTGGCTCATTTGGATCATGTCTTGGATAAAATCGGCCAGGACAAGATATTTTCCTCTTTTGACCTTACCCGAGGATACTGGCAGCTTCCCTATGACTGAATCCTCGAAACAGATCACTGCCTTCTTGTATAAGAACACCCAGTACGCATTCTCGAAGACAGTGATGGGACATCGATCATCCGGACCATCTTTCTGCGATATGATGAATCGTCTGCTCGGATCTCTCCCGATAGAGCAAGTTGTCCAATTTGTGGACGACCTCCTCCTATCTTCTGTCACAGCTGACCAGCACCTTGATCGGTTGGAACGGCTTCTGTCCAGATTGTATGGTGCGAACCTCAAGATTTCACCCGACAAAAGTCAGCTGATGAGAGATGCAGTTGATTTCGTTGGAGTTCGTGTCAGCGGTGGCGGTATAAGTATCACTGAAGACCGTGTAGCTGACCTCCTAGCACTCCGTGAGCCTGAATCAAAGAAAGAGGTCATGCAAGCAATGGGTGCCCTGAACTATGTGAGAAAGTGGATTCCAGCCTACAGTTCTATCAGTAAGCCAATATTCGCTTCTATACGCGGGGAAAGGAGTGCAAGTTCAAATGGACCAAAGAGTGTAGTGAAGCGTACGCCAAGCTGAAGCAGCTCGTCGCGGAAAGTACACAGCTTGCAATACCAAATCCAGAAGATCCTTACAGCTCCTACGAGGTCACACTAGATGCCAGTGAGAAAGGTTTAGGCGCCTCCCTATCCCAGGAATTGGATACACCTGAAGGTGGTAGAGAACGAAGGATTGTCGCTTACTACAGCCGAGCTCTCCCCGAGTACAAGAGAGCACGGGGACAGACGAAGCTGGAGTTCGAGGCTCTGTTCGCAGCAATCCAGCACTGGACCATATATCTTTATAACGTGAAACAGTTTGTCGTCATAACAGACTGTTTATCCTTGGTAAAAGCCGAAGGTACCCTGTTCACGAAGCCAGACAACGCGGTAACCAAGAAAGTTATGAAGTTAGCCGAGTTCAACTTCAAACTCCAGCATTTAAGTGGCCCGGAAAACAAGATTTGTGATTGGTTGTCAAGGTTCAGCCTGCCGCCAACCAAGATCGAAGCCGAAACACAAACGACACCTCAGACCCATGAAGATTTGACTAAAGTTGTCAAGGTTGTAAATCTATGTGATAGAAACAACGAAGAGATGCAACAAGATGTCATCCGAAAGATACCTGAGGATCGTCACAACTCCACAGAGTCCGAAGCAGACACAGAGTCCAACCATGAAGACTGCTCGAGTAGCAGCGTGGATACAGGAACGTACATGTCTACTGAAGATTCCTCTGAAGACATATCTCTGTCGACAATACGAGTTAACAGTGTGAGCGAGTGCGAAGTCTTTCTCATAAAGAGCACTCAGTTTCCTGCAGCATCGTACGTCACGGAATATGAATACTTCAGTAATGAAGACAAGCCACCCACCCAATCAGATGAAGACAGCCACCCGCAACATGAGAGTATTGGCTCTGAAGAAACTCTAGGCCTTTGTGAAATACTCAACGATTTGGTGAGCTGTGAAGAAATAAGCACCTGTCCAGAAAAAGTCATGACTGAAAATAACGAAGAAGAAGAAAAAGAATGGTCATATGAGCAGGAGATTCATTGTTTATGCGCAGAGCAAGAATCTCACTTTCCGTCAGGATCCGGAAGGATCGCGTCGATCCAGCAAAACGGTGTACAGATCCCCGTAGTTGGAAAGACCTGGACTGATTGGGAGACTGTCCAGGAGAAAGATGACATGCTAAAGTTAGTGAGAAAATGGGTGAGTGACGGGAATAGACAAGTGGTACAAGCCAACAGGGCCCCACCTGATCTAGAGTCTTTGTGGAAACAGTACCAGCTCCTCCGGATAGAGGATGGTGTATTGCAAAGAAAATGGCTCGATCTCAAGACAAATGATTCCAAATGGCTGATTGTGGTACCTATGAAGGAGCGAGATGAGCTTATCAGACAGGCTCATGACTTCCACACAGGTCACGCCGGAGTCAGTGCAACAGTTGATCACCTACGAAGAAACTTTTACTGGCCGGCCCAGCCCAAACAAGTCGGACTATACATCGGTCAGTGTGTAAATTGTGCCTCAAACAAACAGCGTCAACAGACCTTCCAAGCCGAGATGGCCACATTTGTGTGTCACGAGTTCAACGCCGTTATTGTAATCGATCATATCGTTCCAGAAGCCCGTGGATCGACGATAAGAGGCAACAAGAACGTCCTAACAATTACAGACGTTTATTCAAACTTTCTAGTTGCAGTGCCTACGAAGACCCAAACATCCGTTGAGAGCCGTGAGAAAATTCTCGCTCATTGGATCTGGAAATTTGGTTGGCCGAGAGAAATAATCTGTGATCAACATCAGAACTTCAATGGCAAAGAATTCAAAGATTTCTTCGAAAAACTGAACGTAAAAGTTCAACCCGGCCAAGCCTATTCAGCCCGCAGTACTGGACGTGCTGAAAATAGCAACAAAAAGATTGATCGAATTCTCAGAGCGACCCTGTTCGAGTCCAACCCTAAAGATTGGGATTTGCATCTTGATCAAGTGTGCTTCAAGCTAAACAACACCAGATCTAGAAGAACAGGCTTCACGGCACACAGGATTGTCTTTGGCACAGAACCGAACATGCCTGATGCCTTACATCTCCGCCGAACCATAGACAGAGAGAATAAGACTCCAAATATGGACATTCCAACATCCGTCTACCATCGCTACAGAGAGATCTGCAACTTAAGCTACAAGATCAGGCAAAACGTCAATGAAGACCTGATAGCGGCCAAAAAGCAATTCAACAAGAGGCTAAATGACCCGGAATTAGCAGTTGGAGATCAAGTTTTGGCAAAAATCCCGTGCCCAGTACATAAATTTGGGCCTAGATTCAGTGGACCTTTTCCAGTGAGCCAAGTGCTCAGCCCCTACCTCTACAGAGTGAAGATGAGCGTAGGAGACAAGGTTATTGGTGTGGGAAAGTTGAAGTTATTTGCACGCAACGGCAAAACGGTAGAGTGTAAAAATTCGGAGAAACTGAAGGAAACCGAATCAAACCCACCAATGATGCCAGTTCTAGTTCAGCATGCAAATGCAGATCACCAGGATTGTAACGAAACTTCAGTTGAAATCGTGCCAACACCAGAGCAACCCGAAGATGACCATGATACAGCGGAAACATCTTCTCCAACACCAGAGCAACCCGAAGATGACCATGATACAGCGGAAACACCTTCTCCAGACCAAACCTCTCCGCCAGTTACAGGAGGAAATGACCGGAGAATCAGGCTTCGAGCTCATGTCAAACCACCTGACCGATTCAGGGGTTAGTTGTCATGTGGTCGAATATGAAGTGTGTTCCTACTCAGTGCACGAGATTTCGCCACTCCCCAACACTGACTGCTGCTATGCCTGAACATCTTCGACTCCACATTGAGGCGCATCTGTTCCGGAAGTTAAGATCTTCTGATCTCCCTCTACATTTAAACAGTGTTTTACACTAATAAGTTGAGTGTACTCGACAACCCGTTAAAATCCTTTTGGATTTATTTTTATAACCCCAACCAAGTTGAGTGTACTCGACAACCCATCAAATCCTCTTGGATTTCGATTTTATTTTAACAACTAAGTTGAGTGTACTCGACAACCCGTTAAAATCCTTTTGGATTTATTTTTATAACCCCAACCAAGTTGAGTGTACTCGACAACCCATCAAATCCTCTTGGATTTCGATTTTATTTTAACAACTAAGTTGAGTGTACTCGACAACCCGTTAAAATCCTTTTGGATTTATTTTTATAATCCCCAACCAAGTTGAGAGTTCTCGACAACAGCAACCATACAACTGACCTCTATCTGTTGATATGTTTTGATGATCCAAAAACAAACTGAAACCTGATGACAAGGGTAAATGTGCTACCTAACGATACATGGCAGCTACCAATCTGCGATACCGGTGAACAGTTCATGTGAAGTGTGAACATGCGATATTTTGCTTCCTTGAGACATGATAAGGAGGTGAAGAGAAGCCGTGATCTATTGGTTGAGATCAATGGTTTTGTCAGGAACCGGCCGTTGCTGAAGTTTGATTACCCCCTGAGAAACTCGCTTGAGAAGAGTGAAACAGACCGGTGTCCGATCCAGATCTCATCATCAATTTTCCATCAACCTGTGCGCCATCCTTTGACATCGTGTTCCTGGGGTGGACGGTATCGGCCAACATGGTGCAACGTGAACAGCAATGCCCCCTTTTAATTGGAACTTCAGAGACCTTTCTTCCTTACCTTCATCGTGAAATCATTGTTTAAAGCGAGAATTTCTCTGAGAAAGAGAAAACAGAAAAAGAAACAAATTGTAATATTTTATACAGTGTATTACTGACCATGAACATGTTTGTATTCACAAAATGTGAAGCTTTTAATGATCTTAATTTATTACCCGGGTATGCTATGGTCCGATTTTATTATTCTACACAGTATTTTTAATGAATTATTTTTACCGTTAACGTAACTCCTTGTAGAGTGTATCTTGTAAGTCATGTGTACTCTTTCTCGATATTCGTTTATTTTCATCGTCCCGTGCTCATGGTACAGTTCTGGGCTATTCTGTCGAGGACACCGTGTCACCGGCTCAAAGGAGTCGGTGGCAACGGCGCTTTTTGTCCTTGATGGAATGGTGCAGAACTGGGCCAGCCCTGTGTGTTTGTGTGTGCGTGTGTGTGAGAATGTGTGTTTGTGTCTGTGTCCTATCGCGAAGGTGCTTGTTTTGACGCTGAGTTCTATTAAAAGCACAGCATCTTCGCGCGCGCGTGTGTGTCGCTTTGGTGACACGCGCGCGCGTTTTCTGAGATCTGAGAGAGAAGAGCGATTGATGTTTTGAGAGTGAGTTTTCTTTTGTCGGAGCGAAGCAACTTTCAAAAGCGTGTGTTCTCTTAGTCAACTGAACTGTAACAATCCTTTACCGTTACTTTTACATTCACAAAATAAAAGACAACGTGTTTACTTTCGCCTTTACGCTCCAGCTGACGGGTACGCCCCATACGTGTCACGAAACCACCCCAAGAACGCCCCCTTTACAGAACAACCCCTTTCGGCAGTCCTTACTTTACACCAACCTCAGCATTTATACTTCGGGTAATGTGTTCCTTGATATTGGTGATGATCTCAGCTGCAAGGGCTTCTAGTTTGGCAACTCTGGTCTGGCCGGCCCCCTTCTTCTGTAGCTTCTTTATTCGTCTGTCGATCCTCCTCCTCTTTGATTTCAACTTGGTTAGTGCCTTGTCCTTAACAAGATGGGAGTAGTCCTGGATTTTCTTCAGTGGGGCACTGGAGCATGTGACCTGAAGGACAGTGAGGGTTAGTAGGTTTGTGAATGCTGTGAGCCTATCAATGTTTTCAAGTGATTCACACAATTCCCAAAGAACATCCCAATCAATATCACTAAGCAAGTCCCTCAGTTTATTCATATCCGATTTGTGATAACACACTCCTTCGAATGACCAACGATCTAGTTTTTTCTTCTTAAAGTGTGGAGTGCATGTCATGTTATACCCTAGTACACCGGCTACTGTTTTGTGATCTGACATACTAATGGTTGCTTCAACCTCAGTTTTGATAAAGTAGTCCGGTCTATTAGTCAAAATTACATCAAGCAAACTGGACTCTCTTGTTGCATCGTCGACAACTTGACATAGGAAATTTTGTTGTGTAAAGTTCTCTGTTGCTGCTGATATTCTGTCTTCTCTGTCTCCCCCCGGGGTTGAAAGATCCCAATTGTGGTGTGGTAGGTTTAGGTCCCCCATGATGTAGAGATCAGGGACAGTTCTTTCGTGGGAGTGCTTGTTTATAAAGGCCTGTAGTGTCTCAAGCAGGTCTTGGTAATCACTGGTGCGGTAGATTGAGGCAACTATGGTGTGACACCTAGCCATGTACACAGCAACCATGTTGTTGAAGTTGTCTCCCCAAGAAGTTTTATCAGTGACTATCAGCGAGCCATGAACGAACAGAGCACAGCCTCCCCCGGTCCTGGTCTCCCTATCTGCTCGCCACAGACTGTATCCCGGTATCTTTACTTGTGCGTCCTCCACTCTTCCATCCCACCACGTCTCAGTTAGGCCCACTGCCATTACAGGTAGATCAGAGCTGGTGATTTGGTCCGCAAGGTATCTCATTTTCCACTTTGTTTTGCTAGTGGCGGCAGGGTTGAGACTCCTGCCGTTAATAAGGAGAAGCTTTGATCCGCATACTTCTCCTTTGGTGCCTGCTATGACCATGTGAAATTTCACCAAACCCAAGTGAGGGTCGTTTCAGTTTGGGGGTTTCTTTACAAGTACCTAACCTGTAGCTGGTAGCACATTCAAAAAGGGAAATATCGATCCGTTACAGAAAAGGCCTCCAGGTGACTCACCACAGCATGAGATAGTAAGAGGTTCACGTCATATTAGTAAACCTGGTTCACCAATATGACGTGAATCTAAAGAGTTGGTGAGTGTATCTTTTAATGGTTATGTGCTGTCCTCGCATGCTGTGGCCTGTGAGGAGACTCCTCGTGGAGTGCATCCGGCACTGGAGGCCTTTGAACGGGGGATCTGCGATTGTAGCGTTTGCCAAGAAACTCTGAAATATCGGCATGTACTATGCTAGAGTCCCCTCATGCACGTACGTCTCTTCAGAAGGTCCTGCTGTAGCTCAGTGACAGCAGGAGTCAGCGTATGCCAACTGGAAAAATATTTTCACAAAAAGTTTATTTTCGAATTTTCGGTTTTCGGTTTTTTTTCGATTCCAGTTTTATTTTTATTGCATTTATATTTGGCCACCTGGACGCGCGCGGCCAAATTTAATTTAATGCGCTGCTTTAACGCGCGCATATCGAATAGAAGATTTGTGTCGCGAGAACTCCCAAAAATTCAAAAATTTATTTATTTTTATTTAGAAACCTTAATCCAAATTCTTGGAATGCGCTGCAGCCCCCTCATGCGCGCACCCCCGCAACGAGGGGACTGGAGGGAATGCCGCGCGCGCGTTTGGCCAGATCTGGCCAGAGTCGAAAATAACTTTGCGAGCGAAAAAACGGCGGTGCTTATAACTTTAGCCCCTGAAGTCCGTTTGACTTGATTCTTTCACCAGTTGTTAGATCTGACAATTATCTACCTTGCTGTTTTTGAGAGAAGTTAATTGGACTTGAGGAGGCTGAGCAATAGCCGTTCAAAGATTGGTTGTTTTCAAAAAGTGACGTCACAGATCCCTGCAGGGACACTTTTGTTTCAAATTTGAATTAAAATCTCGAATTTTTTATTTTACCGCACTCGATTTTGCGGAGTTTGGTTCATATCTCCTGTTCCTGATAAGATAGAGACCTGAAACCAGTTGCATTTGAAAGCTGTTATCTTCCTCTTTCCAACGCTACCAAAACGATTTCTGTACCTTATCTGGAACCGGAGATATGATTGATTATGTATTCCCCCCCAGCGCGGTATTCCCTCCAGGCCCCTTATATTATATTATAAGGGGCCTGCAACGTATGCCAATCCAAATTCCATAATGTTAGTCAGTTAGTCCGATAATTGTTTTTTTCAAACTCCTCCCACAGTTTTTGAGCTAGACCCCTGAAAATTTGTACACTGGTACCTTGGACCAAGGCGGATGTAAGTACGGGCTCAGATTTTTGATCCGATTCCGATCTTTACAGCATTGACGTCACGGGGTGACGTCATTGCGACAAAAAGACTTACATTTTCAAACGCTTCTAAGACCCTGAAAACGGCTCTAAATCAAAAAACTAACGCCATCGTGGGGAAAGAGAATCGTTTGAACTTCATTTTAGTTGATGGCGATTTCCCGTAACTCAATGTTTAAGGGTCGTAAATCGCGTCGGGAAAGTTAAAAATGCCAAAAATACGATATTTTTCACCGTAGCCACCCAAAATCTTATCCAATCGATATGAAACTTGGTCGGTATGTGAATTTTAATGTCCTTTGGCCAGGGGTTCCCGGAAAACGGATTGGCAAGATGAGAACTGACCGGAGTTCTTATAATTCACGAATTTGGAATTTTTCGTCGACTTTTTTTTGGCGACATAAAACGCGAACGAGAGGAAATTTTCAATGAATTTTAAAATTTTACACTGCGCGTGTAATTTTAGGTTCCGCGCGCCACGTTTTGCGGCGCAGCATAGAGAATTACCACACGGCGCGGCGACAATTTCTTGGAAGACTTTTTTTGATCATTTTTCACACGTCGGATTCCGCGTTTTTCCACCTCCACATCCACATCCACCGATCATCCATCCCTGTGCTCCAATTCACTGCTTAGTAGACTCACTTCCAAACCGTTCTCTTTCACATTCTCTGACAACTCTGGCGTTCTCTCTTCAACTGTTTCTCAATCCAGACGGTTGCAAACCCAGGCAAACAGGTTTATTAGACTCTCACTCTGATTTCCTGTTTTCTCGCCGAAACTTCGCCCAGCTTTTTCTTATCGCTGTGGTAGCGCTCTTGATATACCGAAAAGTAAATCAACAGTTCGTGTACTTTTGGAAACCGTTCTTAAAGGTTGACAAGATACCTAAAACTTTTCGTATATCGTCTTATTTTGATTTATCATTAATTTTCAGCATTTTTTCAGAATTTTTTGTCGGCTAGAAATATGTGCAAAATAGGGGGTCTACTGACAAATGAGTGTGCCTTTTTTAAAATTGATACCGTAATATCTCCGGTTCCTGATGAGATACAGAAACCGTTTTGGTAGCGTTGGAAAGGTCTTATTGAGAACAATCCAACGCAACCAAGATCAAGTCTTTATCTTTTGAGGAACCGGAAACGTGAATTTCAATTTGCGAGACGCAGTGAGTGTGCCCAGTAAAACCAGTGCTGACAATATCGGTAGACCCCCTATTTCGAATTTTTTTCTAGCCGACAAAAAATTCTGAAAAAATGCTGAAAATTAATGATAAATCAAAATAAGACGATATAAGAAAAGTTTTAGGTATCTTGTCAACCTTTAAGGAGATCTAGAACCAGGGGTTCCCGGAAAACGGATTGGCAAGATGAGAACTGACCGGAGTTCTTAAAATTTCACGAAGTTGGTTTTGTATTGTATTGTATTTAGTCCAAAAACCAATTAAATAAATTAGTTTGGATGCCCGGGCCCATTTGGTGTCACGGGGGTAAAACCTTTAGGCTACTGTCATAAATAATGGCATATCTCGTTTATTTTTCAATCTCTCGTTTTTCTTTTCTCTTTCTCTCCATCCCTCTATCTCTTTCTCCCTCTTTTCCTCTTTCTCCCACTCTCCACCTCCATATCTCCCTCTTTCTCTTTTTTTCTCTCTTTTATTTATATGTATTTCTCTTACTATCTCTCCGTCTTTCTCGATATATCTCACTCTTTATATCACAATTTGTTTTTCTTTATCTCTCTCGATATTCATCATTTATGACAGTAGCCTAAAGGTTTTACCCCCGTGACACCAAATGGGCCCGGGCATCCAAACTAATTTATTTAATTGGTTTTTGGACTAAATTTCTGTTCTTTTTGGTGTAATAAATCGACTATTTTGAGTCGGAATATACCCAAGAAAACGTTTTAGGGTCAGCCGAAGTGGAAATTTTAAAGGGTATGCATAAAATCATGAATTTGAGCATAAATATGCAAATAACGGCTAAACGGTGCGAGATACGAATTTTTGTCCGGGGGACGACCCCCCACAAATCGACTATTTTGAGTCGGAATATACCCAAGAAAACGTTCTAGGGTCAGCCGAAGTGGAAATTTTAAAGAATATGCATAAATTTGAGCATAAATATGCAAATAACGGCTAAACGGTGCGAGATACGAATTTTTGTCTGGGGGACGACCCCCCATAAATCGACTATTTTGAGTCGGAAAATACCCAAGAAAACGTTCTAGGGTCAGCCGAAGTGGACATTTTAACGGTTATGCATAAAATCATGAATTTGAGCATAAATATGCAAATAATGGCTAAACGGTGCGAGATAAGAATTTTTGTCCGGGGGACGACCCCCCATAAATCGACTATTTTGAGTCGGAATATACCCATGAAAACGTTTTAGGACGAGCCGAAGTGGAAATATAACGCAATTAAGTTATTAAAATGAATAATTAATGAATAATTAATGAATAATTAATGAACTATGGCGATTTCGAAGTTTTCACATAGCCTATACCACGCCAAATAATGCAAGGAACCAATGTTCCAAACGGCAAGTCTCTACTATTTCTGGTTTAGGAGAACACTCAATCTCCTCCCCTCCCCTCCCGTCCCCTCCCTTACATTTTTGCATTTTGGGACCCCTCTGGCAAATTTTTACCTTACATCCGATCATTCTGAAATTTTGTATGCCTCTTCTCCAATATGAGAGTACAAAATTTCATCCCTCTAATTCATCTGGAACATGCATTTTTAAAGCATCAAAAACCCCGAAATTTGCAATGGTATATACAGGGTGTCCCATATATTCTCCGGGTCGGTTGGCGAGCTGTCACGCAAAAACGGTGATAGTTGTGTGAAAACAAACTGCGGGAGTGTGCTGGATTAATTCCTTCCTAACTGATGGCTTTGTTTTAAAATTAAATTTCAAAAGTTCATTTTTCATGAATGAACATTGCTGCCGTTCATTCATGAATTCTGAAATATTGTTTACCTTGAGTAAGTAACTTTTCTTTGGCTCGCAATTATCTTTCCAATGAGTACCATAAAACTCAAATTGAAGCACCAGGTCACATGACAGTTGAGAAAATGAACATGCATGATTTTGGCTCTTTTTGAGACTTTCAATCGGCTGTATCACCGCTACCTTATCTTCAATCTTTTTGAAGCTTTGGGTGAACATTGGATAAGCAAAGATCATTGCTCACAAGAAAAATCAAGGTCAAAACTCAAAGTTCATTTTTAAGTTTTGGTAGTTCATTCCACTCATTCAGGAACCAACAACCCTAAAGTGATGAAAAGTGTTGGATTTTGTTTGGTCCATGTCCTGCAATGACAGAGAGGTGTAGTGACGTGTTTCCGAGCTAGTTAGTGGGTGCCATGTGATCATGACGATATCTGACACCTTCGTTGAGCAATAATTAAGAGATTTTCTCAAATTAAAGCATGTGATTCGGGTCTTCTGCGATTGGTATCGTGCAGCAATCTTGAGAGATCTCATAGCACCTCAAAAATGATGAAAAGTTCAATGAATTGAGTTGATTTAATGATTTATTATCGAAAATGGTCGCTGAGTTCAATGTGGCATCGGTGTTAATCTTATTGAGCACTATGTAGTAGCACTGGCAGGTTAACACGCTTGTGTGTAGAAGTGTTGCGTGTGCTCTCTCTTTTATTTTTTGAGTTAGAGGGTATTTCTAAGGTGGGGGCTCTGCCCCCACACCCCCGTTTAAGGTGGGGGCTGCGCCCCCACACCCCCCTTTTGGGCCCGGGGCACTTGCCAGTGCTATGATTGTATTGGTCCAAAAAATAAAAAACTTGTATAGTCAAATTTTTAAATCAAGTGACAGGCCGCCGCGCATGGTTTTGCACGTGCAAATCGAAATCGAGTTCCTGACAATCTTAAGACTTGAACCCGGAAGCGTTGGAAAGATAATTTTTTTCTCTTTCCAACGCAACAAAGATCAAGCCTTTATCTTATCAGGAGCCAGAGATATGATTGAAAATGTTTAGCACGCGCCAATCCATTTAGGTGAATGCGTGGCGGCCTGTCACTTGATTTAAAAATTGAACTATACTTGGACGTGAAAAATTTTCTGATTTGAAAAACAAAATTTTGACCGCACGAATTAAGAAAGCAGGTTAAGCGTGGCGTAAAAAAGCAGCACTTTTTTGGGGAAATTCGCGCGTTATAGTAAATGATTTACCCGCCTCACCAAAATTGTAATGGCCGTTTTTTCAAAAACCCAATGTGTATGATAGTAGGAGCGGTTAGATCACCACGTGGTTAAAATCGCGTGCCACCCCTTTTTGCGCATTGTCATAGCTCCTCGAGGTCGCATCCAATCAAGAAATGTCCCTCAAGTTTTCGCTTCTCCTTGAGGAGATCTACAGGTTTGATGAAGGTCACTTTTGGATTGGATGCGAAATGAAGCCGTGAGAGTAACCTGAGATTAGGGTGGCGCGCGACTTTCTGCACGTGCTGATCTAACCGCTCCTACTATGAGACTCATTGCTCTAAGGAACAAACACATTATCTTTTAAAAATCAAACACAAATGTCACCGGTTATATGAGGATAAATTACCATTTACCAGGTCACGGGTTCCCAGCAAACGGGTACTCTAGTTGTTTGAAAAATACAAATGCCTAGCCTGAAAACCACCACCTCTCCTACAGATGTCAAATATATATCCTGGAGCGATATCAGAACCCTTGTTGGAAGCCAAAACTCACACTAAGAAACCACCAAACGCGTTCGTTTTGTACTGCAATGAAAACAGGGATTCGGTTAAGAAACAGGTAGAACGACGGGGGACTAAAATACATGTTGATCTAGTCTCAAATTGATTGCCGGAGATTCTCTAGTTTCCTATCACCCATCACAGAAATTCTGTGCAGTTCATCTTCCATTTCTTCAGATCAGGGAGTCTCCACAGGGAATGTTTGATGCCAGGAATGAGATAACTCGGCAACTTGCCAAAGATTGGAATGCCCTCCCCCAGGAGGAACGAGAGGTAAACATCACAACTCTCCTATTTCTATTGCTGCAAATTCGTGTATAATTCCTCTCACTAAAATGTCTCATCCCTCTCAGAAATATTTTGAGAAGTACGAGGAGGGGATCCGAGAGGAGCGAATAGTGGGAGACACTAGCGTGGTACGCACAAAAAAATGCGCGCCACACCGATTTCGTTTTTCAAAAAACACGCAAGAAAAAGTTTTTCAACATCGACTTTTCACGTTTTGGCTCATAACTCCTGTTCCTGATAAGATAAAGACTTCAAACCTTCACCATTCGATGGGGCTTACAATTCCCTTTCCAACGGTACCCAAACGATCTCATCAGGAACAGGCCAAAAACGTGACAAGCCAAAAATCGTGAAAATTTTTCAATATCGACTTTTCATGTTTTGGCCCATAACTCCTGTTCCTGATGAGATAAAGACTTCAAACCGGCGCCATTCGATGGGCAATGAAATTCCCTTTCCAACGGTACCCAAACAATTTCTGTAGCTCATCAGGAACCGGAGATATGATCGATTATGATAATAACCCTTGTAAGGGCCCTTTGGCATTATGATAAATGGCCATATCTCCGGTTCCTGATAAGCTACAGAGTTCGTTTGGGTACCGTTGGAAAGGGAATTGTAAGCCCCATCGAATGGTGAAGGTTTGAAGTCTTTATCTTATCAGGAACAGGAGTTATGAGCCAAAACGTGAAAAGTCGATGTTGAAAAACTTTTCCTTGCGTGTTTTTTGAAAAACGAAATTGGTGTGGCGCGCATTTTTTGCGTGTACCACGCTAGTGTCTCCCACTAGAAGAAGGAACCGACTAATGTTTGCTATGAGTGAAAGTGAATCAGAATTACTGCCAGACCAAGATCAACAGAATGACAATAATAATCACCATCAGACACCCGCCCATAATTCTTTAGTAATCACCCGTTCGAGGGACATCACCCCTTCCATCACCTGTTTGCGAACGGCAGGGCGTCCACATCATCAGGATTCCCTGGACCCTTTAAGATGAACAGTAATAAGGGTTGATGATGTATCCGTTTGTTTATGTGGATTAATTCAAGACTCTAGACATGGTTCCCAAGAGTTGCCGCAAAAACTTGTCATATTGATACACAAACATTCAGATACATAACATTCACATTCACAAAGAGTGTTACGGTATTCTGGCTAAGAGTTTTATCAATTAAAAGTCCAGCTTTCGACCCAAAGTTTATTATTACATTAATATTTTAGTTTAACCGTTATCTTGTGCCATGCATTGCTAAGACAGCCCCGTAGATTCCAGATATTTCGAACTTTTTCCGGTTGTCAAAACTTTCTTTCAACGAAAAACATCTGTAAAAGTATCCAAATTATGCGCAACGATGAATTTGTAAGTTTAGAATCAAGAACGATCACCAAATGCCTGGATGAATAATTTGTCACTGTTAACTACGTTTTTGCTAGTTTTTTTAAAAATTGGATCGCTTTCTCGCTCTCTCTCTAGTCTCTGCCATAATTTCCGGAAGTCATCTAATTAATATACACTTTAATTAAGGAGCCATGAAATCGGTCGTCACTTTAGGGAGGGCAAACCACAGCCTGAAACCAGACCGAAATCTACTGAACTACAAATTCGAGCAATACAGATACTCCTCCAGTAAGTTTTGGAGAGCTTCCATCATCAAAATTCATCAAGTTTTCCAAGATACTAAATGATGAGAACGAATGTATTAACTCCTTTCATTTCAGGCTTATCACCCCGTGTCACACGACGGCCTCTGAAAAATTGTCCCTACCGGGTGAGTCAAGGAAGCGATATATCCTATCAGGCAACACGGTTGAGCTGCCTATTCAACCACATCTTAGTATCCCCGTCCGGGGAGCCTTTCTACCTATCTTCCACATTCTGAGGATCAAGTTAGCCTTTTTCACGCTGAAGATGACGCCACTCTGTGTACAGTTCCCTCTCACTGAAACCCCTCTGTGGAATATTACACACCGGTGGCTGGATGAGAGAACTCTGCTATTGTTAATATCACGAACTCTCTACACACTATCTCTTGACAAGGATAGTGGTGCTACAATTCCATGCTGAACACGTCCTACCTCACCCATCTCTCCTGTTGTATGATTTCACACAAGATAGGGAGGTTTATCTGGTGAT
The DNA here is from genome assembly GCA_020137815.1 of Hormiphora californensis. Classification (NCBI taxonomy): domain Eukaryota; kingdom Metazoa; phylum Ctenophora; class Tentaculata; order Cydippida; family Pleurobrachiidae; genus Hormiphora; species Hormiphora californensis. The sequence continues at coordinate 8,430,572 of CM035352.1, forward strand.
GACTCACAAGGAAGGTGACGGGTTTCCTCACAATATTATCCGCTACTCCGATTACTCGGTAGTGTGTAATATCCCCCAAACTGGTATAGCTCGGTTTGTGGCAGTTAGGGAGGGGTATTTGAGTATAGTTGTTGAAGGAAAACTGAAATCTCTCCCACTTCCCTCCTACTTCTGAGGAACAAGATAAGGATGACTCTCCGCCAACACAACCAAAACCATACACCTGGAGCCAAGATTCGGAGACAATAGAAGTAGTTTTGGAAATCCCACGGGGACTTGAGAAGTCAGATCTTGTGGTTGATCCCACTCTGAATTCTTTGGAAGTTAGGACACATGGTGGCCAGTGTCTCCTAGACATCCGATTATTTGGTCGTATAGAGCCTGAAAATACCACGTGGAGCTTTGCTGGATCTGGTAAGGTCGAGATAACCCTGATGAAATATCAAGAAGCACACAACTGGGCGGCACTCGAGGAATCCCCCGGGTTTGATCACGCTGGCAACCTCATCAACTCAATATCAGACCTTAGTGCAGCGGAACTACAGACAATGAGAGACCGTCTGGCATCTCTCTCCCACCTGACGTCAGACCAACTTGACAGCACATCTCCCCTTTACACCCCTAGTAAAGACATGGAGGAGTGTGATGGTGTGGACGGTGAACCAGTCTTGGTACAAGGATACCAGTTTACCCCAGAGGAGGGAGGGGATGAGGTTCTAACACAGACCCACCTAGTTGAACTATCCCCAGGGTGCCTTCTAACCACTGAGTCGGACAACTCCTTTCACTATCAGCCATAACGTGGATGCATGTGTGTATGAGGTAGGTGGATGGAGAGGGAGGTCCGTGGAGACATGTCAGAACCTGTAACGCACTAAACACTATACAGGCAACTAAGACCCAAAAGAAGTTTATTGTCTCCCCCCAGAGTGGACGATATACAGCGATTATTGATATTAGTAGGAACGTGTATTTGTACATGTGTACTGAGGGTGGTAATGAGGGGAATATGTCTATTGTTTCTATAGAGGGAGATGTGAGTGAGATTGTTGGAGTTTCAGCGAGAGAATCCTCTCTTTTATTACTCAGCTGAAGAGTCTTTTATCCGAATAGAAGTTTTAACCTTTTAATGGATTATATTTTTATTGAACGAGCCCGTTTGATTTTCCTGATTCCTGCAGCTGCACTGAACAACACCACACTAATGACTTCCCCGGTCCCCACCCCCTACTGCCCCCCCCCTAATGATAGGGCGCAATGGCATCTCTCACGCTATACCAATACCAATTCCCCCTTAGACAATGACTCCCTGTTATTTCCTTTACCATCCCCCTCAACATCCTCCCCTTTACCACTTGCCAGCTGTTATACCCCTCACCTCATTTGCCCGTACTCCATTTCAAACTCATTTAGAAGGCATACACCTGTGTCGACCAACCAAGGCATTCATTCGGCAGCCTGGTTATTGAGCTTTTGCTAATGACAGGTGGTAGCTTTTATCAACACCATTAGTCTTTAGCTGGAATGCTGTGATTGTTGGCGTTCTCCTTTCCTATTTCCCAGCCCTGTTAACATGCATTAGAGGGTTAGCTAGCGCCAGGTGTCATTAGATTCCTCTTTAAATCCATCTCCGAGATCGCCCCCAGTCGAAACATTGCATCTTTGTGAATGTTTCTTCTTTTCCTCTTTCTTGTATTTTTGGGACAATGTCATACTAAAGGAGTTAGGCCGGGCAGTGAACGTTTTGGGGATCCTCCTTCTTGGCGTGATTATGGCCCCTCTTCCTCCCCTTCCACTCACCCAACCTCATCGACTTCTTTTATAACCCCAACAACATCTCAACATGTTGTTCATGGTAAACATTTCGGGGGGGGGGGGGGGCACAGTTTCCTGTTTCGCAGTAGCCCAGGTGTCGTGTATTCGTCTGTTTCTAAAGTCCATTTTCATTTCTCTATTCCACTTGATAGTAGCATCATAGTGATTCACTTTATCTATGTTGTAAAGCTAGTAACGTCTGCCATCACCCCTATCTAACTCAGATATTACTTTTTTAATGGAACCACATCACGTCTTTATCTCCCAGCAAACCTCCCCTGCTATCCCTTCTCTAAATTCTAAGGACAGCTATATAGTACTTTGTAACTGTCAGCTACCTCTCGCTCTCCCGCCTCTAGACTCGTGTACAATAACCCCCTCTCCCTGCCACTAGACTCGTGTACAATAACCCCCTCTCCCTGCCACTAGACCAATGTATAATAACCCCCTCTCCCCTGCCTCTAATAACCCCCTTTCCCTGCCTCTAATAACCCCCTTTCCCTGCCTCTAATAACCCCTCTCCCTGCCTCTAGACTCCTGACTCATGTACAATACCCCCCTGCCTCTAATAACCCCTCCCCCTGCCTCTTATAACCCCCTCTCCCTGCCTCTAGTCTCATGTACAATAACCCCCTCTCCCTGCCTCTAGACTCATGTACAATAACCTGCCCTGGACTCGAGATGACGAGAACAGAGGAAAATACACTGGAACCTTCGGAGAGGTACACGTGTGGAAGAGAATAAAAAACGGGAAACGGGAAATGGCGGTTGTAAAGATCCCGACCGTTCCCCAACACATTGAAAAACTGCACAAAGAACGGGACAAAATGCTCCGGATCAACCATCAGAACATAGTACAATGCCTTTCTCCGACTATATTCGGGGAGGATTTCAACCTGGATAAACAATACAAGAGTGGTATCCCCTGGAGGGATGTGTTGGTTATGGAGTTTTGCAATGCGGGTAATTTAAGGAAGGTTTTTAATGCTAATAAAGCACGGTGTGAGCATGGAGGAGAGTCTGAATATTTGTAGTGATTTGGGAGGGGCGCTACAATATCTCCACGAGACACACCACATTATACATAGGTGAGCGGTTGGGATGAACGGGGGGGGGGGTTCCTTCTTAATTCAGGTGTTCGGGTTGTACAGACGTTTGGTTTGGGGGGGGGGGGGGTGTCCCCCGTTTGTGTCGATTGTACCTTGAACTGCGCCCCGAAGTGGTACTGTTGTGTCCGTCTGTCTAACATTCTTTTCATTCTACAGGGATATGAAGCCAGAGAATATCTTCGTCTCCAAAACAACCAACCCATCTCGACCATTCCTTTACAAAGTTGGGGACTTGGGCGAAGTGACGGAGGTCATGAAATCAGATGGTCTCACTCACGTCTCTACCCTTCAGACCCACGGCACCTTCGCATACATGGCCCCTGAACAACTCCTATACGATCCTTATGACGGAACTATGAAGATGGGTGAAAGTACAGACTTGTGGGGTCTAGGAACGATCATATCTGAAGCGGTGTACGGGCTCCGTCCCTTTTTTCACGACCAAGGCCACCACATACACACAGACATTGCAACATACTGTAACAGCATTATAACAAAATCTGATGAAACAATTCATATTTACTAAGGAGGGCGCTATGAGGGATGCTAACTTTAGTCCCATCCACTGTGCAGAGCTACCCCACAACTCAACTCTCCCTCCCTTTATGTTATCCCGGGTTAATGGCATCCTCAGGAGTGCCTTTCTATCAAATCGGAAGGTCCGGGGTGATAACTGGAATGGGGTGTTTGGAATTTATAGGATGATTAAAGAACTGGCGGAGATGAAGATCTGCAAGGTATTTGATTGTGATCGTGCACACTTTCGGTATGAAGAGGTCGTGACGTCACAAGGAGATTCTACTCCGCAAACAATCGACCAGATCATTATCACAACAGATGGTGATACCGTCACCCTCCCCCTAACCACAGGTTTCTACCTTGCATTCTCTGACTCCCCAGAGCAAGCTCTGAGGATTCCTGAGGTACCCCGGACCCTTCAAGAGTATTTCGAGGACTCTGAAATGTTCTACAAACGGGGCCTGGAACGAAGTTTAGTGGGGTATATCCTCAAATTAAAGCTGTACTTGGCTGCCATGGTAACCAGCTTGTCAGCATTCCGCTCGCTGGTAAAGACACGAAACGATCAGTTCCAATCCGGCCACCTGGGCCCTTTTAAAGCGCTCAGTGAACTCCAGGATTACCCAGTCTACCAAGACATGGTGACTGATTGTACGTCTCTTCTGGCAGGAGCTGGGGAGCTGGTGGAGCATTGTGGGGATCTGGAGAGGGACATTGAGATCCAGGTTCAGTATATCTCCTGGTGGGTGGACACATTTAGAGGGTTCTCCAGTCACACTGAGTGGACTGATGTCTACCTGTTAGTAGATAGTTTCAAGGAACGCTACACGGAGCTTGCTAAACGGTTTTCTGTGCTGTCTAATGGTGTGTATCGGCACGTGGGTAGGGTTGAGGAGAAGAAAGGGGAGGTCGAGGGGGCAAGGGGGACAATATTTAAGGCACAGAAGATCCGGTCTACTGCTGTCCCGGGTAATAGAATTACACTGCTGTTAGAGGAAAATGAAAAACTGTTCCGGGAGCTGCAGTTAGAGTTAAATTCAGAACAATGATCAATGATTGATCATCATTGAATGATGTAAAATATAAACACACTTTAGAACTCACTTTTGCACTTTTATGGGAATTTATTTGTTGATGTAACTTACTTTTTTACTAGACTGATGATGTAGTATACAAGCCCTTTTATTTTGTTTTTTTAGAAACACAGACTCATTATTTTGTCCAATTCTAATCAAATGATTCTTAATTATCAATCCTTACAAACTTTTCTGTAGCAAAAACAAAACCGCTATGTCTGCTCTACGACGTCTACTAAACGTACGTCCCCTGTGTATGCGAGCCCTATCTGATGTCGCCAAGGTGCAGTCTGTGATACCCAGTGTGACGGACCAGGCTAACCCCATCGCTGGATACGAGTATATCAGGACGGAATCTCATCCTGTTGGCGCTAGTACTGACAAATTCCCCTCTGCTCCCCCCGCCACCACCGGTATTCATGTTGTTACTGGAGAGGAGGTGAAGTTCCCTTATTTTCACTGCAAGGATGCCTGTTATGATCCCAATGTGACCATCACGTAAGTTGTGTGTTGTAGAGCCTAAGTGTTGTAGAGAATTGTAATTTGACCATCACATTCTTTACTACTGCTTCTAACTTTGCATTCATCATTTTATGAAGGTTATAAGGTGGCTTACAATTTATTATTAGGATCGCATTACATCTAAATGTTACACCTGGTGCTTCCCGGAGAGGGCCTGTTACATTTCGCAAATCAACAATATTCTCTCCTTCTCTCTTACTACTTAGCTCTGCCGAACCCTGAACCCTCACAAACACTAATAAAATGTAATGTGCGCCACACTCTCTCCTCTCTCAGCGATTTGTAACAATAATCTCTCTCTCCCCCTCTCAGCGACCTGGTTGAGGTTATCCCTGCTGACTCGGAAAAGGGACCCATCGATATCTGGCTAGATGGTTTCGAGTTCCCTGAGCTGCCTAAGAAGGCTGGAGAGGTCTACAAAATTAAGGGTAAGTTAGAAAGAGTGCATCTTGCTTTCCACTCCATATGATCTGATGATGTTGAATGTAATTATTGATTTAATTAAATGAGCTCCTAGGGATAACCCAAATGTCACCGTGGGTCTGCTTCCTCTGATCCTTTCTCAACGCGGCCATTCTTCCTTGTTCTAACCCTCCTTTACAATATGATGTGAGAGAGTTGAGAGGGTCGAGCATGAGTCTTCCCTTCTTAATTCTTCTCTTACAATGGCCCTTGGGTCTGCTTCCTTTAACCCTTTCTCAACGTGCTCAGGGCCGGGTTTGAACACAACAAAGGTCTTCCATTCTTCATTTTTCTAACCCTCCTTTACAATATTGGATGTGAGAGAGTGTCGAGCAAGAGTCTGATCCCTTCTAACAATCCCTTTACACAGGTACGGCTGTCGGCGAGATGGGTCCCACTGCTGATTTGTGGCGTTACAAATACGATATCCCCGCTGTCGATGAGGCCTATCACTTTTGGAGGAAATATGGAACTATCAGGACGGACACCCTTCCCGAGGACCAGTTTGATGCAATGTGGACTCACTTCTTTAACAACCCCCTCCTCGACAGGTAGGAACACCCCAGGAATAACATGAGGTGGAATATATTGGATGGGAGTCCCTCCCATTCCCCAATATGTATCCTCCACTAATTAAATCCACTGCACTACCAGGTTTGAGTTGAGGCGAGGGTGCAACATTATTCACGATATGGATCTCATCCCGGAGCCCACTCTTGTAGAAGAGATGTTCAGGGCGTGTAGGAGAATTAACGATTATCCTATGACAATCAGGTATGTGTTTTAACTCTTTTACAATAACAACACCTGGTAACCATGGTAACCAATTAGATAATTCTAGACGGACTGATCCCCATGATAGCCCTAACTCCCCTACCAGCCCACCCTTATTTCTACAGCCGCCCGCCCTTACTACCCTAGCAACCCCCCCCCCCCCGCCCTTACTACCTTCCCTTCCCACCGGCCCTTACCATACTTCCCCTTCCCCCAGGATCCTGGAGGGTATCAAGGACAAGCTCCCCTACGACCCTGTAGTCTACAAGTGGATGGTTCAGGAACTAACCCCCGTTATGAACGAGCTAGGTATCAAGACCCCTGATGAGCTCGGACTACACATAGCCCCTGAGGGAAAGGGACCTCTACCTTACTAGATATATTCCAATTTGAGAGAGTGAGAGAGACAGTGCCGGCACGGATCATGGATAGGTGCAGGACTTAGAGGAGTGTTAGAGCTGAGTGAAGCGTGTTAGTGAGTTTTGTAAATTATTAACTACATACAATCAACAAGTGTGTTTTCTGCTACTGTGCTACTTCTTCTCTTTATGTGTTCACTACATCGTATTTCTCTCTCCCCCCAAATCCGATTCAAAAAAACGTAACTTCCCCGACTCTCCCAACACGATTCAAAAACAACCGACTACCTCCAAAATGTAATTCCAAACTTGCGTTTTCTTTTACTAATTCCAAACTGTTTAATAGCTATGGCGAACCGTACGGTGAAGGATGCGGTAACAATAAAGGGGACAAACCCTCAGTATATAGTGGAGAAAATTATCAGAACAAGAATCTATGAGAGCAAATACTGGAAGGAAGAGTGCTTTGCTCTCACTGCGGAATTACTGGTGGACAAGGCCATGGACATCAAGTAATTAACTTGTCAATTAATCAATACACGTCTCCAGCGTTAATTAATCAACCCCAGATGTATATCCTTCTGCTGCTACTATCTGTCCCCCATAATATATATTGTGTTCAGTTGTTTGGTGCCCCACCTAAATTATCTCCCTCCCTATCAGGTATATTGGTGGCACATTTGGGGGAAATATCAAACCCACACCCTTCATCTGCCTAGCTCTAAAGATGCTGCAGATTCAGCCAGAGAAAGACATTGTACTTGAGTTTATTAAAAACGCAGATTACAAGTAAGGGAGGTGTTGGACACATTTTAGACGGGTTTTAGACTCGATTAATTTAGACACGTTTTAGACAAATTTTAAGTGTTGGACAAGTTTTAGACAAGTGTAGGACAAGTTTTAGACAAGTTTTATACAAGTTTTATACAAGTTTTAGACCGGTTTTATACACGTTTTAGTCATGATTTAGACACGTTTTGGACACGTTTTAGACAAGTTTTAGTAGTTAGTCTAACACTCTTCTTCCACATCTATATCTCTGCTAAAATCCTGTGTGTTTCAGATATGTAAGATGTTTAGGAGCGTTTTACCTGCGACTAACTGGTTCTGCTAAAGACTGCTACAACTACCTTGAGCCTCTATTCAACGACTACAGAAAGGTATATTTGTAGTTTTTGTTCGTGTTACGTAGTCCCTACATAGTTCTGTAATATATGATTATTTTTAATTAAAATTAATTAATTAATTAGTTAATTAATTATTAACTCTTTTACCCCTTAGATCAAGTTAAAAAATCGAAACGGAGTTTATGAACTTGCTCACATAGACGAATTTGTCGAGAGTCTTCTTACAGCAGAGATGTGGTGTGGACAAAGTCTGCCACGAATACAAAAGCGGTGAGTTATTGCATATTGCATTCATAATTATAACAAGAATAAGGAAAATCTAGATGTCTTTCCGTGTACCGACATCGTCCGTCGAAGATTCTAGAATTGCCACTATGTCACAGTTTTAAGGCAACTTTTGAGCGGGCGCGGTCTGGATTTTGTTGGGATCATAGCGCGCAACTCTCCCTGTCGCTCGACTTCACCCGCGCACTTGGCGACAGAAGTTCAGAAATTACACGCCTGAGTTCCCGGTTCAGGTCTTGCTTCATTTTATGCGATGTGAGCCACATACCTCGTGCTAGACCACGACATATGTAACTGCATATACAGCATATAATGTTGCCAACAAATTTATCAACTTGTACCCCGTCCTCCCATTTATTAACTTGTACTCCCCCTCTCAGGCACATATTAGAGGAAAATAACGAGATTGAGCCCCGAGTCAGTGCTCTCGACGACGATTTAATGGACATGTCGAGTGAGGATGACACAGTACCTGATTATGTATACAACTCAGAACCTAGAGCGAAACTAAACATGAGACGAGATCCCCCTAAATCTCCCACCCTAGTTAGAAAATCACCGCCTCCGCGGGCTGATAGGGGTAGGAGTAGATCACCACCAGCTAAACGGGGTAGAAGCAGGAGTCCAGTCGCCAAAAGACCAGAGGGTGCAAGGAACCACAGTCCTGTAGAAAAGAGACGATCGCCCGAGAAGAGACGATCTAGGTCGCCGGAAAAGAGACGATCTAGGTCGCCGGAGAAGAGACGATCTAGGTCGCCGGAGAAGAGACGACCTAGAGAGCCATCTCCAGATTTGAAACGAAGGAGCCCAGAGAGGAGAAGATCTCCACGCCGATCACCAGATAGAAGCCGCCGGTCCCCTCGCAGATTGAGCCCCAGACGAAGTCCCCGAAGGAGCCCAGAAAGGACAAGAAGAAGTCCAGATCGGTCCAGGAGAAGTCCGGAGAGACGTAGAAGGGACGATAGGTCACCGCCAGCCAGATCTAGGAGATCTCCAAAACGGAGCCCCCGTAGAGACAGGAGTAGAAGTCCCAGGAGAGATAGGCGATGAGGGGGAGGAAAGGGACGCTGTATTTTCAGTGTGTGTGTAATTGTTTTATTGAGTTTTATCCCCCGTATTTTATAACCAGAACATGACATTTTCTGAATTCTGATTCTCACTTGTTCAGTCTCTCTCCATCACTACCTCTCTCTTGGTATTTGAAGGACGACAGTATAACTTCCCACATATCTGCGTTATCTCTACTATTACCCTCCCCCCTCCCAAAACCCCCTATTTTGTCTGTTGTAACCCAGTTATTTTGTAGTGAGGCATGGCGTCGAATAAGAATATTCCGAAACCAGTGAAGTTCGCCTTCGGTGGTATCGCTGGGTAAGTTATTTTAAGTTTTTTCTACATTTACCCTCGTTTCTGTTCCCCATTTATCTCCCTCTCCCTAGTTTGAACTGTTACTTCCCCCACCCTCTTTTATTGCATCTCTACCGTACCCAGTCTGTACTGTTGCTACCCCTACCTCCTTATAATTATCACATCTCTCTCTCCGCAGTATGGGAGCGACAGTGTTTGTCCAGCCGTTAGATCTCCTGAAGAACAGGATGCAGCTGAGTGGGGAGGGTGGTGCGGCTCGAGCCCACAGAACTGTCTTCCACGCTGCCATATCTGTCGTTAAATCTGAGGGAGTTCCAGGGCTATACCGTGGGTAAGAATTAACAATTATTGGGTTATTATTAGGTGTATTTGTAGATATATACTGTCCTGAGAATGGAATATATATTTAACCTCTCAATATCCCTATAGATTATCAGCAGGATTGGCTAGACAGCTCCTCTATACGACTACACGTGTCGGTATCTACACCAGTCTGTTTGATTCCTTCTCAGGAGAGGATGGTTCACCCCCGGGGTTTTTCACCAAGGCCGGATGTGGTGAGTACCAGGGGCCTGGGGCAAAGAGAGGGGTGTAGGGTTACTAAACCAAGAGAGGAGGTTGGCACGCCGGCAAGGGAGGGGTAACTTCGTTACCAAGAGAGGAGGGTACGCTCTGAGCTCTCCTTTTGAGGGATCACTGAACCAAATGACAGTCTATACCACACCCAAACAGTGCAATATAATGTTGTGTATATTGTTGTGTATCAACTAACACACTATGTTTTTCAGCCCTGACTGCGGGAGCTATTGGATCCTTTGTAGGGACCCCTGCTGAAATATCTCTCATCCGAATGACTGCAGGTCAGTTTGTCAGACACTGACTGTACATCGCGCAACCTCGATGCACAGTCAGACCCCAAACACAGCTTTAGAACGCGCAAAGATCAACACACGGCGCGGTTTACACATTTTCAACACTTGTTCTTGTAAAAAAAGCTTCGCGCGACTTTCCCACGGTGCGTGGGAAAAGTGAGAGACGCATTTAGGCTAACGAAAGAGAAGAGTTGGCGCGCGATAGCACTTGGTTTGCGCGTCGCGACTCAGAAACAAGTAGACCCTTTGGGGTAAGACCGTCCTCGCTACGCGAGGCTGCTACGCGGCCTCACGTAGCCGCACCGGGCCTTCGGCCCGGTGCGGAGAGGACGGTCTTATATGAGACAAAGGTCAGTGCATTCATTTCTAGTTGCAATGTATCTATGTAGAACTTATTGATTCAATCTCTGGAGTCAGCTGTTAATTACTAATTAAGATAATTAATTAATTTTCATCTCAGATGGTGGGTTGCCGCCTGAGAAAAGGAGGAACTACAAGGGTGTTCTCAATGCCTTCTCTCGAATTGCTAAAGAGGAAGGTATCGGTACACTATGGAGGGTAAGTTTTAAGTCCCCACCCCACTACGTTATAAATAAGACAGGGATGTTCTATGCTTCCTGGTTCCGACCGCCCCAGAAGCTGTGATTTGTGAAGCTGCCGGAGTTATCGGGTTGCAGGAGTAACCGGTCCATTCTTCTATAACTAGTGTCTATATTCCTGCAGGGCTGTGGACCTACAGTAGGAAGAGCCATAGTTGTCAACATTGCTCAACTTGTAACCTACTCCAGCGCTAAGGAACGCCTACTGGGATCAGGTAATAATTAACACACCTGTGTATATAATGTAATGCAACCCCTCCCTCCCCCGTGTAATGCGACCACCCACCCCCCCCCCCCCCCCCCCCCACCCACCCCCAATTGCTCTAACAGACCCTTACCATTTACTCCCCCCTTCACTCCCCGCCCAACTTTACCCCCCCCCCCCCCAATATACAGCTCAACCCCACCCTTCCCACATCAGGTTACTTCAAGGACAATATCTTCTGTCACTTCACCTCCAGTATGATCAGTGGTCTGGCCACCACTATCGCCTCCATGCCCGTTGATATCTGCAAAACACGGATACAAAACATGAAAGTTGTGAACGGGGTCCCGGAATACAAAGGAGCCGTGGTAAGAAAATCGTTCTTAATTTTCAATTGATCTGCAAAGAAATGTTTTTGTTTGTAGTTCAAGGCTCAAGATCCAGGTCGATTACGTTCGCCAGCATCTCTTCACAGATCAAGTTACATTTTCAATTTGTTTTTTCAATTAATTGGTTATTTTCAGTTTGTTATTTTTCAATTATTGTTAGTTAATGATGATTCCCCCCCCCCCTCTATCAGGACGTGTTCTTGAAGATTGTCCGTAACGAAGGATTCTTCTCTCTCTGGAAGGGGTTCACACCCTACTACGCCCGAATTGGACCTCACACTGTCCTGATGTTCATCTTCCTTGAACAGCTCAACAAAACTTATATCAAAGTGGCTGGCCTCAAATAGAGAGGGTGTGTTGAAAAGTGGTAAACTCTGAGATAATATAATATATAATGGTGGATCTCCCGATGGAACATAAATTGCATGAAAAGACACTGATACTGATATTTTTAGAAGATATTAGGCTGTCCAGTAATGATTGTCGTTGGGCTTTTATCGAAAAATGGTTTGAGATAGAGCAAAATGGACTTCACCACCGTTTTTCTCATGCGATTTTAGATCGGAATATGATGCCTGATACTGGTATTTGGTTGTTCTCGGTTCCCACCAGGCTATTTCCTCTACGCCACTCTTTTTGCTGCTGCACGGGGTTACCAATGTTTTTTAAACGCTGCTGGAAGAAAATTGGTACGGTTTCTTCAGCTCCCGTAGTGCTCAATCGATAGACAATCGTCTAAGGATGAGATATGTATGCGATTTGGGTCTCTAAGTGTTCACTTATAACCTCTAGAACAGTAAATGTATCATGAAAAAGCGAAAAATTGCATACAAAAACTGGCCCGCTTTCGAAAACGTCAATTAGTCACTTTAAAAGTCAACCAATCACATAATTGGCTTCACTACTTCTTAGAGTTTACTTAGAACTATCTTTTACTGCAGAGTTTTTTATTACAAGTCAATCCTGATGAGACCCGGAAGTAAAAGTTTCTAATTTTTACCAAAACTTTTTGGAGGCACATTGCTCAGTGACAAAATAAAGATAGGATATTTCATTACATCTTAAACGATAGATAATTGTCCAATGAACAAGCTTGATGCAACAAAACATCACTCAGGTACCATTTTTAAGAAGTACAGCAGTTTTGGTGCTAAAACTCGAAAATCGCAATTTTTCATATGCAGCGTCAACAAGAGTGGGGTAGAGAAAATAGCCTGCTGGGAACCAATAACAAGCACATACCGATACCGGGCATCTTATTCCGATCCAAAATCGCATGAGAAAGACGGCGGTGAAGTCCATTTTGCTCTATCTCAAACCATTGTCTCATAAAAGCCCAACGACAATCAATACTGGACAGCCTAATATAAAGATCTGGTTTTGGATTTGTGATATCGATTGAATTTGATAGAGCGGATTTTTTGATGCCTTGTTTTTTGTCTGTTTCTGTTAGGGTAACTTATTCACTTGGTGTTTGATTAGCTATATCAGTTTTGTTGTAAGTTTGTGTGTGATTTGTTTTGTTTTAGATCCTATTAAATAGGAGTTTGATCTTTTGGGCTGAAGTTTTCCGATGTTTTTTTCAATTCGTCATAGTGGTTGTAGATTTGGATTGAAAATTCAGAACGACTGTCTGTTTGTTAGGGAATACTCGTATCATTTTGACTTAAGAAAGAATATTAAAAAGAGAAGACTATTGTACAGAAAGATTATAAAATTACGTTTTACTTCAACAATTTGGAAATATTTTACTTTTTACAAACAAAAGTGCTCCTGCATCGAGAACAAAAAACTTAAGCAGATCTAAATCTATCGAATCGATGCATGGGCACTTGGACAGCGGCGCTACTCACCAGACCCCGTTTTGATTCTAAGATCGGCTCGGCGCCGCTAGACACGGTCTGGGAGTTGGGACAGATGGTGGGCACACTTGAGTCTCTAAAAAGTCTATCTCAGCGGATGCGTCATTTTACTGTCACACGCAGTGGCCATTGGTTGATAGACCACAATGTCCCTTGCAGCGTACACGTAGTATGTAAAGCAATTCGGAACGGCTGGTGTTGGTATTGAGTAGTTGAGTATCAGTATCAAGGTCTGAGTGGTGGTACTCTCAGTGGCGTCGTGGTGGTCGATGGTGACTGACAGCGGTGCTGGATTTCTTGATTCTACCTATCGCTTTCTGCCCTGACATGACCCGCTGTGCTGCTGCCTCAAATGAACTATTGTGTCTCTCGTCCTCATCGACACACATTCCCAGCTGCAGCATACTGAAAAATAGTGGGAGAGAGAGAGTCAGCACGATGCCTGGGCAAATTTTGATTTGCCGCAGACGCCGTCTACACGCCGTTCAGACGTCGTCCAGACGGTACCCATCTAGACGGGTTTTCCGTCTGGACGGCGTGTAGAGGGCGTCAGACGGAGTCATATGGGCTTGAGACGTGCCGTTCAAACGGCCGTCTGAAACGGTTTCTACCCGTTTAAACGGATCAGTTACACGTAATTGGACGAAATCAGACGGAACTTCAGAAATCAGACGGAAACCAAACCCGTCTCAAGCACTGAGATGGGTTTGGTTTCCGTCTGATTTCTGAAGTTCCGTCTGATTTCGTCCAATTACGTGTAACTGATCCGTTTAAACGGGTAGAAACCGTTTCAGACGGCCGTTTGAACGGCACGTCTCAAGCCCATATGACTCCGTCTGACGCCCTCTACACGCCTTCCAGACGGAAAACCTGTCTAGACGGGTACGGTCTGGACGTCGTGTAGACGGCGTCTGCGGCAAATCAAAATTTGCCCATCGGGTTGGTCACATTGATACCTGAGTGAGATCGACGTCGCGCGCGACTGAGATCGATCTCACATACATATTCTTCGCGGAGCGAGAATAGGTTGCAATGGAGCCAACCCATCGGGCAGATCCAATGGCTGTCTGGCGCCGTAGCCTCTAGCTTACTTAGTTTCAAATCTGTCATGTGATTTGAGTCTCCGCCAGACAGGATACAGTTTATGATTGAGAGTTTGCAAATGCTTATCACACGTTCATTCAATCACACACACATTCACACACTAAATGCTCAACTTTTCACTGCACTGCTATGCAAACTCTATCACACTGTCACACACTCTGACTCAGCTTGTCAGGCCAATGCTCTGACAGGACTCGACGCGGTATAGCGGTACCACTGTACATGTGTCAAAGAATCAAACATAGCTCTTCACACATTTACAAACCCTCGAAAACAAATTTCAAAACAGCAACAGGTTCACAAGTTTTACAAATAAATAACTGTGTTGATCTGTACATATAAAATAAAACATAAATGCACTCTCTCTAATAAAAAACTAACTAAACCATAAAAACAGGAGCGAAAACCAGCATTATATCAACACCATGCGAGACCAGGATCTAATAAAATATTTGATAAACACTCTCGGTACTCCTGCTAGTCTTTTGTTGTACAAGATGTTGAACTCGGTGCATTACAGCGCTGGAAAGCGCCCCAGGGCAATGCTATAAAACCCAAAACACATCCAGTCGGCAGCTGGAAAACTCAAAACTGGGGGTAATAACACACACTGATAAATTCCCATGCACACATCTTGTTCTCTCACTGTGAATTTCCCAAGTCTGCGGTTAAGTCAACATCCTGTTCCGAGGCTATCGAGGCAATTTCCACGTTGTTAGCGCTGGCAATGGCTCTCAGTACTTCCATCATTGTTCGGTTCTGGGCAGATACCTTGGGGAGGGAAGAGATATTTAGTAAGGGCTGGGGGAGAGTTGATTAATAAGGGCGCTGGGAAAGGGTATTTAGAGGTTCAGCAAGAGTGATATGTGCTAGAATTTCTGGTTGAATGTTCATACGATTACAAGAAGTAGAACAAAAACCTCCTACTCAATATTTCTATTACCTCCTGTACACAAATTTTAGTTTTCTTCAGCGCCTTCTTGATGTTCTCATAGTCCTCTTTGAGCTCGTCGACACCCGTTTTAGCAGGGTGCAGGGCTGCTACAATATCAGGACCATCAAAGGGTAGACCCTCCAGGGAGAGCAGACCACGGAGCCCTATTTTCATCATACCATTCCGGTTAGGAAACACTTTCACTTTCATATCGCGTTTCAACCACGATCGAGGTAGCATGTTCTCCACCTGAGAGTAAGGGAGGGGTCAGTGTGTGAAGCAGGCGATGGGGAGGGGGATCAGTGGCTGTGAAACTGATTATGAAACTGACTACAAGAGCTATCATCTTGTCTTTAGTTGTAGCCTCTGCCTAGTATGTTAGTGACAATGTCACAAACCTGGAAACAGAGGGAAATCTTCATGACGGAACGTTCCAGACCAGCCCTGTGTTGAACCTCTTTGATATCGTCCACAGCCAGACCAACCTATAATTGGGATTTAAAGGTAACCAGGTAACCAGAGGGTAACCAGAGGGTAACCAGGGGGTAACTAGGATAACCTAATCCAAAGAAACAACAAAGTCGCTTATATCTGGAAAGTCAGTATATCAAAGGATGACCAGGGTAACCAATTCAATAAATCGGTAAAACTACAGATAACTCTCTCACGTACCAGTAAGTTAACGAAGACGATGGGTACGAAGATGACAAAGATAACAAAAAGAGGGAAGGTGGACCAGGGGTAGAGGGGGGCGTGGTCTACAAAGTAGCCGTCATACTCCACTTCACCTGTCATCATTACAAAGGTCTTCATGAAGGCTGGGAACACTTTAGCGAAGGCTGGCGTCTGAAAAGTAATTATATTAGTTAATTAATTATGGTAATCATTGATAATTATGAGTCTCTGTTAACCTTGGCCTATTGGCAATACCCCTGTGTTGCACTTTGCAGTCTGGCAGCGTCCAGAATCATGGAGCTGCATAAGAAGTCAAAAAGGGGGAAGGGTACTCTCAATTTATTCGATAACTTTTATCATCAAAAGGGAGATGGTATCTCAAATTAACTTACATCATCTAGAATCATGTTGAAAGATAGGGCGAAGGCGATGATGAAGATAAAGAGGATGACCATGATCTGAAGGAAAGTCCTCAGAACTCTGATAAACATGACAATGTAGACTCCATACTTGGGGATCTGGAGAGGGAGAGAGGGACGTTAGTTAGGGTACTGCAGTGCAGTTACTAGTAAGAAAACTGCATGATTACCATGGTTACTAGATGGTTACCATGGTTACCATGTGATGCAGTTATATCACAGTTACCTTACGAAGGAACATCATCAGGTTCATCCACGATAAAAACACACAGACCACCCCAATCTGCCACTGAGTGGAGTTAGGTACTTGGTTGGGCTGGAAGATGTTGGTACAAAAGTAGATGGAGAGAGAGAAGAGGGCCAATTCAATGAAATTGTTGAATCCAAAGTATTTGGAACGTTGCAGGCCAATTTGGACGGATTCAATTAGCAGCCGAATAATGGACAGGATGATAACCACAAACCCACTCGCCACGACGATCGACTTATTTGTCTCCGTGTCATCCACACAGTGTAAACTTTCGTTAACTTTCTGACTGTCATTGCAGTTCACCGTGGTATGTTTCCCACCCACATACGGGGGGATCTGGTTGAAGGAGTATATGTTGAGGGAGATAAGGAAGGTTAGGTATATGAGGAGGTTGGTGTAGTAGAATATGGAGCCGTATTTCCTCCACTTGTAAATAACCAAGGATTGGACGAGGGGATGGTCGAGGAGCTCTACACGCTTTGTGTCAACCTGCAGGGAACAAGGGTGTGGGTGTGTTGTGGAAAAAGGGTGATCAAGATATTCCATGGGGCACTATAACACATGATAATGATATTGGTTGGGGATTGGTTGCTTGACATAAATTATCCGATATTACTTACCATGTACTTACCAAGTAAGTAAGTTAAAGTCACTTACCATTACTTGTATGACTTATCGGATAAAAGTATTTACCATAACTTGTAGCGGATGTGGAATCTTCTTGAATCTCATCCTCTTCTTGTATTCCTTCTCTTCATCAGTCTCTATTGAATATGCAGTAACACCACTCTTAGTCTCTGCCCCAGTATCATCAGCTTGGTCGACCTCTTCTGGGTGTTCCTCTAGGTACCGATAGTTGAACTCAACCTGAGGGGGGGGGTTGGTAGTTGAACTCAACCTGAGCATGTTGGTAATTAACTCAATTCCTGGGGCATATTTTGTTGAGTGAAAACAAGGCATGTTGGGGTTGGGTTGGTTACTATAACTACCTGGCTTTTACCCGGTTCCCTTACCTGATAATCCCAATGATCAGATGTAGTGTGTTCATTATTAAAGCTATCATCAGTGCACCTATTGAATACCATCATAGCAACATCCGGCATCATTCTGATTAGTTTCTTTACCGGGGTATCGCTGTCCTTGTGCCGGTTTTCAAGGGAGGCATACCACTTCTTGTGCCTGGAGAATTATAGGATTTTAGTGCCATGGAGAATATGTTGGTTTTAATATCGAGGGGGGGGGGAGCTACCTGTTTAAAGTTACTGCTAGTAATAATATGATGTTGGAAGCACTGGGAAACTACTGCAATGGCATAGCAGGCAGGTGATGCCATGTGTAACTAACCCTATGATAGTTTCAGCCACATCCTTATTAGAGTTAATAATTGCAAGTTCAAGAGCGTTATTCCCGTCGTCATCAGTAAGCCGAATATTAGCTCCATTGTCCATCAGATACAAGACACTGTCCACATGCCCATTCCGTGCCGCTAGATGCAGGGGTGTCGTCTTGGCGCGGTCGGTTGGGTCAACCATTGCACCAGAGTCTAGAAGGGCTATCAGACACTTGGTCTGGCCATGAGCAGCCGCACAGTCCATGGGGGTCCAGCCGTATTGGTTTTTAGCATTCACCTCAGCACTCTCCTCTGACAGGTATTCTACAATCTTGGCGTGCCCTGCCTGGAAATTAAATGGTGTTAAATGGAGTTTGGAAATGTTTAGTGGCGTGTTTTTACCTGTGCGGCGTAATGTAGTGGCGTGTTTTTACCTGTGCAGCGTAATGTAGTGGCGTGTTTTTACCTGTGCGGCGTAATGTAGTGGCGTGTTTTTACCTGTGCGGCGTAGTGTAGTGGCGTGTTTTTACCTGTGCGGCGTAATGTAGTGGCGTGTTTTTACCTGAGCGGCGTAATGTAGTGGCGTGTTTTTACCTGTGCGGCGTAGTGTAGTGGCGTGTTTTTACCTGTGCGGCGTAATGTAGTGGCGTGTTTTTACCTGTGCGGCGTAATGTAGTGGCGTGTTTTTACCTGTGCGGCGTAGTGTAGTGGCGTGTTTTACCTGTGCGGCGTAATGTAGTGGCGTGTTTTTACCTGAGCGGCGTAATGTAGTGGCGTGTTTTTACCTGTGCGGCGTAGTGTAGTGGCGTGTTTTTACCTGTGCGGCGTAATGTAATGGCGTGTTTTTACCTGAGCGGCGTAATGTAGCGGCGTGTTTTTACCTGTGCAGCGTAATGTAGTGGCGTGTTTTTACCTGTGCAGCGTAATGTAGCGGCGTGTTTTTACCTGTGCAGCGTAACGTAGCGGCGTGTTTTTACCTGTGCAGCGTAACGTAGCGGCGTGTTTTTACCTGAGCGGCGTAATGAAGTGGCGTGTTTTTTACCTATGCGGCGTAATGTAGTGGCGTGTTTTTACCTGTGCGGCGTAATGTAGTGGCGTGTTAGCGACTTCATCTTCATCCATAACAATGTCAGGGAAAGCCTTTACAAGTTCTTTAGTGGTCCTAAGACGGCCAAATAGGGCAGATAAGTGTAAGGGACACATGTCATCTTCATTTTGGGCATTAGCTTCAAAACCAAACTGAAACAAGAGGGTAAATTACAGATCGGACAGACTACTGATGGTATATCTCTGTCCTCTAAATGTATTCTCCCACTCTTTGGGGGGTACTAACCCTCCTTGTACTCACATTAAGAAGGACTTTAGCACACTCGTAATGGCCCATCTTTGCAGCTAAATGCAGTGGTGTATTCTGACACTTATCAATCTCACTAGCCAAGTTATCACTCCCCCGAGCCTCTAATAACATCTCCAGCACTTCAGCCTGGTTCTCCTCCACCGCTGCAAATATAGCCGTCCTCTCTCGTTTATCTTTAGCGAACACATCGGCACCGTGCTCTAGAAGGATTTTTATGACGTCACCCTGGCCCCATCCAGCTGCCACAATGAGAGGTGTCTCTCCATCCTTATCCATAGCCTCCAGATTAGCACCTCTGTGGAAAGGGAATATAGGCGTTAGTTTTGTATCAATGAGATCAGTATCAATATGACCAGGAAGCGACCGAATATTCGGTTCGGTTCGGTTCGGTTCGGAAATTCGGTGTTTTTTGGGCGGTTCGGTTCGGTTCGGTTCGGTAGGAAATTTTGGCCGAACCACCGAATTTTTTGGTCAAAAAATGCCCAGAAATCGGGCTTTTTCATGCAAATTTTTTCAATTATTTCACGAAAATTGTATGGATTTCAATGTCAATTTCGCCGTATTAACCCTATTTCGAATCGGTGGTGCTATGTGGAAATGATTTCGCTAGTTAGCGGGTTCGATATGGATTGATTTGATACCTGACTTCCCCTCGAATCGTGTCCTCATGAGAGGGTCAACAAATTCAGAAACTTTTTTTTTCAAAAAATTCATGGAGAGCACCGATCAAGGTGTTAAGAATCATTCTCTGAAATTTTGTAAAAAAGTTTGGAAAATATTTCAAAGTCAATTTTATGGAAAATTTTCTATGTCAATTTTTGCGTACGAATCGTGTTTCGAATCGGTATTGCTAAGCGGGAGTGATGTTGCTAATTAGTGGGCCCGAGATGGATTATGCTGATACGTGATCCCCCATCAAATCTAATTAGGAAGTTTAGGGGAAACGATTCATGTTTCAATAAATCCTGCTAATAAGCGAGAGCACTGCCGCATAGCATCACCGATTCGCAACACGATTCGTACGGCAAAATTGACATATAATTTTTTTTTCCGAAATTGACTTTGAAATATTTTACAAAGTTTTTTCACAAAATTAAATGTTTCTCTAAAAATTCAGGTAAGCGGTAAAGGTTGACCCGTCTCCTGAGAATTTAAAACTGTTTTGGCCATAACTCAGCCATTTCTTGACCAATTTGCAAAATCTTGGGCTCATTAGAAAGAGGACATTGAGATCTTTAAAATCAGCTCAATAAAATGAAAATTGGCGCAAATTGCGCGGCGTAGTGGCGAAAACGCGCATTTTGTGCCATAACGCCACACAAAGCCGCGCAATTTGCGCCGATTTTGATTTTCTTGGGCTCATCTGAAAGAGCTCAATGTCCTCTTTCCAACGAGCCCAATATTTTGCAAATTGGTCAAGAAATGGCTGAGTTATGGCCAAAGAAAAATAAAATTCTCAGGAGACGGGTCAACCTTTACCGCTTACCAAAAATTCATGGAGAGCATCGATCAAAGTATTGAGAATCATTACCTGAAATTTTGTGAAATTTTTTTTGTGAAAAATATTCTAAGTAAATTATGGTATACGTATCGTGTTTCTAATCGACAATGCTAAACGGGAGTGATGTTGGTAATTAGTGGGTCCGAGATGGATTGTGCTGATACGTGATCCCCCATCAAATCTAATTAGGAAATTTAGAGAGACACGATTCATGGTTCGTTTAATCCTGCTAATTAGCAATACCATTCCCGTATAGCATTGCCGATTCGAAACACGATTCGTACGCAAAAATTGACATAGAAAATTTACGATAAAATTGACTTTGAAAATTTTTTCACAAAATTGACTTTGAAATTTTTTCAAACATTTTTTAACAAAATTTCAGAGAATGATTCTCCATACCTTGATCGGTGCTCTCCATGACTTTTTAGAGAAACATTTATACAGAAAAAGTTTTGTATGGTTCGGTTCGGTTCGGTTACCGAAATTCGGTTCGGTTCGGTTCGGTTCGGTTCGGTAAAAAAGTTTTTCAAATTCGGTTCGGTTCGGTTCGGTGGAAAAAAACCCGGTTCGGTCGTTTCCTGAATATGACACTACTGATTTGGGTGATAAGGTAACCATGGCACCTCTATAAAAAGAGAGGATATATAATGATTTTATATGGGTGATCGTTACTGAAGCTTGGGTGAATAAGATTTAGGTAACCATGGCAACACAATTCACGGCACAATAATAACATACTCAGACAGTAGGAGTTCAACTGTTTTCTCCCAATTCATCCTAGCTGCATAGTGCAGGGGTGTCCTTCTATCAGACCCCTGTGCCTCCAATAGGGTCTCCTTATCAGGCACACTACGGATCAGCACAGCCGCAATGTTGTAACAACCTTTAGTGGCGGCGATATGCAGGGCAGTGTCTCGGTTCTTTCTCTTGATAGCCACATCCGCTCCTGTATGTGGAAAATTAGTAGTTAACTAATTAATTAGTAGTTAATTAATTACAGACTAGCTGGGAGAAGGTAAAGAACATCCCACTTTAACAAGGGAGAATTGTACCGTTTTCGATAAGGAAGGATACCACTGGAAGAGATGCCTCAACAACCGCAAAGTGAAGTGGAGTCATTCCCTCTACATTTGTCTGCAAAACAGATAATTAATTAATTAATTAATTAATTAGTCTTGTTAGTTTTGTATCTACAGTTAGTGTGTAGTTAGTTGGACGTGCAGCAACAAAAGCAGCACGTGACATACGTTCTGATCGTTCTAATATTAATCTGTTCAATATTTTGTCCAGTTTTTAAACCTCACAGTGGTGCTCTGTCATATATTGGCTTATGAGTATAACAGGGTATAATATCAAGCTGCACTGACCTGGTTAACAAATTCCTTAGTACTGATGCCCAGCTTGTTATACCGTTTAAACAATAACTTGACAATCTCTACATTCTTCTTTGTACAGGCGCTGTGTAGTGGTGTTGTTTGGTTGTCGTTTTGGGTTCGGTGGTTGGCACCGGCTGTAAGTAACCTCCGGACACAGGGAACATCGTTAGCCCTCACCGCCAGATGTAGTGATGTCTCTTGGGATTTATCTGAGGGTGGGAGTTGGTGAGGGGTGGTGTTGGTGTGATGGAGAGTGGGAGTTGCAGTGAGGTGTGGGGAGGGAGGGAGTGATCTATCTGAGGGGTGGGAGTGGGTGAGGCGTGGGAGTTGGTGGTGTGAGGGAGGGTGGGTGAGAGGTGTGGAGGGAGGGATTAGGAAAGGGAATGATTTATCTGAGGGGGTGGGAGTTGCAGTGAGGTGTGGTGTTGTGGTGGGAGGGAGGGTGGGTGAGAGGTGTGGAGGGAGGGATTAGGAAAGGGAGTGATTTGTCTGAGAGGGTTGGAGTTGGTGAGGTGTAGAGGGAGTGGTTTATCCGAATAGATAAGGAGATATTAGGAGAGAGGTGTCATGTGGATGGAGTTGTCTGAGAGTGGTTGTTGAGAGAGGCGAGGGATTCGTGACAAACATATTCTGTTATGTTCAGCATGTGCTAGATCCGTTCAAGGAGTGTGCTATTAGCTCGAGTTTCTTTTGAGGTTCGAATGGTTTAAACTTTTATTAGAGAAACGATCAAATAGAAGCGTTTTAAAGTTAATGTTAAACAGTTATTTTAAACAATAATTTTCAATTTTATACTCGAATTCGCTAACAAAGTCTCTTTTTTCTGTTTGGTTTTCCTTCGTGTCATTTCTGAGGTTTCTAATAACGGACTCCACAGCCTCCAGAGTTTCCGTATCCGACGCCGCCAGATTGGTTAAAACTGCCTCCAGAGTTTCCATATCCGACGCCACCAGATTGGTTAAAACTGCCACCAGATTGACTGAAGCCGCCACCAGATTGATTGAAGCCGCCACCAGATTGACTAAAGCCGCGGCTGCCAATGCTTGGAGCAGCCTGCATCCTTACTGGGCTTGTGGCCTGCATCCTTACTGGGCTAGCAGTCATCTGGACCTGGGGTCTTGGGGCGATATAAGCCTGCTGGGTTTGAGCCCTAGGAGCGGCATACGCCTGCTGGACTTGGGGCCTAGGGGCGACATACGCCTGCTGGATTTGGGCCTTGGAGCGACATACGCCTGCTGGACCTGAGGCCTAGCGGCCTGCATCCTTACTGGGCTAGCGGCCTGCATCCTTACTGGGCTAGCGGCCATCTGGACCTGGGGTCTTGGAGCGACATACGCCTGCTGGACCTGGGGCCTAGGGGCGACATAAGCCTGTTGGACCTGGGGCCTTGGGGCGACATAAGCCTGTTGGATCTGGGGCCTAGGAGCGACATAAGCCTGCTGGACTTGGGGCCTAGGAGCCACATACGTTTGCTGGACCTGGGGCCTAGGGGCGACATAAACCTGTTGGACCTGAGGCCTAGCGGCCTGCATCCTTACTGGGCTAGCGGCCTGCATTCGGACTGGGCTAGCAGCCATCTGGACCTGGGGTCTTGGGGCGACATACGCCTGTTGGGTTTGAGCCCTAGGGGCGACATACGCCTGTTGGACCTGGGGCCTAGGGGCGACATACGCTTGCTGGACCTGGGGCCTAGGGGCGACATACGCTTGCTGGACCTGGGGCCTAGGAGCGACATAAGCTTGCTGGACCTGAGGCCTAGGGGCGACATACGCCTGCTGGACTTGGGGCCTAGGAGCGGCCTGCATCCTTACTGGGCTAGCGGCCATCTGGACCTGGGGCCTAGGGGCGACATACGCCTGCTGGACTTGGGGCCTAGGAGCGACATAAGTCTGCTGGACTTGGGGCCTAGGAGCGGCCTGCATCCTTACTGGGCTAGCGGCCTGCATTCGGACTGGGCTAGCTGTCATCTGGACTTGGGGCCTAGGAGCGACATACGCTTGTTGGACCTGGGGACTAGAATTCCCGTAGCTTTGAGCTCCAACTCCACAGCCTCCAGCGCCGTAGCTTCCACTAGCGCCATAACTTCCTCCTCCACTAGCGCCGTAACTTCCTCCTGTAGCGCCATAACTTCCTCCACTAGCGCCATAACTTCCTCCTGAAGCACCGTAACTTCCTCCTGAAGCGCCGTAACTTCCTCCTGAAGCGCCGTAACTTCCTCCTGAAGCACCGTAACTTCCTCCTGAAGCGCCGTAACTTCCTCCTGAAGCGCCGTAACTTCCTCCTGAAGCGCCGTAGCTTCCTCCTGAAGCACCGTAACTTCCTCCTGAAGCGCCGTAGCTTCCACCTCCACTATTGCCGCGGTCACACATGTTTGAACGAAAATGAGATTCAAATATAATGGTTGCTTCAGATTTAACAGGCCCTTTTAAAGGGTGGCCCACTTCAGATATGCTTGCACTTTGTCTGGTTAGAAGAAACCACAGGTCAATAATATTGATCACATGTAAACATGATGGGTAATATAGCCATCTTGTGGCGAGATATTACCATGACCGTATATGATATCTCTCTGTGTGTTTTGTATCCTTCCAACTGTGCGTGTTTCCCACTAATTACCATGATTTGCTTCCACATGTTCCAGGTTTATGGTGTGCGGTCAACAGTGTTGACTCAACACGTATACCTTCACATGATCAATTTAGTGATCTTTGTTATGATCATGTCCGGTGGAAATTGGTGGAATTATTTTATCAACAACGAGCCACTATATTTCAATCTCTCTCTTCTGATTCTCTCGCTCTTGCTAGCCAACTCTCAATCTTAGAACTAAATTATGACATATCCCCCTATTATTTCCTAAACCTACAACAGCTATATATAATGATGGTGTCTCTAACCTGGTAGATCTACTAGGAGACGTCCCTCACACTTCAATAGTTCCACAACTGCTGCGTAGTTACCTCTGTCAGCCGCACAGTGCAGTGGACTTAGTCCATACCTGAGGGAGAGAGAGAGGGATTTAGAGGGTGCAGTGGACTCAATCCATACCTGAGAGAGAGAGAGGGATTTAGAGGGTGCAGTGGACTCAGTCCATACCTGAGAGGGAGGGGTTATAGAGAGGGTGCAGTGGACTCAGTCCATACCTGAGGGGGAGAGGGATTTAGAGGGTGAAGTGGACTCAGTCCATACCTGAGAGAGGTATAGGGATTTAGAGGGTGCAGTGGACTCAATCCATACCTGAGAGAGAGAGGGATTTAGAGGGTGCAGTGGACTCAGTCCATACCTGAGAGAGAGAGGGATTTAGAGGGTGCAGTGGACTCAGTCCATACCTGAGAGAGAGAGGGATTTAGAGGGTGCAGTGGACTCAGTCCATACCTGGCGGAGGGGGGGAGAGAGGGATTTAGAGGGTTGATCTGCACGTCTCTTAAACGCTAGAGATGGGTAGCGGAGCTAGACAAAAAGATGCAAAGTGACTAAAAAGCACCTATAATCACCTATCAATAGCGTTGACGTGTGCCCCATGCTCTATTAGAATGGAGATGGGCTCTGACCCCTGTTCCTCCGCTATTATCTCCGTCATATTCTTGTTTGCCATCTCATCCTCCTCATCCTCCTCTGGCTCCTCAACCTGGGCAGAGAAGGGGTGTGACGTCACGATAACAATATGTAATGGGGGATAATGAAGGGGGATAATGAAGGGGGATAATGAAGGGGGGTTTGGTAGAGTGTGGTGCAGGTGTGTGACGTCATCACGAGCTGCATCAGCCAACAAGATACATCTCATTGGGTGATAATGAAGGGGAGGGGGTAATGAAGGGTAGTATAGCTGCTGATCACTCTCTGTGTAGGTGCAATTCACGTGATGTGTCACACACTAGTTTAGCAAACCCAGTACATGTATTAAATAATATGGTAATGAGCAGGCGGGCTGTATTGTCTGCATGGAGAGCCGCTAAACAAGCTGCATGTTTTAGGCAGGCTACACGAATCTCATCTCTCTTTCACGATACTTCACACACCCACATTAATACAATTAAATGTAGCCTGTTCTAGCATCTCTGATCATGATATAGCGATATTTGCATGTAGCACTGGATGGCTAGCGAGATGTGCAGGTGTCTTACAATTACAGAATTAAGTTCTGTATGAGATACAGTTGAGATACACACTAGTTTAGCAAACCCAGTACATGTATTAAATATGGTCATAAGCAGGCGGGCTGTATTGTCTGCAAGGAGAGCCTTTAGCATGTTTTAGGCAGGCTACACGAATCTCATCTCTCTTTCACGATACAATTCACAAACCCACATTAACACAATTATGTAGCCTGCGCTAGGTTCTAGCATCTCTGATCATGATATAGCAATATTTGCATGGTATTATAGCACTATAAGTAGCTATAGCACTAGTATATAGCACTATAGTAGCGAGTTGTGCAGGTGTGTCTTACAATTACAGAATTAGATACTGCATGAGATACAGAATTAGGAACTGCAGCCACAATACGAATGTGCTGACTAGCAAACTGTTTGCCCAATTTTACCTCCTCAATCGGGGGACTTGGCTCCCCACCACCGCTCTCTGAATCCTAACATAGTGAGGTCAGTATATACATTCAAATGCTATGAATAATGTTTTTTTGGTTCACACAATCTCTCCATACACAATTCCAGATTCAGCAGACAAGTTATCATCAGGAACCGACCGAAACAAGTAAACAACCAATCAGAACTCGTTATTTAGGTCACGTGACTGGTTATCAGCCAATCAGGGACCAGTATTTCCTGATTCGGTCGGTTCCTGGTTATCATACTACATGACTCAGACTTTAATGTCGGCCCGGTTCTGAGACGGCAGTCGTTTGTGAGACAAGATATGAAGCTGAACCTACCGTCGGTTTAAATGGGACGTAGTACACAGCAGCGCTATCCAGGGCAGTTCCACGGGGGGCGTATCGGGCAGCAAAATGAAGGGGAGTCAGGTCATCTGCACCCTTACTGTTTACATCTGTAGAAAGGGGGTTTTGGAGTTTTATAGTAACCATAGTAACAGTGGAGTTCTATATGTAACAGTCTGTTCTGCTTACATTGGCTGATTAGGGTAGCGACTGGCTATTTGAAACAGTTTTTCACTTTTTTCCCTTACCTGCCCACAAATCAAGTCGAACCCAAATTTTTTTGACCTTGTGTTACCAAGAAAGTCCCTGGGTAGTTTTTTGGGTGGTTGGAGATGTCTCATGTTGTCTTCCGGGGCCAGGGTCACGTGATATCTATCCAAATTTGGTGTTTCAATTTACCCGCCTCAGTCTGCTAATTTGAAACACCCGTATCTCTCTCAATTCGATCACGAAACCGAGAATTTTGACATGAAATAGTTAGAAAAGGGTTGTACAGAGCCATTCCATGTCTGAAATCTGAATTTTGTTGAACGTGCTTGGTGCAATGACCTTTTCCAAAAACTGTTTCAAATTAGCAGGAAAACAGTTTTTGCCTCATATTCGGCCAACTTTTGGCGGAAATGACTCAAATCATAGTTTATATCCTGCCTCATGCTCATATTGAACAACAAAAATTTCGACAATCCAATCGGAGAAAAGTGTTTCAAATAGCCCTCCTCAGTGTTTCAAGTTACCAGACTCTCTTCACTGTGCTACGCACACACACGACACCAATCAGAGAGCAAATAACGCGCATCTGTTTCAAATAACCAGAGCACGTGTTTCAAGTTATCAGACACTGTTTCAAGTTAGCAGGCGTTTGAAATTGCCAGTCGCTACCCTATGTTGTACCTCTCAGTAGTTCTGTTATACAGTCCTGTCACACTGTCAGAGTAATCCGAATTGTTAGTTATCTGAAGTTACTTATAAGACGTGTTCATGTGTCAATTGTTATTCATTTTGTACATGTCTCTGTATTCAGTCACAGTATCTTGTATCCGTCTCATTATATACCTGCTCCTCTCTCCAACAACAGCTCCATAACGGGCCTGTGGTTGTATCGTGATGCATAATGCAATGCTCCCACCCCATCTTGGTCTAACCTAGAGAGAATGAGAGGGGGAATTAGGGTTTCATATTAGCGGCTTCAAAGTTCAAAGGGGCTCATGTAGAACAAGAATAGTGAGGGTCACATATTCTCAGTGTTGCCTGCAGAAAGTAAAATACGCAAATATACCCAACTATACCCAACTATACCCAACTATACCCAAATACACTCAAATACACCCAAATATGCCCAATTATACCTATCAATTGGTGGGGTAGAGTTGGTATGTCCTTTCCGCCTCCTAAAATAATCACTATCCAAATACTTCCGGACCGCGTCCACTCTACCTTCTCTGGCTGCCTGAAATAATTAAATTGTGTCTTAGCTGAGATGATATGGTGTTTAAAACATAGAATCGATGATCAGTACTCGCGAGTTGTACAACTGTATTATGTTTGTTCAAATAGAGGGTTGAGCTTGACCCTCTCTCTCTCTCCTCCCCTGGAGGGTTAAAACATAACAGAGGGTCGAACAAAGCAATGCTATATGATACACGTACACAAACAAAATCTGCGACGAAATGGCGACTCTGTCTTTCTATGAACAGTTTCGGATCAAGCTTCAAGTTTATTTCCCCCGAGCCGGTCGTGGTCTGCCTATCAAGCCCTTTCCGATGCCCGCCACCGGGTCCAGCCAGGACCCCACCGGGTCGAGGCCGGATACTCATCTTGACTTAGCCTTCAAGTAGGATTTAGCTTTCAAGTAGGTGTTTCAAATGCAAAGCTAAAAACGAACAATATAAAGCACACAGTTTATGCAATTGGCAATTACACCACGCAATGTCAGAAAGTGGTTCCGACACGCAGGCAGAAGTCCAGTAAAAAATTAGCAGAAAATGTATGAAGAGAGAGAGAGAGAGAGAGAGAGAGAGAGAGAGAGAGAGAGAGAGAGAGAGAGAGAGAGATAGATAGATAGAGAGAGAGAGAGAGAGAGAGAGAGAGAGAGAGAGAGAGAGAGAGAGAGAGAGAGATTTAACAAGAATCTATTTGTGGACAGCTAGTTCACTGTTGACTGTTTTATAGCGGTCAATAGTGCACAGGTTTCAGAAACTCTGACACTGTATCACAGTATCACACAAAAAGTGTGAAATTGAAGTGCAGATCTAAATTTGTAACACTGCATCAAAGTCATGGAAATAAGTCAGTGGCCTGGAAATTAACTACAAATGGGTGCATGAATCGTGAAGTGGGTTTGTAGTTTGTACCTAATAACCTCAAGTTGCACTAAGACTTCTAAGAGAACCAAAGAGCTGAGTACGAACTAGACAAAGTTCAAGCTAGGGTAGGTATAGCGTGTCAAAAAAGTTGCACACATTCCGCAGTTTTTACCATGTGCAAATTGCATATTTTCTAGCACCTCCCAAACCGAATTACATACAGCGCTGGTGAGCGTACCTGTACCAAAAACTACATTAAAGCGCTGGTGAGCGCTCCTGCATACCTGGTGAAAAGTGAGTCCACCTAGCTCCTCTCGCACTTGGATGAATCCTTTAAAGGAGCTCCTATCTCGTATACTATCCACTGAAATGATACCGCGGTGTTACTGTAACATAAACGAATAATTGGTTACCTGTATTTAATTAGTCACCACCGCGGTGTTACCATAATACAAGTTGGTAACCAAGGATCCAGCCTGTGTTAAATTATGGTCACCACTGGTGTTACCAATCACCAACGAGATCATAGAAACTGTATTTAGACCCCGCTATAAATGACTATAGTCCACTACAAAATAGCTACAAATTATAGATCCTGAATTAAACCCACATGATCCCCCATCTAAGAGAGACACCGCTATTGCCTCCTCCTCCAGGGGCAGAATAGAATGGCTCCGCGGGTTTCGAGCAGACTTGGCTCTCAGAGATGCAGCCATTTAGATCCAGGGACCCCACCTATCAACGAACAGACTCAGTTCTACCCAGATATTATATCAAATGGATTATAGTGTGTGAGTGATCAAGCAAAGTTCAATCTAACGGTGAGAGAACAAACAATATGTGATTGACAAGCATGAGGAGATGGAGAGGGAGAGAGAGAGAAAAGAGGAGGGAGGGATTTTGTGTGTAAAATACATGCATGCGTGAAAGACACAAAAGGATGTCGAAAAAAAGAGACAGACAGAAAGTAATTATTACAACTCTCTTCCTCATACATTGATCGATTCAACAATCAACCCAGTCCGAAAAGTAAAAACCCATAACACGATCCTTTTTTCTAGTTGTACATGATCATTTTGGAAAAGACCCATCATCTGTTGTACATTACCATCAAATCATGGACTAAACCTTGTATCAACTTGGTCTAACTCGTTTCACTTAGCTAAATCTAGAACTTTAATACTCAACAGAACCCTCACAGATCGCGGTGTGAGCTACACAAGTATTTCGATGACAGACACAAAGCCCCTGCATGTCTTACCATGATAATCAATCGACTTGCCGCGAGTTCGATACGTCATCAAACTTGTCATGATGATTGTAGACACTCAACTAACTACACATAATACACAACTTATAGAACTGGAAATGAGTTCCACTCGATAACTGTACTAAGTTTAGATGCTAAAGATAGTCTTAGATCTAATGTACAACTC
Organism: Hormiphora californensis; assembly: GCA_020137815.1. NCBI lineage: Eukaryota > Metazoa > Ctenophora > Tentaculata > Cydippida > Pleurobrachiidae > Hormiphora > Hormiphora californensis. The sequence continues at coordinate 8,461,500 of CM035352.1, forward strand.
AGAGAGAGCCAGGGGAGAGGAAGATAGAGAGCCAGGGAGAGAGAGAGAGTGTGGTAGAGACTCTACGAGAGAGATCAGGAGTATAGATCAGAGCTGTACTGAGAGAGAGAGTGCAATAAGTGTGGTAGGGAAAGCAGTACACATCTATCTTTGCCAAATCAGAGCAATATCTCTCTTTCCTAAACCACACAGACAGAGATTCAATAGATCTCGACTTCCCTCTATAATAGTGCACTATGTTAATGACTCACTATGCTAATGACTATCGAGGTATCCGATAAATATAATTTTCTCATACATCACGAATAACATGTGCTGTCGGGCCGATCGATTTACCAGAACCCGATTTACCGGGAGGATAAATATCCTTTAACTTTACTTATACATATTATATTTTTTCATCTCTGACCTCATGGACGTTTATTCATCTCCCCAGACCCCATACATCTAGATAATCACCTAATTGGTGTTTGACGTAGTCAAGTGTCCATGTGGAGGCGCTTAGAGCGAGAGATGGACAAGGACTCGTTAAAGGCTGAGAGAGAGACTTGCTATCTTCTCTAGTAGAAAAGGATATAAGATGCTTTACTTATAAGATGCTCTATGTTTAAGTCATAAGATGCTCTATTTAAGTATAAGCACCTATCTTTCCCACCAGCTGTCAACTGATCAGTTGAACCACACGTGGAGAGAGAGAGAGAGAGAGAGAGAGAGAGAGAGAGAGAGAGAGAGAGAAATAGAGAGGGAGAGAGAGAGAGATAGCAGAGAAAGGATAATGAGGGGTGTGATGAGAAGTTTGTGACTATAAAACTGAGATGCTAGCCCGTTCTAAGCACTATCATCCAACCTCTCTAGATCTTGTCTCGGATCTATCTACGAGTAAACTCTGAATTTGAATTTGAATTTACTCTAGTAGTACAGCGCTGCGAACCCCATCTGAGGATCAAAATCAAATCGGGGTCTGGCGCCAGCCATGTTCAGTCTGTTGCTTTGGATATTTCTCGCCACAGTGGCAGGTAAACGCATATAAAATCAAGGCTAATCTAATATCTTAGTCGTTCAGTGAATTGAAATCCCAAATCTTGCATTGTACTTAACCATATTGTCTTCTTTTAGATGCAACATGGGAAAATGCTCAATCGGAATCGATTCAGTGGGAGTTTAGAACGCGGCCCCTCCAGATCAAAACACCTTCCCGGAACGGTCTGTCTGACGTTATTACATGCGAGCTTCAAATGGAGCTCCAAAGTATAAAGGACACATCAACGGCACGAAATTGGGATACGGTAACTGTAGAGGTCACGGAATATAGAATGGATGTTAGGTATTGTGATGGTAAAAAGTCGACCACAACAGAATTCGATAACAGAGATGACTCCCCTTTCCACCTTGAAACTGTGTGTTACTGGATAGTATCCCGTGTTGGAGGCCTCCACACTAACATCTCATTGAATGATCACCTCGTCTTCACAAAGCCGACCAAGCCAGAAGGTGGTGAAGATCATAAATGTCTGTTACAAGAACCCACTGCCCAACTTATTTCCTTCGCTATTCAATCCGAGGGAGCGTCCTACAATACAGGTATAATGGTTACCATGGTTACCCTTGAGCTGTGCTTCGTAATAATTCAAAGTCACCACCCCAGCTGAAATTTTATAATCATGTTATTATGTCCATTCTAAATTCGTGCCCCCCTAAATTATTTCTCCCTCCCTACTGCAGCGGAGATGTGTGGAGTATTAAAGATTCCCAACTCTGTTATCGGCACCTATAAAGAAGCATCGCCCGGCACCATCCTCTCCGTATCCTGTAAAGAGGGCTTCACCCTGCACGGACCAGAAACCGTAACCTGCCAGGAAACCCTAAGATGGAGCGATCCTATTCCGAAATGTCACGTCACAATGTGTCCTGATTTTAGTGTCCCGAACTCTGCTGAAGACCACTATGAGAGTGTGGATGCTGGGCAGAACGTGTCCGTGGAGTGTGTCCAAGGATACGAACTGGTTGGAGACAGTAACCTGACATGTTTAGATGATGGCACATGGGACGGTAAACCTCCAAAATGCAAACCAGGTATAAAATAATGTCGAGATTATTTTAATTGACTTATATAACAATGGTTTGACCAATAATCCAAATCAGTTTCAGAAGAATCTGACAACGAAGAAGAGTCTACCAACGATAGCAATATTACATGTCCTGACATCCCACACGCTAAACTGATTCCTAACAAAACAACCTAACAAGTACGAAGTATCCTGTAACCATGGTTATGTTTCCATAACGACCAACAAAACAATAGTGACTTGTTATGACGGAGAATGGCTGGGAGATGTTCCGGAGTGTAAGAAACTAGGTAAATTGTTGTTTGTGATACAGTGGTTGTTATGGTAATACGTCATGGTTGTTATGGTAACAAAGGTGTGCTAAACAGTACAGGGCAACTGTTTAGTACATCAGATGTAAAGTTGTACTACGTCTTTATTGTAGTTGTGGTTTCTTACTAACACAGATTAGGGACGATGAAACGAATGATAGGTTGGACGGTGGAGTCTGAAATAGGAATCTGGAATGTAGAAACACCAAAGACCAATTACCTTACGGTAAGAGTAAGACCCTTTCTATGACTCAAAAGTCAAACCCCGAAACAAGTTACGTAGAAAAACTGTGACATTAACTAGGACCAAATCCCTATCTTTCCTCTCAAATGACAACACCAAATGATCACTTACCCGCAACCATATCCCCAGTCATAGTGAGTGGTGCTGCCTCATAATTCACACTATTCCTCGGTAGGTTGGACATTGCGAGGGGCGGAACAAGCGATAAATTCTCTACCGTCGTCATGACAGCAAACACAAAACAACAGATCACAAAAGAAAAAGGTAATTTAACTCCCACAAACAGCACACGAAGTGGAAGACTAAGGGACAGAGAGGACCTCACACACTCTGGCAGTGGTATACATCGTAATACGATCTCGTAAAACGTTCTGATGAGGGACACCTGATGCCAAGGAAGTGAATTCCAGAGTCCTATTGAATAGGATCTTACTGAGCAGGAGGATCAATTGCTGATTAGATTTCCTGAAACAGTGCTTCAAGAACTCAAGAACTGAAATGTATTGCTAGCGACGATGCTGAAAGGCCAGTAAAAGAACTTTGAGCTTTCAGCAGCTGAATTTCAGCTATTTATGCCATAGCTGGAGTAATGTACACTGCCAAACATATGGTCAATTTTTTTTTAACTTGTGCAACTACCAAATTTTTTCAAATGATCATAGCAAAATAGCTGTGGCCACTGGAAATTTACTCAGCACCTCAAAAAATCGAGAAATGTTAAAAGTTCAATTTAGTGAAAGAACGAAGTCTCTAGCTTACTCCAGTGAGGTGCTATAGCATTTCTACGCCGTGAGGTGCTATCGTGAGGTGCCCCCGATTTGTAGAAATACCGTTTGATCAAAAATCTCCAAACTTTCAGAAATGGTGGGGATATTTCTCACTCATCAGATGAGGTGAAAACCATGGAAAAATTTACTCATTTGGTGAGGTGCAAGCCGATTTTAGAGCTAAAAGTTTACTCACTAGGGGTCAAATGAGTAAATAAAGAATTGAAACTTGGCATAAAGCAAGATTAGACAATTTCCCTCCTGATTTACCGAAAATTTGCTCTAAAAACTACTCAGCGAGTGAGGTGCAGACCCTCAAAAAATGACATATTTTACCTACTTCTCCAGTGCACCTCACAGGTTGAGCAATGACCTTGGAATCGATTAGGTAGTGTTTGGGGATGTCATATGAGCAAATTAAGGCCACTTTTAGAACTATATACTCACTGAGTGAGGTGCAATTACCGTTTGAAGAAAATACAGTTTTTTGGGTGCACCTCACTCTTTGAGCAAAATTTTTGGAACTTTTTTGGTACAAATGATGGTTTTGAGTCTACTGCAAGTATCTAGCTAGGAAAAGTCGTGAAACGTGAGGTGCTACGGGCTTAAAAGTAGCTGTAAGTATACAGTGTAACTTTAAACACCGGTTGCACCTCATAGATTGAGTAAGTTTGCTTACATATTTTAAAGGTGTTTATATTGGACATTTTTCAGCATATTTTCGAAAATTTTAGGAAAAAATATTAAAATTTGACGGAATGGCACACGCTTTTGCAAACATGGTCACCGGCACCTCACGAGATGAGTTTTTAATTTATTTTGCCTGTAAATCTATTCCCTATACACTTTTACACATAATATTCATTGGAAAATAATATTTTTTGACAAAAACTATGATAAAAGTCGAAAAAACTGAACTTATGTCATTTTCGGAAAAAATTTTGCACAAGTTAAAAAAAAAAATGACCATATGTCTTCCTCAACTTAATGTACGCTTGACTAACGACACAATTTACTGCTATTGTTGTAGATGGAACATAACACCAAAACCCTGAAAAACTACCGCGTTTTAGTTCTACCCCTATTTAGATCTGATGGTATAGGGGGAGGCTACTTACAGATTCCGCGACGTCTCCGTCCTGATCTCAAAACCATGTCTTGTCCACCCCTTACTTGACAACACAAGTCTTAGTGCAGCTATAGATTACATCGACCAAACAACAAGGTGAAAAGGAATCGCCGTGTACAAATTGAGATGTAAATGATGGACGAAAATGATATGCGAGAGAGAGAGATCAGAGAGACAGTGCATGGGCTAATTATACGCTACATGTAAGACGGTACAAGCACGATTAGCTATTTCCTGAAGAATCGATTCCTCACACACATGCTCAGTTACAGCCAAGTTCATGTCATAGTAGTGCAATTACACGAGTAATTATAGTTTAATTACACCACACAACTATAATTACACTGGCTATATGAAGGGCATATTGTGAGATTAGTGTGATCATTGGGTGGGAAAACATCCTGTAATCATTACAGCAGGCATAATAGTTTCCTTCAGTTGGCACATATAATATTCACCATGAGAGGGAGAGAGGATCAGTCTTACCCCAACTCTTCTCTAACCCCTGTTTTAATCAATTTCTCTCAGCCAAATTACAACGTATGATCCATAAAATAGCATGTCTCTACAAGGGTGATTGGCCTATTTGCCTATAAACTAAACAACTCACATGTCTTAAACTGTTGTCTCTTCCCAGAAAGGGGGCTAACGGTTGCAGAATTTCTCTGGACTGTAATGTAAGAGAGGTCCTTGAGGGAACCAACCATGTTCCAATTACTACTTTCAATCACTGAGAAATTAGTTAGAACTCCTGAACTCTTGATCAATATCCCATAAGACAAGAGCAAACTGGTAGGTAGAACAAAAGTGACAGAGCCTAGCTAGACTGTTTTGAGTTGATATGGGCAAACAGCTATAGGTACTGGTATAATAGACTGAACACAAAAAGGCTCAGCAGTGTGTACCAAAATAAACACAAACGCTCCTTAATTGGTTTAATTGGATCAACCGAGCCAGAAAAAAACGAGTACAATTCGGGACGGGGAAATACATTGTCTAGTAAATTAATAATGCAATCCTTTAGTTTTATTGTCTCAACCTGAGCGTCGCAATTAGTACAGTTACCATGGCGACCAAGAAATCTAAACACGTAGGACCGAGACAAACCGTAAGTAAAATAAAACTAATAAAGATCATGGGATAATCTATTCGGCTTCCTACCACATCTTTTTAGCAAGCATGTTTCAAGCGATATATGGGAAGATAGAGGTCTCCCCGATCTCTACCACACACACAGAACCCCGTAATAGTTTGGAAAGGGTGACTCAAAATAGAGGCCGGCTTCTAACAAACAACAAAATATAGTTGCCATGCACAGAACTCTCACTGTGTAGATTCTACAGTGCGTGGGGCAACAGAGGATGTGACTAACAAGCAGCACGTTGACCCCAATTAACTAGCACACCCCAATTAAAGTTATTAGCTGTACACTCAAATACAGGGTGTGAACTGCATGTCGTGTTTGCTAGTCGCGAGCGCGCTTGCGAGACAAGCAAACACGTCAAGGTTCATTAACAAGCATGCTGCTCAGTCATTTTAGATTTAATACACAATGTAAGGATACCATGTAATAGGTGAGACTCTTGCCGTCACCCTCGTTCAAGTCCCGTGAAAAACGGAGCAGTACACGCAAACTGATGCCCATTTTCCTCGCGTGACCCCGATTCAGCAGTTTGAGACACCAACTCTTTAGGGGGCCATATCTCAGGAACCAGACAAGATAGGAAAAATCGCCGTCTAACGAGGCGTACAGTTTTTAATCTAGTTTACCACTGTACCGGCCGTTTCACTCTCCGACCTAAAACAAAAATCGCAACCCCACAAAACTTCAAAATAATGAAATTCGCATCTCGCATGTCGTGTTGCATGTCGTGTTGCATGTCGTGTCATGTTATTGACGCGCTCGCGTTCAACTCTCACACAGCAGCTGCAGAACATGGCGGGAAACATCGAGGAGTAGAGAGAGGGTCGGTGCCGAATCAAATATTTCTTGATCTTGATCTACTCCATTTCTCAGCTATCCTACCACTCATCAACTCGATCTCTCAGCTACCCTACCCCTCATCTACTCCATCTTTCAGCTACCCTACCCCTCATCTACTCCATCTTTCAGCTACCCTACCCCTTATCTAGTCCATCTCTCAGCTACCCTACTCCTCATCTACTCCATCTCTCAGCTTCCCTATTAGGGAAGCATAGAGATGGAAACGATTAGGGGTAGGGAATCCCTATCCATAATCGTTTCCATCTCTATGCTTCCCTAGCCCTCATCAACTCCATCTTTCAGCTACCCTACCCCTAATCTAGTCCATCTCTCCGCTACCCTACTCCTCATCTACTCCATCTCTCAGCTACCCTACCTCCCATTTACTCCATCTCTCAGCTACCCTACCTCCCATTTACTCCATCTCTCAGCTTCCCTACCTCCCATTTACTCCATCTCTCAGCTTACCTACCTCCCATTTACTCCATATCTCAGCTTCCCTACCTGCCATTTACTCCATCTCTCAGATACCCTACCTCCCATTTACTCCATCTCTCAGCTTACCTACCTCCCATTTACTCCATCTCTCAGCTTCCCTACCTCCCATTCACTCCATCTCTCAGCTTCCCTACCTCCCATTTACTCCATCCCTCAGCTACCCTACCTCCCATTTGATCCATCTCTCAGCTTCCCTACCTCCCATTTACTCCATCTCTCAGCTACCCTACCTCCCATTTACTCCATTTCTCAGCTTCCCTACCTCCCATTTACTCCATCTCTCAGGGGTAGGAATGTTAGGATAAATAAGAGATGGAGTAAATGGGAGGTAAGGAAGCTGAGAGATGGAGTAAATGGGAGGTAGGGAAGCTGAGAGATGGAGTAAATGGGAGGTAGGGCAGCTGAGAGATGGAGTAAATGGGAGGTAGGGAAGCTGAGAGATGGAGTAAATGGGAGGTAGGGAAGCTGAGAGATGGAGTATTTATGGGAGGTAAGGAAGATGAGAGATGGAGTAAATGGGAGGTAGGGAAGCTGAGAGATGGAGTAAATGAGGGGTACGGAAGCTGAGAGATGGAGTAAATGAGAGGTAGGGAAGGTAAGAGATGGAGTAAATGGGAGGTAGGGAAGCTGAGGGATGGAGTAAATGGGAGGTAGGGAAGCTGAGAGATGGAGTAAATGGGAGGTAGGGAAGCTGAGAGATGGAGTAAATGGGAGGTAGGGTAGCTGAGAGATGGAGTGAATGGGAGGTAGGGTAGCTGAGAGATGGAGTAAATGGGAGGCAGGCATGGAGTAAATGGGAGGTAGGGAAGCTGAGAGATGGAGTAAATGGGAGGTAGGGTAGCTGAGAGATGGAGTAAATGGGAGGTAGGGTAGCTGAGAGATGGAGTGAATGGGAAGTAGGGTAGCTGAGAGATGGAGTAAATGGGAGGTAGGGAAGCTGAGAAATGGAGTAAATGGGAGGTAGGGTAGCTGAGAGATGGAGTAAATGGGAGGTAGGGAAGCTGAGAGATGGATCAAATGGGAGGTAGGGAAGCTGAGAGATGGAGTAAATGGGAGGTAGGGTAGCTGAGAGATGGAGTGAATGGGAGGTAGGGAAGCTGAGAGATGGAGTAAATGGGAGGTAGGTAAGCTGAGAGATGGAGTAAATGGGAGGTAGGGTATCTGAGAGATGGAGTAAATGGCAGGTAGGGAAGCTGAGATATGGAGTAAATGGGAGGTAGGTAAGCTGAGAGATGGAGTAAATGGGAGGTAGGGAAGCTGAGAGATGGAGTAAATGGGAGGTAGGGTAGCTGAGAGATGGAGTAAATGGGAGATAGGGTAGCTGAGAGATGGAGTAGATGAGGAGTAGGGTAGCGGAGAGATGGACTAGATTAGGGCCTAGGGGTAGGGTAGCTGAAAGATGGAGTTGATGAGGGCTAGGGAAGCATAGAGATGGAAACGATTATGGATAGGGATTCCCTACCCCTAATCGTTTCCATCTCTATGCTTCCCTAATAGGGAAGCTGAGAGATGGAGTAGATGCTGTCAGGCCAATGCTCTGACAGAGTAGATGAGGAGTAGGGTAGCTGAGAGATGACTAGATAAGGGGTAGGGTAGCTGAAAGATGGAGTAGATGAGGGGTAGGATAGCTGAAAGATGGAGTAGATGAGGGGTAGGGTAGCTGAGAGATCGAGTTGATGAGTGGTAGGATAGCTGAGAAATGGAGTAGATCAAGATCAAGAAATATTTGATTCGGCACCGACCCTCTCTCTACTCCTCGATGTTTCCCGCCATGTTCTGCAGCTGCTGTGTGAGAGTTGAACGCGAGCGCGTCAATAACATGACACGACATGCAACACGACATGCGAGATGCGAATTTCATTATTTTGAAGTTTTGTGGGGTTGCGATTTTTGTTTTAGGTCGGAGAGTGAAACGGCCGGTACAGTGGTAAACTAGATTAAAAACTGTACGCCTCGTTAGACGGCGATTTTTCCTATCTTGTCTGGTTCCTGAGATATGGCCCCCTAAAGAGTTGGTGTCTCAAACTGCTGAATCGGGGTCACGCGAGGAAAATGGGCATCAGTTTGCGTGTACTGCTCCGTTTTTCACGGGACTTGAACGAGGGTGACGGCAAGAGTCTCACCTATTACATGGTATCCTTACATTGTGTATTAAATCTAAAATGACTGAGCAGCATGCTTGTTAATGAACCTTGACGTGTTTGCTTGTCTCGCAAGCGCGCTCGCGACTAGCAAACACGACATGCAGTTCACACCCTGAAATAGTTTTTTGAGTAACAACAGCAAATAGATCTTTTGTACTTGTAGGACCAATTCCATATCTGCTCAGACGCATAGACATAATTTACACAACTAGAAAGACCTGTCAGGCCAATGCTCTGACAGAGAAAGACCAATAGGAGCACTATGTGGTCAAAAGAAAACAGGAAGGGTAATTGTGGGGACGTGTAACTTGTGTATTAGAGAAAGCTCAGTACACCATGCAGCAGTACAGCAACCAAGAAAGTGCAATTACTCCATATAATAGCCCCCCAATAGCCCACGGATACATTACAGCAGTTCTCTCTCTGTGTCCCTCTGTTATAGAGCGCTGAGCGACCCTCTTCTACTCTATAGTACGATCCAACCCCCTCAACCTCCCCCCTTCTCCCTCGTTATGTGCCTGACATTCCTTCGATTTGATGAAAGAATCAAAATTTGAGCGCCGGAAATGGAAACAAATCCCTTGCTAATACTATCTAACAGCCCAATTTATAAAACCATTTATTTCCCAAAACCTATCGCCCCAACCTATCTCGAGTATCAAAACCCTAGGGGATCCCTGCAGTACACTGTACTCACTTTTTCTATTTGACGATCTCCTCCTATCATCATTAATCTCTGGAAGAGTGTTCTCTCTCATCAATATCTCCCTGTCCATATCATCCACTGGAACAAACCCCGCCACTGTCCTTGGAACTAGGAAATACTGGTTAGCGTTACGGAATCAGTCAGATATAATACAGTCAGATATACTTGGAAGTGCTGGCTAGATGTCTCGATTCGAATCTTTTTGGGGTCAGGCTGAAGATTAAGATAAGTGATACTGATGTCATTGTGTGGCTCACACCGCTCTGTGAGGGTTCGGTAGATCAATGATATATTGGCACACAGGTGAATTGGTGTGGTGAATATTACTTGTGTTTTCATGTGAGTTTGATAATGGGCGAGTACACCAGTGAGAACAGCAGCCTGCAGAGTGATCTTTGTGATCCACTTCTACACGATCACCAAAGTGCACAGTGGGTCGTGGATTGTGTTGTGGTGATGTTGCTATTGAGTAGTGAGACCGAACCTGCAATTGTATGTGTGTCGGGCTAATGTGTTGGATCAATCTTTAGAAATCAAGAAACATTCAAGAATTAAGAGAGAGAATTAGCAGCCCGGTTACACATGCGACCTACCACCAAAAATTGATCTTCGGATCTGGAAAATTCAAATCTTATTGACGAGCTAAATTACAGTAGCACAGAGCTGAGGTGGGTCAGCAAGGGGTATTGAATAATGGGGGTCAAGGAGGGGTAATGGGGGTCAGAGGGTGGTAATGGGGGACGGGGGTAACCATGGAAACCATGGTAACATGTTTACCTCTTTCAGAGTAGGAAGAGCATCAGGATGAGGGAGTTCCAACTGGTTGTTTGATCCGTTCAGACCGTCCATCTCCAAATCATTAGCAGTAGTCATTTCGAGGTCATCAGTAGACCTGTCCACAGGAGCGTCATGCTCCCTAACCACTATAACTGGCATAGATCAGATCCTAAAATAAGGTGCAGAGGAGTAACGAAGAAAGTATAACATGTGAAATGTAGTGGTAGGAAGCATTGAAAATCGAATTTTAAACCTGAAAATAAATAATAAGACCCGAACAATAACAATATTTACATAGAAGAAAGAAATGATTAACAAATTTAAAGTTTTTCCACTCCCTCAGTTACACCCTCGACAACATCTTTATCTCCCACTTCCTTCTTCTTCTCTCCATCTTCCTTCTTCTTCTCTCCCTCCTCCTTCTTTTTCTTGGCTTGTTTCTGAGGTTTAGCAGGTTTCACCTTCTGGTTCTGTAGACTCTCAGGAGAATCAATGGGGATGGTGACGGGTCCATCGTTCTGGATATGAACCTGCATGAACGCTCCAAACTCACCCTCTGAAATGGTACACACGGTTATCATGGTAACCATGGTAACACACACACACGGTTATCATCACACAAAGATCTCAGATAAAGCTGTGATAACGCTGTGAGAAACAAGGCCCGGTGACCGGTGTCCCTATAAAACAATGATCATGAATAACTAAAATTTTTAAAAAGTGGACAAACAAACCTTGTACTAAGCTTTCAGAATTGGGAACAATATTTCGAAGTTCAGAGATAAACTTCCGATACATTACAATGCTCTGTTCACTTTTCATGGCACTGTGAAAGTCTGGTCGAGTTCCTTTATTCAACACACACTGCAGGGTGAACTGAGGAGGAGGATGTGAGATTCAGATAAGTAAGGAAACCCCCTCTCAGCTGAGATTCAGATGTAACTTTCTCAAGAAATGAGACTTATCAGACAATGAATCGAGAAGAAGGGAGAACAAGACGAGAAAGTAAGAAAGATGATATATTAAGTGGGTATTCAGTTCACCCTGCAGCTGGCAGCAGGCTCGTTCCACACTATCCAAACAGCATCTGGGGGCAATATAATATGGTCTACTAAACTACCTTGTACAAGAGATTCAGAGTTTGGTACAGCCTGACGAACTGCAGCACAGAATTTGTTGTACATTTTCTCACTCTCCTCACTCTTCATAGCCCCGTGGAAATCGGGTTTGTTGCCCTTTAGGACACACTGCAGAGTGAACTGAAATACAGGGTTAGGGAGAGAGAGAGAGAGAGAGGGAGAGAGAGAGAGAGAGAGAGAGAGAGAGAGAGAGAGAGAGAGAGAGAGAGAGAGAGAGAGAGAGAGAGAGAGAGAGCAAACAGACAGACAGACATACAGATAGACAGACAGATAGACAGACAGATAGACAGACAGACAGACAGACACACAGATAGACAGACAGACAGACAGACAGACAGACGGACAGACATACAGACAGACAGATAGAGAAGATGTACCTGGCTAACAAGTAGGATACCGTAGTTGCACTGAAGAAGGTCAGCATCCCAAGGTTTTCCTGTCTCAGGGTGATCAAATATCCTCAACTTTACCAATTTATTTACCCTGAAACACACAGTTTTTTTATTTGTTTGTTTGTTTTATTATCAATTAGTTTGTTGAGTAATAAGGATCGGTTTATTGTTTATTAGCCGCATAGTTGATGAGGGTAAAAATGGGGTTATCCTAATCAATCATGACCATCGAATGATCCACCAATTCTGTGTTATTTCTTTGAGATGACATTTTGATTAGTACATACTGCAAAATCATGACACGAAGTTAAAAAGATTAAATTATTATATTTACAAAACTTATCTTCTTTTCAGTTCACATGTGTCTAGCCTTTTATTAATCAGCGGTGGGCGTGTGGGAGAGTCTTGTTATGTTTTAGCCGGGAACTCGAACTTTAATTGTTCTTTAGTTGTGGGAAGTGTAGACACAGTGCCAGCTGCGACTCAAGATCGAACAAGGCAATGAGAGTCCAGGCTTTTATCTCGGATTAGTGCTATTTCGCTAGTATCTCTTCACATATCAAGTAGGATTAGTACTATCAAGCTGAGGCTGAACTTTGTTCTTACAGTTGAATGAAACCATCGAAATATTAGTCTTGGGCCCACTCTGGCCCTGTCCTTCACTTGTATTCCTGGACTGTACCGATCTGAGTACCATCTGTCTCACCTTTCTCTTACGTGCCAAGATCACCAGAGGATTGATGGTGGAGTTGAGGGGTGACCCAACGTAGAGAGAGAACCGCTCCACGGCTCCACACGAGGTGAACACATCATACATGTCCTCTAGATAAGCAGTGAATAGGATGGTATTGAAGAAGAGGTAGATAATTGAGATGAGAATGATGGTGATGGTGGCCCGTTTAATTACTGTCTGATCGTTTGAGAGCCTCCCCGCGCTACACAGGTATCCAAGGGAGATGGCAGTTGCTATGGTCACCGTTGTCAAGATCATAATCATTTCAATGAACATGATGGTCTGAAAATCGAAATAGTTTAGCAGCTCCGCAACTTCCACCTCAGTTAGTAGGCACAGTAATACCGTTATGAACTGGACTAGACTGAGAACTCCAAATGCAACCCATACGCCCTTCTTGGATATCTGATAGAATGGAAATCCGATGGAAATTGTCCTGGTAACGCTAAGAAGACATGTGATCATAGCGGAGTTGCGGATCAGTAGAAATGATGTGAAATCAAAGTATTTTATATCGATAGCATCGTCCACCACGTAAACAATAATTGCCATAAGACACACTAGAGCATCAACGACGTTTAAACAATGAGTCAGTTTAGATGGAAGTCCTCTCTCCTTTAGGAGGACATTGATGATAAGGGATAGGACGTTTGCGATGATCCCTAGACAACCTGATACCAATCCCACGAGTAAGAAGTTTGAGGTGAAGATGAATTCAATGATTTGGAGAGAGGTACCATTCGCAAAACATTCGGCTTCATCATGCTCATCGTCATACTCAGAGGTAGAGGACATGGGGAATTCTGTTGTAGCCTCCATAGTGGAATATAACTAGGAAATATTGAAGATAAAAAACTCAATTTGTTCAGGTTAGCTTTTGAAGCAAAATAGGCAACAAAACTTGTTTACAGCTCTAATTTCTATATAATATAGAAACAATTAGAGTTGAACGCGTCGGAGCGATATCATCAGGGAGTGATCGAACCGATAATTAGCGATCAAAACACCTTCACTTTGACCAAGATCAGGAGGCGATTAGACATCGAAAGTTATATCGAAACAGATCTTGTTATTTATGGTCTACTATAATAGCTGCAATTGAACTTGTCGTGTTCTAACGTCTAACGCCGCGACAAAATTCGCCATCAGAAAGAAGTACTGCAGATATGTATAATATACCACATAGAACCATTTATTGCCAGCGGGTCAATGGGATTCGGGGGATTGAGAGGAGTCAATAGGGGGTGAGAGGAGTTTTTGGGCTCTCTAGTATAGAGCTCTCTTGTGGCCTACTGAAACAACCATATTGGCTCTCTAGTATACTATAAAGTTCAGAACACGTACTGTGTGGAGACTGGTAGTAGAGGTAATAATTACTGGAGAATGGAGATACATTGTGGACAGAGAGGTCTCAGGAATTGGTAAAATTCTGTAAGAGCATTGGTATGATTCTAAATAGCCAGGCCTACAACAAGATCCTTGAATTATTCAGTTGACTCTCTATTTTGGGTGATTGAAACTATGATTTGACACTGAAAATGAGCCAGCCCAGCTAGCCGTCTAAATTGTTGTTATGTTCTAACCCTCCTTTACATTTGTAAACAGGGTCGAGCAAGGCAACTAATTTGGAGGTCCATTCAGGGAGCTTGCTTTTGTTTAGTCTCAATAATTCATAGCCTTAAGTATCGGACTCTGATGTCGGTGTCCCAATTACTCCCTGATTTAGATACTCTAAATCAGAGTATCTAAATCAGGGGGTAAGGGACACCGACATATGCAGGAATAGCTATAGGGGTGAACGTTGTGAACCGCTCTAACCTATTAATCATCAGCTATATCACGTACTAACAACAAGACTACTTAGTGCCGCTACTATACCGGTGGACTAGGGTTGTATGTCAGTACACCACGTACACACGTTTAGGACGTGTGAGACTGTGTAGTAATGCCAGGCCTGAGACCATGTTATGTGTGTAAGCTAGAAAAGAGAAGCGTTTCTCAAGGAGCTTTTCAAACCAAACATCAGAATATTGAATTCAATGTTGCGAGAACCCATTTGGGATATCATAAGAAATTCCACTGAGAGGAAATCAACTCTCCATGCTATCCGATAAATTTAGGAATTTTGATTGAAATCCAGCACGAATTCTGTATCTTGAGCAGTAAATACTGAACAACTCAATAGTGGCTGGGAATTTGTTCACACGCTATGAGTTAATATCGCCTCAATTGGCACACGTGATAAGTCATATACAAAACCATACAGCACCCTCCGGCCTCCCCTCCCCCTAGCCTGTGTTATAAAAGGTGGACCAGAACAAATTATATAATGAATACAAAAACTCATCTTACCAAATACACATCTAAAAATGTGATTACTGGACACGAGCGTGCTCCCTTTTCTATCACCCATTAGTTCAGTATCAAATCATAACTTAGTTTTAATCGCCCAAAGTATATACCCAGGAATAAAGATATGACTGATAAACTTATTTAGTCTAGACTAAATATTAAAGCTACATTTATGGGTTAACGTTGTTTTTCTTTTAAACGGCTCTAACCTATTATCAGCTATCACGTACTAACAACAAGACTACTTAGCGCCGCTACGATACCGGTGGACTAGGGTTGTATGTCAGTACAACATATTGCCAGAACTGAGACCATGTTATGTGTGTTAGGGGGACCACATACAGCACTGTACTGAAATTCGCACCGCCGTATGTGGTGCCTCTAACTTCAGTTCTCACTAGCACATACAACACTTTCGGTGCAAACTCCAGTACGCACTGCCGTATGTGGTGCCTCTTACGCGGCGTCATACACATTTTCATTTGGAATTTTCACTTGGAATTTTCATTTGAAAACCATCCATGCACATGCACGTGCAAGCTTCAAACACAAGTTAGAACCATGGGACCTTCACTAAAGTGATCCTTGGATCAAAACAAATAAGTTAGTGAAGGTCCCGTGCTTCTAACTTGTGTTTGAAGCTTGCACGTGCATGCGCGTGGATGGTTTTCAAATGAAAATTCCAAATAAAAATGTGTATGACGGACTGTTACTGATAAATATCGGTGGGACTATCAGTACACAATCTCACGTGAGCTTAGCTCAGAAAAGATCAGTACGGTGCTGTATGTGCTCTTCGTACTGAACTGAAAGGTCACGTGGGGGTCACGTGCGCGCACTAGCCAATGACAGACCTGCATCTCACAATACACACACACACCCACACCACAGCAACCAATAAGAGGCGCACGCACTCTCACTACGACAGAAAGGGCCACACCTAGAACAAGGGCGAGATTATCCGACATATCGAGAAAATATGTGCTGCAATCGGGAAAGATAAGAGAGAGATAAGTGGAGATAAACATAACAAGAGGGAGAAAAGGTAGTAGAGAGAGTTCGGTATTAGTGGGAGGAAGATATTTCACAAAAAATTACGCGTTTTTAGCTTGTTTTGAAGGTTTTTTATTGATTGTTCAGTAAGAGGCACCACATACACTCACTGTACTGAAGTTTCCACCGACAGTATGTGGTGCGACGTTACTGGAGTTCGCACCGGTGCTGTATGTGGTCCCCCTTAGCTAGAAAAGAGAAGCGTTTATCAAGGAACTATTCAAACCAAACATCAGAATATCGAATTCAATGTTGCGAGAATCCATGTGGGATATCATAAGAAATTCTACTGACGTCTGACAGGAAATCAACTTATTACTTTGCTATCCGATAAATTTAAGAATTTTGGTTTAAATGCACCAGGAATGCTGTATCTTGAGCTGTAAATACTAGCTGAACAACTCATCAATAGGTGGGTGGGAATTTATTCACACGCTAAGGGCATACGTGGCCTGGTCACACAACACGTTGCGGCACCATCCCCACTAGCCTTTGCAGTGTGATACACAGGGCAGGGTGGACTATGACAAATTAGATCGCAAATACACATCTAAAAAGGGACACGAGCGTGCTCCCCTTGAAAAAAGGATGGAACTGTACAACAAACACTCTATTTCTATCACCCATTAGCTCTCCCCATCTATATCTGTTGGGTTACCAGTAATTTAAGGACACGTGTACCGTGCTGCCACACCAACCCCAAGGACCCACCCCCCCCCCCGAACATGTACTATCCTGCCACATCAACCTACCAAACGAACCCCGACTGGGACCGAACCCGTGTGATTCGAGATGTCCTCCATTCTATAATATAGTCGCGTAGCAGAACTTAGTCATGTGACAAGAACCTAGCGACCAATCCACTCAGCTGATCCTAAAGTTGAGCCAATAAGCGTGCAGGTTGTGGATATAGCGAGGATCTGAAGCAGGTATAGACGTTTTGCCAGCACCGGCCTTTATTATGTAGATGAATTGCACCAGAACTGTGCAGTTCCAAGCTGTAAAGAGTGCTAAACGGTCGGAAACAATAAAGACAGGTCATGGGTTTTAATGAGTAGTGCAGAATAGAAACTTGCAGACAGCTCTCAATCACCTAATTAGACAGTGCCTGAAATAACCTAATTACACTCATCTGACCCCACAAGAATTTGACTTTGAAACACTCGACTAAGAAGAAAAGCAATGATACTAACTTTACTTTAGGATTGGACTACTACTATAGTATTACGAACGACTATATGTATAATCACAGCTGCTTAATGGTACTAACGACTTTAATCTTTGTATCACAGCTGTCTAGAACCGTGGTGATGGAGTTTAGATCACGTGCTATTTATTATCGTTCCTAATCGTGAATAATCGGGGGGGGGGCACTATGTTGTTATTTAACTAAATGGGGGGGGGGGGGGCACTATGTTGCTATTTAACTAAATGGGGGGGGGGGGCACTATGTTGCTATTTAACTAAATGGGGGGGGGGGGGCACTATGTTGTTATTTAACTAAATGGGGGGGGGGGGGGGGCACTATGTTGTTATTTAACTAAATGGGGGGGGGGGGGGCACTATGTTGCTATTTAACTAAATGGGGGGGGGGGGCACTATGTTGCTATTTAACTAAATGGGGGGGGGGGGGGGCACTATGTTGTTATTTAACTAAATGGGGGGGGGGGGGGGGGGGCACTATGTTGCTATTTAACTAAATGGGGGGGGGGCACTATGTTGTTATTTAACTAAATGGGGGGGGGGGCACTATGTTGCTATTTAACTAAATGGGGGGGGGGCACTATGTTGCTATTTAACTAAATGGGGGGGGGGGGGCACTATGTTGCTATTTAACTAAATGGGGGGGGGGGCACTATGTTGCTATTTAACTAAATGGGGGGGGGGGGGCACTATGTTGCTATTTAACTAAATGGGGGGGGGGGGCACTATGTTGCTATTTAACTAAATGGGGGGGGGGGGGCACTATGTTGCTATTTAACTAAATGGGGGGGGGGGGGGGCACTATGTTGCTATTTAACTAAATGGGGGGGGGGGGGCACTATGTTGCTATTTAACTAAATGGGGGGGGGGGGCACTATGTTGCTATTTAACTAAATGGGGGGGGGGGGGCACTATGTTGCTATTTAACTAAATGGGGGGGGGGGGGCACTATGTTGCTATTTAACTAAATGGGGGGGGGGGGCACTATGTTGCTATTTAACTAAATGGGGGGGGGGGGGGCACTATGTTGCTATTTAACTAAATGGGGGGGGGGCACTATGTTGCTATTTAACTAAATGGGGGGGGGGGCACTATGTTGCTATTTAACTAAATGGGGGGGGGGGGGCACTATGTTGCTATTTAACTAAATGGGGGGGGGGGGCACTATGTTGCTATTTAACTAAATGGGGGGGGGGGGGCACTATGTTGCTATTTAACTAAATGGGGGGGGGGGGGCACTATGTTGCTATTTAACTAAATGGGGGGGGGGGGCACTATGTTGCTATTTAACTAAATGGGGGGGGGGCACTATGTTGCTATTTAACTAAATGGGGGGGGGGGGGGGCACTATGTTGCTATTTAACTAAATGGGGGGGGGGGGGCACTATGTTGCTATTTAACTAAATGGGGGGGGGGGGGGCACTATGTTGCTATTTAACTAAATGGGGGGGGGGGGGGGGGCACTATGTTGCTATTTAACTAAATGGGGGGGGGGGGGGCACTATGTTGCTATTTAACTAAATGGGGGGGGGGGGGGGCACTATGTTGCTATTTAACTAAATGGGGGGGGGGGGGGGGCACTATGTTGCTATTTAACTAAATGGGGGGGGGGGGGCACTATGTTGCTATTTAACTAAATGGGGGGGGGGGGGGGCACTATGTTGCTATTTAACTAAATGGGGGGGGGGGGGCACTATGTTGCTATTTAACTAAATGGGGGGGGGGGGGCACTATGTTGCTATTTAACTAAATGGGGGGGGGGGGGCACTATGTTGCTATTTAACTAAATGGGGGGGGGGGGGCACTATGTTGCTATTTAACTAAATGGGGGGGGGGGCACTATGTTGCTATTTAACTAAATGGGGGGGGGCACTATGTTGCTATTTAACTAAATGGGGGGGGGGGGGGGTCCGGCACTGAATGAGAGCTCTACAGCATGTGATTATTATTACCTTTGTCTATGACAAATTTACTATTACAGTCGGACCCCGATTTACCGGGATGCTCGGGGGAAAGGGTTTTGCCCGGTAAATCGGGGTGCCCGGTATATCGGGGTCAAACACTGTTAATTTCCTATTTTGGGGGAAGATTATCCTCCCGGTAAATCGGGGTTCCGGTAAATCGGGGCCCGGTAAATCGGGGTCCGACTGTACTATCATCATCAAGAAAATGAAGATAATTAGTTATTAAATACCACAGGCCGGATGCCCATATACATAATATGTTATATCGTACGATGTAAAAGGGAAGGGATAAATATTTTATAATACCGGGGGTGGGGCATTTTTCCCTCGTCTTACGTCTACCAACTAAAATATTAAATTCCTATAAGGGAGCAACCACAGCTGCCAAGATAATTGTCCTCGGCATATATGGAATGACCCAAGAAGCTGAGCTTGAAGAAAGAGGTTGTTCTCACAATCATTAGTAATGCATGCTCTCATGGGCTATGAGGTCTTGTGGTGGCCACCGGTGGGTACTTATGCCATCCTATTTAAATAGTGCAGACTAGAGTTGTACTGCTAGAGTTGAACTGCCCCAGTCGATAACTCTGGTGGACGAGAAATAATAGTAGGTAGTCATAGTGGCCACGGATGAATTATTGAGAGAAAGGCAAAATGTCCATAGTGAAAAAAGCAAAACCAAATTAAGGTCACTACCTTTGTGACACAAATTGTCAGCGCAATGCCTGACCACTCTTCTCCCGAATCTCAATGATTGGACGTGGTCGGAGAACAATATAATTATATTACTTATAGTGTTATACTGCTGTAATATTAACAGTAATAACAGTAAATGTAATATTTACAATTATGCTACAACGTATAAGAAAAACACTTACATCCACTGTATTTCTTTGTCAGTATCGGTTGTAGAGATGCCCAGTAAAACACACATTCCTTTCCCAATTGATCCTGTCGTCCGGTCACCCACTGAAACATAAAGGGTGGTTATCCGGGCAGTTTTGGGGTGTATCTCGATCTGTAATCTGCAGACTATGGTTATTTCGAGAAGAGCTGTGACGAAAACTGAAAACTGAAAACCAACAGCTAATATTATTATTCATGTCTGAGTTGAAATCAAGTTACAACTTACATACCAGTGACAGATGCTTTGGTGACCTTTTGAACTATCGCCCTCATACTAGCCCCGCTACAATGGGGAATTATTAATGAACAGGTATGATCAGTTTTAGCAATCCTTCAAATACATACTGGTACCCAAAGATAGGGTAGGGTAACGTAGGGTAGGTTACTAGGTAGGATAGGGTAGGGTAGGGTAGGGTAGGTTACTAGGTAGGATAGGGTAGGGTAGGGTAGGGTAGCTGTAGGGTAGGGTAGGGTAGAGTAGAGTAGGGTAGCTGTAGGGTAGGGTAGGGTAGGGTATATAGGGTAGGGTAGGGTAGGTTACTAGAGTATTAGGTAGGGTAGAGTAGGGTAGGGACAGGGTAGGGTAGGGTACTAGCCACTAGGTAGGGTAGGGTCTAGCAAGAGATAAATGTATACAGCAAATATTCATACTGTAAAATGAATTAAATGGAAATTTAACAGTTAGAAAACATATAATAATTCGTCCTGCAGTCCACCAAACATTTGGTAACGAAATAACCCCTCCCTTGCCAGCGCGCGAAGAGGGGTTATTTCGTAACCAAACATAAACAAATATTACTGATAAAACTCCCTGTGTAATTTGACACTGAACAGAAAGAGAGGTCAACCAAAGTCTGTTCACAGGTCCAGGGTTAACAATGGGAACTGCAAGTACAAGATATCACAACGATCCTTGGTTACCATGACAACTGTTTTTCAGAATCTTGGTTGCCATAGCAACTGTACTTCAGCAACTGTTCTTCAGAATCTTGGTTGATTGTTGTGCGGGTTGTTGTTGTTATGCTGCTGTTGCTGAACATAACTTCCATGTTGCTGCTGCTGTTGCTGCTGTTGCTCTGAGTGGAAATGTTGACCGTGGTATTGTTGCTGAAACTGCTGCCTCTGCATTTGCTGTTGGTACTGAAATTTAAATACATTTTACAGAACTTACTCTAATCACTTGCCTTGCCCTCTCTCACCGCGGTGCGACGTGGGTTAGAACAAATATTGACTGAGCGGGAACACGCAGGTTGGACTGTAAAACCAACAAAATCATCAAAACATATCATCATCTTTGACTCGCCGGAAACTAGGTGCCCAAGCTACGCAAAAGGTATGAACAATTCAAACTCACCTGAAGTTGCTGCTGCTGCTGTTGTTGTTGTTGTTGTTGTTGGGCAGCTTGTTGATATTGTGTTTGTTTGTACTGCTGGCTGCTCTGCACAAAATTGGGTGGTTGGCTGGTGAAGTGCTGGGATGCCTGCTGATAGGATGTGGTAGGGTGAGAGCTGGACTGGTAGGTCCCACTGGATCCGGGCTTGTTTTGTTGCTACAGAGAGAGGAGAGAGTCGTATAGATTGGTTTTGTGCGGAGAACGGAGGTCAAAAACTGCATCTAATAGCTAGATACTATCTATGGTGTGCGAAAGAAAGAGATATCACACACAGGAAATAACTTGGTAACGAAGTTACCCCTTCCTTACAAAGTTGACAGCCAACGCACGAAGAGGGGTTTATTTCGTTACCAAGGAAATAACACCCTGACCAGCAGATCTCTATACCTGAAGTGTCCTCATGCGTTTGCTGCTAGGAACTCCATCAGTCTTGGAGGAGGACAACTTAGCGCTACCCTTGTCATCCCCATCATCGTCATTGAGGTACTCCCGTTTAGGGTATGGGATCTTGTCCTCGCCAAAGGCGTTATCTTGGGGCCGCGGTTCCTGGTGTGGCATTTTTAATCATTACTTTTTAAAGTTTAAGTTAAACTGGGGGGGGGGGCTTGAACTTCATAAAAATTGGGGCCATTCCTCAGCATTAATAGTACAACATAATTGCAACTAATGGGCAACTAATTAAACAAATCAATAGCAGAGTTACACACGTACCTCTTGGAAGTATGTGTCGTCTAGTGCTGATTGGGCGTTTAGTCGCTTCTTAGGATCCATATGAAGCAGCTTGGATAGTAGCTGGAACGCTTTGGATTCCTGTTTTAACTTGTACTTGTCCATGTATCGTGCCAAACTGCGGGGGAAATTAGAGTTGGACCATGGATAGATGGTGGGAAAATATATACAACGTATACCAGTCCCAGTCATTTAAAATCACACAGTATTTCTACCGTCAGCGCCCCAATCACAGCCCCTGAACGTGAAGCTCGAGACTAAGGGTCAGTACGATGCCTGCCACTATACGGGTCAATAGTTAACGGCTCGGACCAAGCTGTGTAACGGGCCAAGCTGTTTAAATACCTGGAATTGACATAGTTTGATTTGCTGAACTCCTTCTGTAAGGTAGCATACTCTGGCATCTTCTTCAGGTCCTCCCACTCTCCAGGACCCTTGTCAGGTGGGAACCCCATTACTGTGAAGATGCGATCCAGTTGGTCGTGGTGGTATGGATTATTCGTCTTGATGTCCTCTTGTCTGGGGGGAGGAGGGGTGTAATATTGGGGTCTCGTGGAGGCTGCATATTGCATAGCCATAGGGGCTGTAGGGACTAGGGGGGGGGGCAAACATGGGGGACCAAATATGGGGGGGGGGAGTACTAATTAACTAATTAACTAACCGACAATGAAATATGGGTTCATTTGTGAGTAGTTCTGCGAAAATACATCCGATAGCCCAAAGATCAATTGCTTTTGTGTAATGTTTCGCTCCTGTGGGTAATGTGGCGTGTTAGAGAACTCTTCTGTCTCCGGTGATATAGCACCGTCAGACCCCGATATACCGGGCACCCCGATTTACCGGGCAAAACCCTTTCCCCCGAGCATCCCGGTGAATCGGGGTCCGACTGTAGTAGTAGATAATACTTAACTAGTTTGTAAATAGAATTGCCTGAATTGGTGTTGTAATTGGTTATATTTGGTTTTTCTAATACCTAGTAGTAGCTCGGGTGCCCGGTACCAGAAAGTAACGACCACTGGATCAAGTTCTGCCAGGGGTTTCAGAGGGTTGTTGAATAGTCGGGCAAATCCCATATCTGTTATCTTCAAACATCCCTTCTGAGGACCTAGAAATAAAGGGTTGGTTACCATAGCAACTGTCTTGGTTACCATATCAACCATAGACCCCCAAACCCCATGCCTGTTATCTTCAAATATCCCTTCTGGGGACCTAGGTTACGAAATACAAGTCCCCCCGACCCCCTGGAGTGACACTCACCTTCCCCCATAACGAGAATATTGGCAGGTTTAAGGTCCCTGTGTAACACCCAGTTCTTATGAAGGTAGTCGATTCCCGCCAAAATCTGGTACAACAGCGACTTGACAGTTACAATTGGAATCGTATAGTTCTTCTTTGTGGCCTTACTTTGCCTGCCCAAAAGGGACAGATCTTGTTAGCTTTGTCTGCTGCCCAAAAGGGACAGATCTTGTTAGCTTTGCCTGCTGCCCAAATGGGACAGATCTTGTTAGCTTTGCCTGCCCAAATGTGACAGATCTTGTTAGCTTTGCCCGCTGCCCAAATGGGACAGATCTTGTTAGCTTTGCCTGCTGCCCAAACTGGACAGATCTTGTTAGGTCATGGAGAAGATCCAAATGGGACAGATCTTGTTAGATCATGGGGACACGATCAGGCTGGAATGGCTTTAATAGCAAATCAGGAAGGGGTAATTTATCAAACCGTCAATCTGTCTGTAAATCTGTTCGTTTAATCTCCACTCAACCTTTGCCAGTGTGTCTGTCAGTGTGTCTGTCAGATCCCGTCATGAGACCGTGTCTGTTCCTTTGTCTGTCAGTCAGTCGCTTTGTCTGTCCGTATACCGTTGAGATCGATGGTATTTGATGATATGCCACAAGTCGTGTTCAGCATAATCAAACAGAAGCCAGACTTTGTGATCATTATGTGACAGGAACACCCTGTGTAATTGTATCACGTGCTTGTGGTGCAGTTCCCTGAGGATTGCTATCTCCCTACACGCTGACATAGAGATACCTGGGGGAGGAATATAGGTCACAATCACCGTGGGGAATAGATTCTGAGTATAGGGAAAAAGGATCTTTAAATTAAGACCACGGTCTAATCTGGTTGCGACCAGGAAAGAAAAATACAAAAAATATTTTTTCGGTTAAACCTGATGTTTTACCTGTTCCCTCTATCAGTTTCAAAGCATATACTTTGGCATCGCTGCCCCGTTTGGGTTTAGCTTTGTACACGTGCCCGTACGTTCCACGTCCAATCTTACATCCTTCGAAATCAAAGGCATCTTCAACCTGATTGGGATTGTGATGAAACTGTCTAGAGAACAGATGAGAACAGAGTTGGATTTACATATTATAAAATCAGTATAGTAAAAGTAGAGATTGTGCCTCCACCTAGATCTAAAATATACCTTTTCTCGAGCTTTAGCTGTGGAGATTTTGAAGTCAACATCCATCGTAAAGTTGTAGGGAAGCTGGGTTTATTTGAGCTGGCAAGGGCGACTGATGTTTTCAACGCATGATGTCTTGAGGGTAAAGGTTGTTGTTAGATGTTGAACAAATGCTGTCAGACGGCACCGACTACGTCTTTTGAGTTCCTGTCTGGCGCCGTACCCCAATCTGTGCACTCTGGCATTCGCACAGCACTTTTTTGGGTCGGCGCCGCCAGACAGAATTCAGATGGCTGGTGATATTGATTAAAAACAATAAATTCATTGGCGAAAGTTTAAAAAGATGGCACATAAAAATAACAAAAATCATACCTTGATATACAAAAAAGCAACATCCATCACATCTCACACAGTTCAAAAAATCTCAAATTCCTGTCTTTCGCACACTCCTAGGTTAACCAGTTCATGTATTGAACAAGGGTCAAGGCAGTTTACTTGGTTTACCCGTTAATGCGTTCAAGTTTACTTGGCTGGCTTCCAGTTTATTTACTGACTTCCTTTACTTTTGTTCTAGTTCCATAAGAACACCACCACAGTCCTTGGGATGAAGGAACATGACGGGTTTACCGTGAGCTCCAATCTTGGTCTCCGCCGATAAAGTCCTAATTCCCTTCTCCTTAACATCCCTCACCGCTGCCTCAATATCATCTACCTCTATACAAACATGATGAATTCCCCCGTTCTTGTTCTTAGCAAGGAACCCAGCGATGGGACTACCCTCCCCTAGTGGGTGAAGCAGTTCTATTTTAGTGTTGGGCAGGTTCACAAACACTACCGTGACACCGTGATCGGGGAGATCCTCAGGTTCAGAGACTGCCGCACCAAGCACATCCCGGTAGAATGAGATAGAGGCAGGGAGGTCTGGTACTGCGATGGCAGTGTGGTTTAGGATACCCAGATTCCACGGAGTGGAGGAGAAGGCACGGGAGGTGGTGGGGATCAGTCCCCGGCGACAAAGTATTCTGCCAATTAGGGACAACATGATAACTAAGGGGGTGATGTTGGTTGTAACTTATTTCAGGAGGACTAGAAAGAGGCGGAGGTGGACTATAAGGAGGGGCCAGGGGAGGATTTCAGGAGGATCAGGGTGGTGGAATTGGAAGGGTCAAGGGCGGGTGGGGTGTATATATAAAGGGGCTAGGGGGACTAAACAAGGTAGATATTCAGGGGGACTAAACAAGGGAGAGGTTCAGGGTTTTATGAGGGTTTTTTGACCAATAAAACACGATCATTTGTGTAGGTTAATGCTATGCAGTCAATGACTAAAATGTGGTACTTTTTATACAGGGGAAAGTATGATACACATGTTTAAATATAAAAACATGCTAAACACTCTCTGATTCCAAACACACACGTTAAAATCTTGCTGAAATATATCGCCATCCTCCTATAATACAATTATTGTTTGTGCATGTTTCCTCTTACACTGTAAGTTACAGTAACCCATGGCAGGTGTACCGTGGGCAACTGATACAAAATTCCTCAATATTATTGTAAAATCAACTGCCAGCTGCTGAGTTTTAAGTCCCTATCAAATTACACAGCTCGGTGAGTAGAAACCCTGTGTGTTTTATATTAAACCCAAATAAGACTCACTACTATAATGAGTTTTGATCTACTGTTCATTTTTCCTGGGGTTCTTCCTGCATCCTTTAGGTCCCATAAGATGCTCCCTCCACCCATCCTCCCCATCCCGGACACTTTCCGTACACAAGGGACACAATGATTCCCCTCTCTTAGGTGCTGTTGAGCACGTGTGAGATCCCTTTTTAGGCCGTGCTAACTGACACTTTTTACACTGCTCAAACTTACCCTGAGCAGAGCACTCCGTTAACAGATGAGTGGTTATCCCTGCAATCTCGACCACTTGACTGCAGTGCCCACACCTGCTCAACATGGGGCACGCCCTCCAGAAATGAACATCCAGTGTCTCAGGGGTGAATTCATCGTTCTGTTCACTGCAAAACATGCAGGTTTGAAGGAGTTGCTCATCCGTAGGATCGTCTTCTTCTTGGATCGGGGGAGGAGGAGCAGCGGCAGGTGGTGGTGCTTTCTTTTTCTTCCCCTTTTTCATTTTCATATGCTCATTTCCAGGTTTCAGTTCTTCATCGATTTCAACATTAGCATTAGCAGCTAGCTCCCTCAAACTGGCAAGTTCAGCCTTGAGTGCCGCTACCTGCTGAGCCTTCTTATCCTCTGCACTGGGTTCATTGGGTTTATTAACAGGTTTCCCATCTATCTCATCAAAAGATTCGAAGATCTTCTTCCAAATCAGCTGCTTCTTCCTCAACTGAGGTTCATCCTTTGGGAGATATCTCCTAACTGGATCCCCTACCTCCCGGTACATGGCGATAGTGATCCTAATGGCCGTGTCACGGACATCCCTGGAGGTGTTAGACAGGGTGGGAGCAACAAACTTCATCACGGTGTCCTCCGAGTAACTGCCATCTTCCGTAGCACCAATCTTCTCGACCATCTTCTCCAACAACATCAACCTACCAGTCAGGACCTTTGGGTTTTTCTCCTTGCAAACGGAGACAGAGAGGGATGCCAGGGAAGATGATAGGGCTGGGATGTCGCTGAGATCCAAGAACAACCCTTCCACAGCCTCCCTAACTCTGGGATTCTCGCCAACTCTCTTCAGAAGAACGGGGAAGGTATGGTTTACAACATCAGTCATGTGACCCCGAGGAAGGGAAACATTCTTACCACCAAGGAGAGACTTCAACATCTCTACTGTCTGGGAGAGGTTATTGAAGACCGGATCCGTGAACGCCTGTTTGAACACCTGGACAAGACCCCGGGCGGAATAGGAGGGTGAGGAGGTGTCCAGGGTGTCCAGGACACTTCCTATCTCAGTCAATCCCCGTTCCCGTAGGGCGAACTGTTTACAAAACAGACACGCAACAGTGGGGTGGGTGAACATTTCCACCGCTTGGGTCAGGTCGTGGGCTGCCTTCATACTTTGTTCGTCCGGTCCGTTTTGGTCTCCAGCTAGGACAGACTCCCCCTCACCACCTCCACCTCCACCTCCACCACCACCACCACCAGAGTTATCATTCTGTTTAGCCAGGGTCGGGATCGGTCTATCACTACCTCGGGTTGGGACTCTGGGCTGTTCCACGGGTGAAGGAGGAGCCCTGATTGGGGGTGATGGTTGGGGAGGGGGTGGGGCTTGTTGGGCGGGTAGGGCTTGTTGTTGGGCGGGTGGAGGGGGTGCCTCCTGGTGACCCCCCATGGATGGCAACTGGTGGGGTGGAGATCTCACCAGAACATTAGGCACATCATCTAACCTATCCTCCTGGAGAAGGTTCCTGATGTTCAACTGCTCAAAAACTACAACCCGAATCTCATCAGCCTGGATCTTCTTGGCCTGTGCCACATCGTAATTCTCCTCCGCCACAGCAGCCTTTTTCTCCCGATCCAACCTCCCCAACTTTTCACCCACTTGGTACAGATCGGATATTGCTTGTTTGAGCCGTTTCGCGAAGGAATACTTCTCTTCCTCAATAGCGAGGTGTTTCTTTCTCTCCAACTGTTGGATTACCTTGGCAACCTCGGGGTCCTGATACATTCCGAATGTGATATCATCCACCAGCTGGGCACTGTTAGATTTGTTGATATTACCCAGGACCCCCGCATTGTCGGACACCACGGCACCCCCCGTTATATCTCGGTAGGATTGGGGACCATCCGATGGTAGGAAATCTCCAAGAACATTTACAGCCACAATCCCCACTTGGTTGAATATGTTCAGGTTGTTAACGTGGTTCTTGTGGCACACTAATTTGATGAACACCCCCTCACAGTCAAGATGTACTGACTTCAGCTCCCGGGCTTTGAAGGACGTCTTCTCGTTAGGTTCAAATGATATGTACCCAAGACGGTTGAATGTGGCGCTCTGGAAGCTTGGCGACGTGCCAGGTCTACAACTCCCGATAAACAGCTCCACCTTCCGTGTTACGAGGTACTGGTGGGAGAGTATCTGGAGCTTTCGTAGCCTGATGGCAGAGGGGAGTTGGACTACTATCTCCTGGGGATAGATACAGAAACGTTCAGATCGCCATCCTTTAACGGAGGGGCCGTGGCTCTCAAGGGCGGAACTGGAGAAATCATCATCGGAGCCGGTGGCGTAGACGACGTTGAATTTGATCTTCTGTGACATCTGTCATGTGTGGGGGATAGTCCCCGTTCTAAATAGGATAGGTAATATATAATATTGAGGGTGTTAAATAGGGGCCATTGGGGTGTGGCCGGTGAGGGTTAGGGAGAGGGATGGGGCGGTTAGGGGTTGGGGGAGGAGGGGGGGAGGGGGGGGGAAGGGGATAAATACTATGGAGTCCGCGATAAAGGCAACAATTAAATAAACTCGAAATGGTTCAGCAAATAAATTCAATCTGTATACATATAAATTAGCGAAATACACGTAGCAATGTTCAAAACAAAGTAGAAGAATAAAAAGGGCGGCTAAAATATGAATCAAAACTCGGGCTAAAAAATAGTCGGAATGAAAATATAAGTAACATCTCGCTCCCTCTCTTTCTCTCTATCTCACTCCCTCTTTCTCTCTCTCTCTCTCACTCAGCAAATTACTACGTACATAACATGCATGTGTCTACTTCAGTGTATTAACTCTGAGGGAGCTGATGAGCGTTCTGATCGTGTAATGGGCATGACTTAAGCAGCAACAGTTGTATAAGAGCGGGAAGAAGAGAGCTAGAGCTAAAAACATATAATACTCTCTCCCGTTAGCGACTCTGTAATACTATCCATGGTTACCATGGTAACCGAATTATTAGCGGGAGGAACATCTCAAAAGAGCGGCACATTCTCGCATGTTGTGATATGTGTGTTGTGACGCGGGTGGGGAGCATGATTCACATACTGGTATGTTCTGCAGTTTCTTATAGCATATATTATTCAGCTTGATGTTATATTGTCAGTTCTCTCTACCCTCTTGATTCTGACTCTACTGGGGGACCCAACAACTACAATTACTGTAATTTGAAGAGGTGAATGGACTGGGCGAATTCGTTGAAACTGATAAAACCATCATTGTCAAAGTCAACCTAAAGAAAGATATATATGTAGTGCGAGACTTCAACCTGACCTAATTGTATATTAGTTCGTTGTTCAGTTTGAGTATCTTTATTAAGAAAACCATACATGTACAATATATGGGCAATATATACAATATATGTACATATCATGTATATTGTATATAATGGGACATACCTTTCTCATAAGATCGTCAAGCTCTTTGTCAGTGTAATTGACATGACAATAAAGCGCCATTGCACTCTGTAACTCCTGCTTGTTTATGCGTCTGTTGCCTGGGAACAATGAGGTGAATCAGTGTTGTTGTCCTGGGAACAATGAGGTGAGTCAGTGTTGTTGTCATGGTTTTTTTGAGTTTCTACTCTCCACCACTTCCTCAACAAGTCTCATGGTGGTAATACTTGGTGATATCCGCTATTCAAGAAACATGGGTACTTATGTGTGGGGTAAGAAATGTATATATCAACCTCACAGTTCACACACACTATTAGACACATTAGTACACACACTATACTCGACAAGCAACATGAATTACACAATGTACGAGCAAAGTACACATAATAGAGAGAGTCTCTCTGAGAGACCCTTAATATGTAATTTGTAAGAGACACCCTGCACGAGCCACCCTGCAGGCTGCATGAAAGACATCCAGTAACTGCACTGTGAATATTGTGTGCTTAACTCACTCATGAACAGAAATTATACAACCACAATCTAATGACGTGGTCTATTCTACACTGAACATATATCCTTGTATGAAACTAATACCCCCCCCTGGAATTAGTATGCTACAAATGTGACTCATCCTTACCGTTTTTATCCATCACATCAAATATTTGTTTCAGCTGTCCCCTGTCCGCCCCTTTCTTTTGCAGTACGGCCATTAGCCCGAGCATTTCAGAGAAATCCAACTTTAGGTCACCATCTGTGTCAAACCTGGGGAGAGACAGAAGGGTTAAAAAAGTACCAAAATTCAATTAAGAATCAGACAAAGGGGGTTGACGAAGGGGCGATGAGTCAGATGAAACTAAAAGGAAATGGGATCACATATCTCATCTCGAAATTCTAAACAGTTGCCATGGTAACCAAAACAAGATAATTCCGGATATTTTACCTTGTAAGCAGTGTTTTAATCTCTTCCCCAGTAGCCTCTACCCCGTACATCCTGAACGCAGCCCGCAAATCTTCAAACGACAACTTCCCATCACCGTTTTGATCAAAGGCCTTTAGAAGAGCAGCAACTCCCTCTCTCTGACGGTCAGACATGGCTAATAGCTAAGAAACAGAATAAAAAGTTAGAATATTTTGGAGACTTGCAAAGAGTACTGCAGCTGCTGCAGCAGGGGGCTCACAAAGTGCACCATCTCGACTCAGTTGCACGACTCAAAACACACTCATTCGCTTTTTTCCCACGCTACGCGCGCGAGGAGAGGACCCCGCGCGAAGTGTCCTGTATTTAAGACATTCGGCGGGGCCCACTCCATCACGCGTGTAACTGATTTGTGTGACACGGTGTGGCAAACTGTGCGACAGGACTCTCGACAGGGCAGAGGTGAGAGGGCGGTTATCATAGGCAGAGGGCGGAGTAACGGGGAAGGAGCTAGCTATACAGGACATTAAATGGTGGTCTGTGCTTCCTCTCTCTATCACACATTAGCTCTCTCTTTCTATCTGGGTCTCCCCTAACTGGCCAATGCGGAGTTGAGATGGAGAGAGCGGAGCGTTAGAGAAAGGAGAGAGAGAAAGGAGAGAGAGAGAGAGAGAGAGAGAGAGAGAGAGAGAGAGAGAGAGAGAGAGAGAGAGAGAGAGAGAGAGAGAGAGAGAGAGAGAGGGGGAGACAGATAGATTGTGAGAGAGAGATAGAGATGGAAATAAGGAGAGACTTTGGAACAATGGAACATTGTACAATTTTGGGAGCGATTAAGATAGCGATCTAAGTCTCTCACTCACTGTCTCTCTGTCTCTCTATCCTTCACTGAATTTAGCTGCAGCAGATAGACACACCAGAAAAATACAAGCAGCATAACACAGAGCATATCAAATTTATAAAAAGAATAAGTTAATAGTTTCCATCCTTCTATCTGGGTCCTATCTTCTATAGTCCAGCCTCCCTCCTCTCCTTTTATTTCCTCTATACTCAACTCTCCATCCTCCTATCCTCTATAGTCCACTCTCCCTCCTCCCGTCATACCTTCTATACTCCAGTGGCAATGCCAGCAGCTTGGAGGGCATATGGTGTCAATCGTAGAACCACAACTAAACCGAAAAACTTGAGAACGGTATTTCTAAGTTCCTTTTCCTTTTTCTCTTTATTCTTTGGGTCTTCCCGTGCTGCGGGGCCACCGGGCATCATACCTCCACCAAACATGTTGCTAGGAAGAGTTAGTGGGGTCAGTGAGGGGTAGTAAAGGGGTGTGGGGGTAGTGGGGGTACTGGGTAGGAAAGGGGTGTGGTAGTAAGGGGTAGTTAAGGGGTGTGGTGGTCAGTAGGGGGTAGTAAAGGGGTGTGTGGTGGTATAGGGATTAGTGGTAAGTGGTAAGTAATATAATATTTTAAAAAGGGTCAGTGTGGCTACAATAGCAACTATATTCAGTAGGGAATAGAATGTGTTTATTAGACGTGGATATGTTATAGTGCCGAGTGGTGTAGCATTGAG
The DNA here is from genome assembly GCA_020137815.1 of Hormiphora californensis. Taxonomy (NCBI): domain Eukaryota; kingdom Metazoa; phylum Ctenophora; class Tentaculata; order Cydippida; family Pleurobrachiidae; genus Hormiphora; species Hormiphora californensis. The sequence continues at coordinate 8,494,168 of CM035352.1, forward strand.
TATGTGATACACAGTAGTTGTACTGAGTGGGAATAATACTGAGTGGGAGAGAGAGGGGGAGATAGATAGATAGAGAGATATGGGGAGAGAGAGAGAGAGAGAGAGAGAGAGAGAGAGAGAGAGAGAGAGAGAGAGAGAGAGATGGAGAGAGAGAGAGAGAGAGAGAGAGAGAGAGAGAGAGATGGAGAGAGTGGGAATAATACTAAGTGGGGGACCACTGGACCGAGAAAGGGGGGGTTATCAAAGAGAACATGAACAGAGAAAAGGGAGGAGAAAAGGGAGATCGTTCCTCTTACTGTTCTCGAGAACACCAATGGTTGTGGGGACCGATAGAGCTCACGTGGGCGGTGGGGTTGCCGAAAGGGCGAGCATGAATGAGAGAGAGAGAGAGAGAGAGGAATCGCCAACGCGAGTCTAAAATCACTGCGTTTCATGTGATATCAGGGAGCGTGCGAGGGAGGCTATTTAATAGTTGAGGAAATAAACAAACTGTGTTTATATCGGCGAAATGTTTTTCAAATCCGTTCTTTGTCTCTGTGTTCTCTTTGTCCTTGTCGCTGCGGACTTTAAATGCACCCAGAAGTAAGTTACTAAGTTACTAAGTTACTAAGTTACTAAGTTACTAAGTTACTAAGTTACTAAGTTACTAAGTTACTAAGTTACTAGAAGTAAGTTACTAACTTGTCAGGCCAATGCTCTGACAGTTACTACCTTCTTTTTACAGCTCAAACTTCTTTTTACCTTTTACAAAGGGTATCATTTTCTAATAATTTGACAAATTGTGTCCACCACGCCCCATCACTAACCCACCCCACTATCCCAGGCTAACCTTCACCAATGGCCAGTCCATCACCCAGCCAGATTGTACTGCTAGCAAGAAGAAGGAATGTACCAAAGCAGTTACCTCCTCGGGCGCTACCGTCTACGGGTGTTCGTCCTGCTCTACACTGGTAAACAGTGGGGCAATAAAGGAGACTGATGAGTGTTCACAGTGTAAAAAATCCAAGGACAATTGTAATGACAGTCTGTAAAATGTTAATAATGAGTCTCAGAGTCTGTAATGTATTATGTAGTAGCTTTTATCTGTAAACATTTTGCAATGCATTTTGACACTTATAAACGTGTTTTATCATGATTCTATCGGTCTTCGAACAACAGAAATGATGGTACAAAAAATCAGTAATATCACTACAGTCGAACCCCGAATTACCGGGATGCTCCTATTTCCTATATCGGTGGAAGTTTATCCTCCCGGTAAATCAGGGTTCCGGTGAGTCGGGGTCCGACTGTTTTAATATTTATGGACAATGGTAGGCTGTAGCCTGTATAAAGCGTTGCCTATGACGTGATCTACGACGTCTAAGACACAGTCTGCTAACATTGATTGCAGGAAACGACCGAACCGGGTTTTTTTCCACCGAACCGAACCGAACCGAATTTGAAAAACTTTTTTACCGAACCGAACCGAACCGAATTTCGGTAACCGAACCGAACCGAACCATACAAAACTTTTTTTGTATAAATGTTTCTCTAAAAAGTCATGGAGAGAGAGATCAAGGTATTGAGAATCATTCTCTGAAATTTTGTTAAAAAATGTTTGAAAAATTTTCAAAGTCAATTTTATCGTCAATTTTCTATGTCAATTTTTGCGTACGAATCGTGTTTCGAATCGGCAATGCTATACGGGAATGGTATTGCTAATTAGCAGGATTAAACGAACCATGAATCGTGTCTCTCTAAATTTCCTAATTAGATTTGATGGGGGATCACGTATCAGCACAATCCATCTCGGACCCACTAATTACCAACATCACTCCCGTTTAGCATTGTCGATTAGAAACACGATTCGTATACCATAATTTACTTAAAATATTTTTCACAAAAAAAATTTCACAAAATTTCAAGTAATGATTCTCAATACCTTGATCGATGCTCTCTATGAATTTTTAGAGAAACATTTAATTTTGTGAAAAAACTTTGTAAAATATTTCAAAGTCAATTTCGGAAAAAAAAAAATATGTCAATTTTGCCGTACGAATCGTGTTGCGAATCGGTGATGCTATGCGGCAGTGCTCTCGCTAATTAGCAGGATTTATTGAAACATGAATCGTTTCCCCTAACTTTCCTAATTAGATTTGATGGGGGATCACGTATCAGCATAATCCATCACGGACCCACTAATTAGCAACATCACTCCCGCTTAGCAATACCGATTCGAAACACGATTCGTACGCAAAAATTGACATAGAAAATTTTCCATAAAATTGACTTTGAAATATTTTCCAAACTTTTTTACAAAATTTCAGAGAATGATTCTTAACACCTTGATCGGTGCTCTCCATGAATTTTTTGAAAAAAAAGTTTCTGAATTTGTCGACCCTCTCATGAGGACACGATTCGACGGGAAGTCAGGTATCAAATCAATCCATATCGAACCCGCTAACTAGCGAAATCATTTCCACATAGCACCACCGATTCGAAATAGGGTTAACACGGCGAAATTGACATTGAAATCCATACAATTTTCGTGAAATAATTGAAAAATTTTGCATGAAAAAGCCCGATTTCTCGGCATTTTTTGACCAAAAAATTCGGTGGTTCGGCCAAAATTTCCTACCGAACCGAACCGAACCGAACCGCCCAAAAAACACCGAATTTCCGAACCGAACCGAACCGAACCGAATATTCGGTCGCTTCCTGATTGATTGCTTTGGACCGCCTCGCGGGCGGCGCTGTGCGGGTGGCAACCATGAAATGGCATAAAGAGAGTAGAGACACATTTACAAAGAAAATGACATAGTCTATTTTCACGAAATTCATATATTGTCCTCACGCCCTACGTCATTGTACAGTGAACACTTCTGAATTTGCCAACGCCCAACAGGTTGTGATACTACAGAGTCTGTACAGACCCCGATTTACCGGAAGGATAAATTTCCCCCGATATCACGTAGCTTTACAAGAAAACCCATCCGCTTTTCCTGGCTCACATGTCAGTACTCAATTAGAAGCAGGCATGGCACATATCCGATCACATGTCAGATCACATGTCTGCTAGCTGATAGTGCTATACAGATAAGAAGGCGATGGATATACTTCACCCCCTGAAACCACCCCTTAAAGGGAGGTTTCCCTTGTGACCTGGTATGGCACCAGCTCCCCAAATCTCATTGGGCCGAAGCAGCTGGCAACATACCAGCCACTCCACCCAGGACGGGGAACGGGAGCCCCATGGCACCCACCCCTTACTGGCTAGTGCTTCGCACTAGCCAGCGTCCTCCCAGAAGAAGAAGAAGCTATACAGATGCAATTAAATTTTATAATCCTTGAATTTGGGTAGGGAATTACAGCGCTATGGATACATAGTGGAAATATTCTTGTTTGGCTGAAAAATCACAAAATTATTCCGCCATTCCGCCAGACCAACTCTTGTTTTGTTCAAACCCATTTTATTTTAGTGCACGAAAGGGGGTCGAGCTAGGCAAACCAACTCCAAATCCCAAATCAAACTCACGAATAACAACCGCACCGTGATCTATCAACAAATAGGAAATGAAGCCTGAGGGTGAAAATTCATGTATATTCTAACCTGTGACGTCGTGACGTCACGATGCCGTCAAAATCATTCTTTTAGCGATTCCTGACATGACGGCCTTTGCACATTCTGCTACCTCTACGTCGTAGAGAAAGAGAAAAAGAGAAAAAGAGAAATCAGAGAGTTCAGAGAGGGAAAGAGATTGATGAAAACCCCGGGAGAGGGCAAAGGTGTCAGTTTGAAAACAAAAGTGGTCACCTTTCCACCCAACTTATTTCTGTTAGTTTTTGGCATAATTATACAATTTAGTAAGTATATCCGTTATAAATTTCTAAGCCTCTATGCTTTTTTTTCAAAATTCATCCGGCCTTTGTTGCCTTCACAAGTACGCCGAAAAAATTAGCTTGTGCAGTACAAGCCTAACCGGAGCTGATGGTAAGACGATGCACGTGTGGAGTATGGGCATCAATGACGTGAGTTTATCGTCCAAAATCCTATGCGGTTCCTCATGGACCTAATTTAACCCTTCTGCACTCTAGACAATTCGCAACGACATTAAAATTTCCCAGGCCAGTAGGTCACACAAATCAGTGATAATGGCTTGGTGGGCACATGAGTCACCACATGGATTTGAGAGCCTAATACCACGTGATTTTAACCGCCCTCGCCCTCCAAAGAGATGAGTGGTGGCGCCGCAGAGTCTCTCCCTCTCCCTGATTCTCCAGGAGTATCATTACACGTCTAAAATCACGGCTTTCTATGATGCACACCCACAAGGATTATAAACACCCAGTAGCCAACCTCGATAATTAATTCTCCTTGAACGCCAAAATGTTTTCCCGTACTATCCTTTGTGTCTTCCTGCTCGTTGCAGCCGTTGAGTCCTTCAAGTGCCTTAACAAGTAAGTCTTCTACATACAGTTGTTTTAACCGGTACAACCCAAACCCCGTCTAAAGCCTAATAAAGCCCTAATGCCTATTAAGCGAGGCGTAACAACTTAACTAACCCTAAAACAAGGGCTGGACCCCCAAATCCTTTTAAGTATTACAAAAACACTTAACTCCGGCCTTCCCTCAGGTTCGCATATGGCTCCACCTCACACGAAATGGAAAACTGTATATTGTCTAAGAAGAACATCCACAAGTGCAGCAAGGCGACGTTTGACGACGGGACAACTTATTGGGGATGCTTCGAGTGTTCAGAATATGAAAAACATGCATCCATGACATCTTGCGCCTCATGTACCTCTTCTTCCAAACACTGCAACGAAAAACTATAAAGAGAGTGTGGGGAAGGGAACATCCTGTAGCATCATGTCTGAAGGAATGGACACTGTTGTTTTATGGGCAGAATAGAACACTGTTTTCGTTTGAATCATGTTAGACTTATATTTTATTTTTTTCTGATCTTGCAAATTAAATGAAAATATTTTTAGTTTTGTGTCAACATCAAACAAATTCCACGATTCCACAATGTCGCAACTAACCACAATATAGCACCACTCTTACTTACTTCTGTCATTGGAATTGTCTTGGTAGATGATTAGGACGAAAGGAAGTCAGGCTGACTGCTGGCCGAGAGAGAGAAAGAGAGAGAGAGAGAGAGAGAGAGAGAGAGAGAGAGAGAGAAGAGAGAGAGAGAGAGAAAGAGAGAGAGAATAAGAGAGAAGATAGAAGATCTAGAGATGATCCTCTGCTCGAATATCTCTCTCTCTCTCTTCTCTCTCTCGCTCTCTCTCTCTCTCCTCTCTCTCTCGCTCTCTTTGCTCTCTCTTTCTCTCTTCTTCCCCTCTCTCCTCTTTCTCTCCTCCTCCCTCCTCCTCTTCCTCTCTCTCTTCTCTCTCCTCTCCTCCCCTCTCTCTCCTCCTTTTTCTCCCCCTCCCTCTCTCTCTCTCTATCCTCTCTCTCTCTCTCTCTCTCTCTCTCTCTCTCTCTCTCTCTCTCTCTCCCTCTCTCTCTCTCTCTCTCTTTCTCCGCTCTCCCTCTCTGGAGAGAGAGTCTCTGGGCCCAGCATGTCAACCATCAACCATGTGTCCATCGATTGATCAAACAGGAGGGTAATCATGGTGACAGATAGTGAGAAATGATGCTGGTCATCGATGGTAAAAATTTCGAGATGAATTTGCCATGTATTTTTTCTGGGGCTTTCTAGTGTTATTACGATGTTCTAGGACAGTTATGTATTAGCAAACTAGAGCACTTCTACCAGTTAATCTGAAGTTTCAAGTCGATTGGATGGTCGCCGATGGTTAAAGTGAGAGAGAACACATAAAGCATACCCGTTTGATTAAAACATGTGGTAAGGTTTTTAGGTTTTATTCGTTACACAGACATCGCAGATCAAAATGGTTTTCACTAAAATAATTTTCTCATCAATACGCATCGATCGAGTAACATGGTGTTCTGACAAGAGCTTCACCAGCTAGCCTAAAACATGTACCCGCCCCTAACACATGTACCCGTTTGGGATTTTTGGGATAACTCCTGAACCTTACGTCATAGAAAGGTTTATAGCCACTATAATTGAAGCAGAATTTCACGCCGAGATACTTGTATTTGTTTTGTTCTAGACCGTTCCTGAAACCCATAAAAGCCAAAAAACCTAAAAATCGTTAATTTAGGAATTTTTTGACTTCAATTAGACACCAAAAACCATTCTGAACAAGTTTTATCAAAATCGGGCTGTTCTCTCTCACTTTGCGAACGTGACTTCTGGTGTTTCAAAACACTACTATAATAAGGGGATTTAAAGTGAGAGAGAACAGCAGGGATTTTCACAAAAAGTTATCTGGATACTCCTTGATGGCTAACTAAAACTTTAGTGAAAACTGCATGTCTCTAGCATGTTTTTGAAAATCGAGCTAACACATGCAAGACGCACCATTATGGGCCTATAATGGGCGTAAATTCATATTGTACATCCAGTTACGCCCATAATGGTGCGTCTTGCATGTGTTAGCTCGATTTTCAAAAACATGCTAGAGACATGCGGTTTTCACTAAAGTTTTAGTTAGCCATCAAGGAGTATCCAGATAACTTTTTGTGAAAATCCCTGCTGTTCTCTCTCACTTTAACGACAATTTTTGCCCAAACCGGGAAAAATGTGTAACAAGAGTTTTCCAACGCCATTGTACTCAGAATGGACCCCTCTAACGATCCCAACCAATGCTCTAATTGAGCAGAGAGTGCTAAGGCCTCATTTCCGGGTGGGCGTGGTACCTGTGTTTTCAACATGAGGCCAAAACCAGAGATAAAATATAGGTGCTCAATATGAGAGTACCTAAGCTCGATTTTGAACACATCTAAAGCCACATAACGGCTAAACGGTTGAAGATAGAGCTTAAAAGTTCGACGTCGACCCCCATAACTTGGTTATTGCCTACAAAATGGCACCAATGAAAAGTCTCTAAACCATTCCTAAGTGGCTATAGCCATATAGCCAAAAAACGGTTATGGACAAACCTAATTATCCAATTATCTAATTAACCAGGTGAGATAGAGACTTAATTTCAGCACCTACCCCCACTAATTCGAGGACGCTGATCATTTTAGTGCTCTCGGTTTTGTCTCTACTCCTTTCCTAAGTGGCTATAGCCATATAGCCAAAAAACGGTTTTACCCAAACCTAATTATCCAATTATCTAAATAACCAGATGAGATAGAGACTTAATTCTGGCACCTACCCCCACTAATGCGACAACGCTGATCACTTTAGTGCTCTCGATTTTATCTCTACTCCTATTTTAAGGGTACTTATGGTTTTGGCCTCAGGTTGAAAACACAGGTACCACGCCCGAAAATTGACCAATTATGGCCTAATTAAGGCCTAGGGTTTGACACTTATCGTCATGGGTGTCATACAGTTAGATGTTGAGCCCCCCCCGGCCTCCGGTTTGTTTGATGTTGATTGTTGACAAAACTTTTAAGAAACTAAATACAACCGTTTGCAAGAACAGAAAAAAGAAACTACAAGTCTAACAGGATTCAAACGAAAACAGTGTTCTATTCTGCCCATAAAACAACAGTATCCATTCCTTCAGACATGTTGTTACAGGATGTTCCCTTCCCCACGCTCTCTTCATAGTTTTTCATTGCAGTGTTTAGAAGAATTGGTGCATGAGGCACAAGATCTCAGGGTTTCATGATTTTCGTATTGTGAGCACTCGAAGCAGCCCCAGTAAGTTGTCCCATCGTCAAACGTCGCCTTGCTGCACTTGTGGATGTTTATCTTAGCCAATGGACAATCTTCCATTACGGTTGAGGAAGACCTATCTGCGAACCTGAGGGAAGGCCGGAGCTAAGTGTTTTTGTAATTAAATTGTAACGTCTCGCTTATGGCTTTATTAGATTTTATGTGGGGTATGGGACATGGGTATGGGTAAAACGGCTGTATGTAGAAGCTTACTTTTTAAGGCACTTGAAGGACTCAGCGGCTGTAAGGAGCAGGAAGATACAAAGGATAGTACGGGAAAACATTGTTCAAGGAGCGAGGTTGAAGGTTATCAGTAGAATAGGTCAATGTCAACTGGTGATACCTAGTTTGGACAGTCCTATTTGAAAGCGTAGGAATAGCACATCAAGCAATATGAAAAAGTAAAGAGCACCCTCTTTGAAATGCTCCCCTTTGCTGGATAAAAACCAGCATAATTAGACATAAGTAATCCCTTTGAGACGAGGGGTTTGTTAAGGTCCCCTCCTAGACTTGTGTGTTTATATTATAATTCATCATCGTCATGGCGCCTAAAAAGCTGTGACAAAATCCCATGTGTGTCACGTTTAATAAGTCTATGTGTTGCCACGTACGAGTATGGGCTGTTGACGACCCACCCGGCTCCGCCGGGTAGCGCTCTTTTATCACATATTTAACGCCTAAATTGTGGTTGCGATGGCAACTGAAACGGTAACTATGAGGACTGAACATGGACTGAATCGCTAAAATGTGTACTAAAATGATAATGAACTTCCAAGAGTGTGAATAACAGTATTGCAGCTCTGGTCACATAAATGTGTTGATGAAGGAGCACTGTCGCTAAACAGTGCACTGAACGAACGACCACGACTTCGACGTGATAAATCCAAAGACTAGCGCACTCACCGGGTACGTTGCGCCTCAATGTAAGCATCGGGTTTTGACAACCCACCTGGCTCCACCGGGTTGCCCTCTTTATTCCCACAGCTGACACCAATTGTACTGTTGGCGGGAAAAATCTGAAGTTTCAAGTTTATTGGATGGTCTTAGTTTTGGCGCTATGGACGATTTTATGACTGGTAAGCTCCAGTTATTAAACGTGACACACATGGGATTTTGTCTCCAGCTTTTTTGGGCGCCATGGTGATGGTGAATTATAATAAAAACACATCAGTCTGGGAGGCGTTAACAACCTCCTTGTCTCAAAGGGATTACTAATTGTCCCAATTATGCTGGTTTTTATCCGACAAAGGGGAGCACTTCAAAGAGGGTGCTCTTTACTATTTCACATTGATTGATGTGCTAACCCGTACGCTTTCAAATAGGACTGACCGACCTAGTCATCACCAGTTGACTTTGACCTATCCTGTTGACAACATTCAACCTCGCTCCTTGAACGCTACAATGTTTTCCCGTACTATCCTTTGTGTCTTCCTGCTCCTTACAGTCGCTGAGTCCTTCAAGTGCCTTAACAAGTAAGTCAACGAGGTGTGATATGAAAGTTTTATGAAGGAGCAGACTTGTTGTTAGGCGTTGTCCGTGACGGACGGACGGACACATTTAGTTAACCCCACGATCTGCTCATTTCTAAACCCTGAATGACCTTTTTAGCATCATCCGGGTGAATACCCTTCGGGCATTCACCCGGGCAGGGAAAAAATGTTGCTAAAGACTCATGGCCTTTTCTTCACTAAAATCCTATTGGTGCACAGTTACCCTGCCTAAAATGTTCTACCTCAGAGTTACATCACATTATATACCATGTAAACCTCAGAAAAATAAATTTTTGACCATCAGACCGTGGGTGGCGGTCCGACGGTGGCCCACTCGCCCCTCTTGCTAAAACCCTTTTAGATCCCTACAAGAACAATTACAAAAAGCAATCTCCAGTAACACTCCTTCTTTCCCTCAGGATCGAAAATGGTATCACGACACACGCATTCAAAGATTGTAAATTGGCCAAGAAAAACTTTAGCAAGTGCAGCAAGTCGACATTTTCCAACGGGGCAATCGTCTGGGGTTGCTACAAGTGTTCAGATGCAGAACAAAAGAATAAAGACATGGTATCTTGCTCCTCGTGTACTTCAGCTTCTAAATACTGCAATGGAGTACTATAAAGAGAGGGCGGGGAACATGCCCGATGAAATGGACACTGTTGTTTTATGGGCAGAATAGAACACTGTTTTCGTTTGAATCCTGATAGACTTGTATTTTCTTTTTTCTGTTCTTGCAAATTATTGTATTAAGTTTCTTAAAAGTTGTGTGTCAACATCAAACAACCATGCACTTTTATATCACGATCGCATCTACAATCCATATTTACTTTTGTACATGATACAGTCGGACCCCGATTTACTGGGATGCTCGAGGGAAAGGGTTTTGCCCGGTAAATCAGGGACAAATATTACATTCATTTCCTATATCGGGGGAAGTAATTACCCTTCCGGTAAATCGGGGCCGGGTAAATCGGTCCGACTGTATTTAAAGACAATGGTAGATTATTTGGTTATAGTCAGCGAGGCTGGGAAAACCCAAATGATGACGTCAATTTGTACACGTTTTGATTTCCTAACATGAGATTAAATGGATCACTTTATCGACACGATTTAATGCGGGATTGCACCTCATGGAACATATTCTGATTTGTTCAACATTTCCAATTCCAGTCTGATCTACCATAAATGCCATATTTACAGTTTAGATCGTGATTATGCTAGCGCTTTTATAGGAAAAATGCCGCTTAGATTTTGAAAACACACAACTAAAACTTGAGAGACAACGGGATATGTTTAAAAAAATCTAGCTGAAACACTTTTCAAAAGTTGTCGGTTCCTGTTGGCTGTTCTCTCTCGCTTTAACTATTTCATATTTGTAATCACACATCGTGACATCATTAATTATTGACATATTGACAACATCCAACTACTAGGGCCTCCTGTTTGCGATCATGACTGTTCGAAGTATTCTGTTAGTGTTCCTCACCCTGGCCTGTCTTTTTGCTGTTCTGGACGGTAAAACACGGAAGAGGAAGTTTAAATGTGTTAACAAGTAAGTAAATTACACGCATGGTGATTGCAGGTGATTCAGAAAACCTAGTGTTTTAATGAAACAATAGGTTTCAGGACACCTAGCATTTCAAAATCGTATTTACTCCTCAATAGGCTATTTAGTATCTAAATACAGTCGAGTCGGTCGTCGAACCCCGATTTACCGGGACCCCGATTTACAGGAGGATAAACTTTCCCCGATATAGGAATTAAACGGTATCTGGCTCCAATATACCGGGTACCCCGAGCATCACGGTAAATCGGGGTTCGACTGCATTATCTATCTAATAACCCTCCCCTAATAGGTACGTGGACGGGGTGGACGGTTTTCAACAACTCATTGAAACTGGGACCTGCTGGGTGAGCAGTAAAGACGAGTGTACCGTATACAAAGTCGAAGAGAAGCGCTACCTATACGGCTGTCGAACCTGCGATGAAAGCAAGTGGCCTTGTAAACATTGTTCCAAGGGTTACAGGAACTGCAACAAGGATATAGAATTGTGGTAACGCCACGGTAACGCCATGATGGTTACCATGGTAACGTAATGGTAACCATCATGGTAGCTGTGTGATTATGTGTCTTCTTGGAAGCACTGGAAAGAAAATGGACAATGTTTTTGTGTTTAAAAGGGTTTGTGGTACATATTGTTTTTGTTTCGGGAACTTGAAAAAAATCGTGTTTTTAATTCATTCCAAAAAATTGTAAAATGTACCATATTCACAAAGCTCATCACACACCCCATTTTGGGCCCGTGGTACTTGCCAGTGCTATGAAACAGTTCATCCTAAACCGGATTATCCAAGAACTGTAAAAATCGGTGCTACTACGGTCTACGGTATAAACAGCTGACTACAGCGGGCTGGTATAATAGGCAGTGCGCTGGTATAGGCAGGGGGTAGCCACTAGCCACTAGCCACGCTTGATGCTTCCAGGGGAAGACTAAGGAGTTATACATACTGCATTAAGCACGGAAAGTAAACCGGGTATTGAAACTTATACGGAGACTGGAGGAGGAGTATATCTTTGAATAAATCACGACTCTAGAACAATACCCGGGTGCAATTATGTAAAATCCCATACTTACAGACTGGCTTTAATATCTACCTAACAGCCAGACCTCACATTGAAACCCCCGGCCCCTAAACCAGACCTGTTTCTCCGGGCCCATAAACCTTGCCAGACCTGTTTCCCCAGTCCCTAAATCTTGCCAGACCTGTTTCCCCAGTCCCTAAATCTTGCCAGACCTGTTTCCCCAGTCCCTAAATCTTGCCAGACCTATTTCCCCGGCACCTTAATCTTGCCAGACATGTTCCCCAGTCCCTAAAACTTGCCAGACCTATTTTCCTAGTCCCTAAACCTTGCCAGACCTGTTTCCCCGGCCCCTAAATCTTGCCAGACCTGTTTCCCCGGTCCCTAAATCTTGCCAGACCTGTTTCCCCAGTCCCTAAATCTTGCCAGACCTATTTCCCCGGCACCTTAATCTTGCCAGACATGTTCCCCAGTCCCTAAAACTTGCCAGACCTATTTTCCTAGTCCCTAAACCTTGCCAGACCTGTTTCCCCGGCCCCTAAATCTTGCCAGACCTGTTTCCCCGGCCCCTAAATCTCGCCAGACCTGTTTCCCCGGCCCCTAATCTCGCCAGACCTGTTTCCCCAGTCCCTAAACCTTGTCAGTCGTCAGACCTGTTTCCCCGGCCCCTAAATCTCGCCAGACCTGTTTCCCCGGCCCCTAAATCTCGCCAGACCTGTTTCCCCAGTCCCTAAACCTTGTCAGTCGTCAGACCTGTTTCCCCGGCCCCTAAATCTCGCCAGACCTGTTTCCCCGGCCCCTAAATCTCGCCAGACCTGTTTCCCTAGTCCCTAAAACTTGCCAGACCTGTTTCCCCAGTCCCTAAAACTTGCCAGACCTATTTTCCTAGTCCCTAAACCTTGCCAGACCTGTTTCCCCGGCCCCTAAATCTTGCCAGACCTGTTTCCCCGGTCCCTAAATCTTGCCAGACCTGTTTCCCCAGTCCCTAAATCTTGCCAGACCTATTTCCCCGGCCCCTAAATCTCGCCACCTGTTTGTGTGTTTGCGTGTGGACAAGCAAATCGTCAGTTTGTTCGAACACACACCACACCGGCGTCCCACATTGAACGGTGTGGCAATGAAATCCAACGTTTTCCTCCCCCACCCCTCCTCCTCCCCCTCTCTCGCATTATTGACGGCGTTCCGTGTTGACCCCCCTCCTGCATTATCATGTTTCTTTGTCTTGTTGCTGCCATCCTGGTGGTGGGGGTGGAGGCTGATGTCAGTATCCTGACCTGCAAGTTCGGGGTCAAGGAAATGTCAAACGGGGTTATAACCGGGGACGAGGTAAGTGGAGTAGTAGTGCTAGAGGATCCCAATATATATATTAGACAAAACCATAACACTCCCCCGATAAATCGAGGTCCGACTGCATGAGGTGGCAAATGATATAATGTCTCTAGATTGTAGTTTTACTACATAGGTGGTTGTGCCTCATATATGTAATGTTCGACGTTTGTCATTCGTGGCTATGTTCCCTTCCCTTGATCAATTGAGTAGTACAGAAAACTTCCCTTCCCTTCCCCACACCACGCACCAGGTCATATTGGTCTCATAACCCCCTCCCTCCCCTGATAGCCACTGGTCCCTTCCTTTCCATCCCCTCTCCCACTTAATAACCCCCTCCCTCCCCTGATAGCCACTGCTCCATATCTACCCTTCCTCCCCTCTACCCATGATATAACCCATCTCTCTCCCAGACCTGTACGACAGCCCAATGATATAACCCATTTCTCTCGACTCTCTCTCTCAGACCTGTACGACAGCCGTGCGAGGAAGATGCTCCAAGACGGTATATTTTGATACCAACATGATCGTCTACTCGTGCAATGCATGCCCTACAAAGAAGACCGCCACTATGAGCATGTGTCAAGACTGCGGCAACTACGATTTCTGTTCTAGTGACTTGTAAGGGTAGAGATCTGTTCTAGTGACTTGTAACATATGTAACATGTGTAAGGGTAGAGATCTGTATAGCTAAGCGATTTAGAGCCAATATATTAGTAAAAAATGGGGCTACTGAGACAATAAAAAAGAGGATGAGAATGTGGGAGGAAGAAGTAGAATATGTAAAAGTAATTGATTACCAAAACATGATGAAAATCAAGTGTAAAAATTATACCAAAAACTAACAAAATCACACAATATCAACTGACTCTACAAGACACCTACCACTTGTAATACGTTTCTCGATTGTTACTCTTGTCAATTTGGTCTGGAAAAGGCGTCTCATTCCCCCTTTCTAACTCTACTAATTCACTTTATTCACTCCACAATCCCTTCTGAATGTTCCCCCAGCAGTCCCTAGCAATTATCAGAGTGATTACGTCACGTTGTTTTGTCCCGTCCCCTCTCTTCAGATAAAATCTCACACTTAGCACTCTTCTCTATTCTCTCCCTGTTTCATTCCCATGGCAACGCCTCCAAATGTATCGATCATGTCTTTGGAGATATTACACCACCAGCAGCCACTGTGTGGCGCGCATTTCCGCTTCAAATGCGCGGCTCAAACAGCTCTGAATCTTCAATTGCAATCCCTGGTTTGATAAAGGAGCACACTGCGGTAATCTGGTGCATAACACCTTCATTCTACACCTACCACTTGTAATACGTTTCTCGATTGTTACTCTTGTCAATTTGGTCTGGAAAAGGCGTCTCATTCCCCCTTTCTAACTCTACTAATTCACTTTATTCACTTCACAATCCCTTCTGAATGTTCCCCCAGCAGTCCCTAGCAATTATCAGAGTGATTACGTCACGTTGTTTTGTCCCGTCCCCTCTCTTCAGATAAAATCTCACACTTAGCACTCTTCTCTATTCTCTCCCTACCTCCCACCCCCTCCGCCCCGCCCCCTCCACCCCCGCCCCACCTCCCCCACCCCTGCCCTTCCCAATTTAGAGCACTTTGTTACACAGGCCACTACAGCGACAATCCTTGTGTTTTGGTGCACTAAGTCGCTTATCACGTGTAACAGTTATCACTGGTCTTATCTATATTATCCGACTTGTCTTCTAGAACATTTTACACTCTACGTTGGTACTGCCCCACGCCTTGTTTGTGTTCGATCGTCTTTTATCTTTACCTGTAACTGAAAGGAATACACCTCTCACCTCATCACCAACAACATCACGGTATCAATCATACATCAAATACTGTAAGTTCATCTGTATGTATTGACTGTTCATTCATTGTGTACAATTGATAATGTTACCGGTTTTAACCTTACCAACCAATTATTTGATTAGAGCTACTATAGACAGACTACCCCAGACCCAAGCTTGAGAAGTGTCCACTCGACGGACCGTCGTCGTAACAAACAAACGAACAGGCTTACTTGCACAGCCACCCAAGCTTGAAAATCTGCCCCCTAACTTGTCATGTTGCTTATTCGCAAGATAACTGCAAATGTCCTCACGGGGCGGAGATGCGAAGAGTGCAACCGACCTTTAACCGTGGGGGCTGCGTAAGTGTCTGGCAAGTACAATGACTGACTGACATTAAGAATGCCATGATATTAACTGACCACAACACGATGACAGACGCTATGACGAGGTTGCAATGTCGTTCTGCCCTAACGGGCAGAGTTTGGCACGCTATAACCTATCTGTACCACCACCACCACCACTGACTCTACAACAGCCAGTATTTTCCCGTTTCCACACCATATGAAAGACCCTATCACATTGGAAGGAGTAGTTTCTATAAAACTGTTCAGCGGTTATCAGGTGACTAAAGGGAAGGACCATACTGTTCACACCTAACATGGTCCCCTCAGCACACCTCACCAATAATCTCCCATCATGTAGGACAAACTGTCCGGGTCCTAAAACCTTACCCACCGCCTTGGTAGTCTCATCTTCCTCTGGTAAAAACACCGATCTGAGCTTCATAGTCCGGTCATTCCAACTGACCACAACAGAGAGTTTACTGAGTCCAACAAGCCGTGAAATATTATAAATCTCCCGTGCTGTTTGAACTTGTGGGCACACAACAGACAGAGATTTCAGTTGGGAATGGTGTATTCGGGGAGCATGTGTTTCCTTGTCTCTTTCCTGGTCCCGGGGTGAGCCCACATCACTGGGGTGGTCCAAGTAGTAGTTGAGGGTGTGGGACATGTTCTCCCCCACATACCCCCACACCTCAGGACCGGTCATTGAGGTGGGGATGTTGAGGGGTCGCTGGTAGAGGATCCTGCCCTTGTCGAATGTTCCAGGTGCCACTTCTAGGATGGTTACTCCGGAGTCGGTGATGCCGTTCAGGAGAATGTGTTGGAGGGGAGCTCCACCCTGTACAAATAAGAGGGGGGGTTAGAAATAGTTATAGGGATTAGCGGGGGGGGGGGGTTAGATATATACGTGACGTGGGTTAGAGAGCTTTATTGGGGGGGGGGGGGGTCTAGAGATCGTTACTATAGGGGATTAGAGAGCAATATATCGAGGAGGTTAGATATTGTAGTTGGGTTAGGACTAGCCGACTGGGATCATTAATGAATGTCAATGTGAGAGCAGAGGGTATACAGGGGATTGAAGAATTGGATGGAATACATGCATAACAACTTCAATCGTATGTCATTTTGCAGAGATCTGGGAGGGATCTGGGATTGTGGGGCATTGTTGCAAAGAGAGATCACCAAGATCACTAGCTTTACAAAACAGCTCCTCTTCTCTCTCTCTATCCCTCTCACTCTCTCTCGCTCCCCATCATTACCTGATGTTTGGGTATAAGTGAGGGGTGTACGTTGATAAATCCTCCCCCCACTCCCCGGATAACCCGTCCTGGAATGAGATTCCCAAAGCTCGCCACAACCCCCTGCCACTCCTCCAAATTGCCTCCTCTCCGAGGCACCCTCCCCTTCTCATACACCTCAACATCTATCTCGTGTTTGGCACAGTAACGGTGTACAGGTGTTGATGTGTTCTTCGTTACAACGTGGAGGGAGGTTAGATCAGGGCGACCGTGGAGACGAGATAGGACAGCTGTAGATAGGGTATCCGTGCCATAGAAAAGAAATCTCCTGCCACGTGTCATGGAACTAGAGAGGAAACAATTGATGTGACCTTCAGTGGCACTGTGTTGTGTCTAGTTTTACAGTGGTATATATACCACTGTAAAACTAGACACCATATATGGTGTTTTTATTTGGGCACGTGTCCAAGATGGTGGCAGCTAAAGACTGGTTAGATTTTAACAGGAAACAACTTCAAGTTTGGGGATCTCTGTAAAACACAATAAAACGCACATGTCTCTCTAATCCCCATTATCATCCGCCGTGTAATGTAGATATAAACATGATATTATCACCCTTTTCTAGTGGGTACTCCATCTCCCCAACTAATTCCCAGTCGGCATCGTTAACGAGTACTAGGATACCAGGTTTTACTGTTTGTCCCTGCATGAACAGCTCCGGTCGCTCCTGGGGAGGTTGTTTCGGGGTTAGCAGAGAAGGTGAAATGTAAATGGTTAGCTATCGAAATTCGGTGAGGAACAGAAAGAGAGAGAGGGAGAGAGAGTGAGTGAGAGAGAGAGAGAGAGATACAGTGGTCATCCGACATAATTGCCATATCTCGACGTGAACTTCGACGTGGAATTCGACGAGGAATAGCAGGCGTTTGTAGTTATGAACGCCTGCTGCCCATGCCGCACGTGCCAATGTGCCGCGCACAGCAGGCGTTCATAACTACAAACGCCTGCTATTTCTCGTCGAATTCCACGTCGAAGTTCACGTCGAGATGTGGCAATTATGTCGGATGACCACTGATAGAGAGATAGAAGGGTAGAGAGAGAGTGAGAGAGAGAGAGAGAGAGAGAGAGAGAGAGAGAGAGAGAGAGAGAGAGAGAGAGAGAGAGAGAGAGAGAGAGAACATACCTGAAGTAAGTTATCTCGTATCCATGGTAACAACTTGGCAATTGTCCAACCCTCCTCTGGTAAGGATAATTCATGTCGCTTCTTCCCATCAAATAATAACTCAGCCCCGCCTGATAGCTCAATCGTGATATTCATTGTTCTAGATGGAGAGAACATGAATTGTTTCATGATTAATTGCAGTTAATGTCTGATTTTATTAGCAAGTAAAACTTGATGGTTCCGTTTGTAAAATAATAAATTAAACAAATTAAAAACAATTTGCCGTCATATCTTCAGATATACCACTAACAAGTCCTTCTGACAGTGTTCATATAAAACCCCTAGTAGAAACAACAACACACTCAGTTAGGTCTCCTAAACTTGTTTTTCCTGAGCGGTTTATCATCTTCTGAAGACTCTGACAACTCCCCTGACTCCTCGTCCGTCTGCTCTTTCCTCTTCTTGCCCTTCTTTCCCATCAACTTAGTATACCTGAAAATATAATCCAGTTAGAAACACGTGTAACACGTGATGTGAAAAAGTATGAACAAATCAACCCTGTTATTCATTACCTTCGATTAACCTCGGCGGCTGAGAGCCCATCCATTTCCTCTATCTCACCCTCTTCCAATTCTACCTCTTGACCAGCTGCCCTCCTTGCCCTGCAAAGAGAGGGTGAAATGACGTAATACGGTACCCTTTCCGCTATGTAACGTCTTGATGATATGAAACTTGGTGATATGAACAAGAACTTGATGATATAATGGACTCTTATCCTGTTTCAATCCTATTATAACAAACAGACTCACGCGAATTCAGCCATGAGTTTTTCCACATACGGGTTGAATGCCTTGCTAGAAATTCGACCCAACTGACACAGATCTTCAACCTTAACGTAGCTTTCTGTGGGAAGAATTTGGGGAGTAATAATTGAGAGTTCATTTGTATACTTGAACGATTGTGAAACATATTTAGACCATGTTTGGGAGTTGCAACCAAGCAGTACCCCCCAGTCGGAGTGCGATCATCCACAAATCAGTAACCAGAAATAAGTGGTAAATGGGATATACCTTCAATCTTGACAGTCCTCTGTTGAGTACCATGATGTGATATCCACTGAATATCCCTATCTGGTCCCTCGTCCCCACTATCATCCTCCCTAAATACTGATCTTGACATGAACTTCATCTGTTTTATACTCTTACTCAGAGACTTTTTGTCCGGATTGTGACCCGCCCTGTTTTGTCCCATATCGCTGTACTATAACTGCAATTGGAAGGGTTGGATATAATGCCGTGTAAAATAGAAGGGAAATGTGGTGATGTTGAGAGTTAAACACTCGTTGAAACGTAAAGCTCAGTTATATATTATTTACACATTCACTACATAAAAATAAGGGTCAGATCAGCGGTATAATAGATTGTAATAAAGAAATAAACTGTTTTGAATTATTCACAGAAATGGCATACAAAATACAGCTAATAAAATACAACATTGTCAGCTAAAAGAGAACGGAGCTGGGCCACTTTCACCACAGAGGATGCTTCTTAAACATGCCCTCCCAGTTTTTAACTCCACTCACATCCATTTTCTGGAGTAGGAAGGTCACCTGGAAAGATGTCTAGCGTTTAAATGTCAAATTAAATTACCAGAACTTCTGGTCCAGAACAACAGTAGATTGGTGTTTTTCAAATTCTTTACCTGGCCGTTAATTTGTTTCAGATCTTCCTCAATTTTTGCATGTCGTCTATCCGGAAGTTCAATTATCGCCTTTTCTAAAGCAGATATTCTGTTGGATATTCCCCTGACGCGGTCCTAGAAGAATGAACTTTTAAACTTGGAAACCAGAAAAAAAATTAACGTAGCTACACAAAAAACAACCCAATTATCTCGTATAAGATAACCTGCAGATATTTACCTCAATGGAGTACGTTGCATCATTTTCAATACTCCGTTCATCGAGAGGCAGTGTTGAGTGAGGTTTAACCGCTTCCAGACTGAACGGTTCTTCCCTTGTATTTGATGTGAGGCTCTGGTAAGAGAATGGGATCACTGATCCACTATAGTTTCGTAGTTTTAAGATCAAACTGTCGTCCATTATGTCACATTTCCTCGTTAGGAGCTGTTTTATTTCCTCCGAGGTCTGATTTTCGTAAATAATCATCGATGTCAGCTCTTCATTTCCATCAATGAGCTTCAAATTGATATAAACTTGCTTCTTATTTCGTGTATGCTGGTTGGAGGGCATGTTTTAACAGCAGCGGGGATCGGAACGAAATTTTTGGAAAAAAAGGTCGCCGTTTTAATTTTTGTCAGGAAAATTTAATTTTTTGGGCTTATTTTGTTCGCGCGCGCTTGATGAGAAAATGACTTTTACTTTGCGCCGCGCTTATTAAATAGTTACTTTTCCGCGCGTTACATCAGTATCGCCATCGTTATTAATAACGGAATTCCGTTTGAGTTCCGTAAAAGGGCAGTGAAACAATTTAGCTTTAAAGATCGTAAAACATAAAATCCCATCTTACAAAAGGATAATGTTGCACACAATACGCCAAAAAGCAACACAACACAGCGCCGCGCCGTTGATTTTGAATTTTAAGTTGAACTTGAAGTTCAACTTGAACTTGTGAAAGTGAAACAAAATTAAATTCAAACTGAGTTTAACACTCTCAAAAATTCTAGCTCACATCTCTTTATATTCACAAACTCGTAAACAGTTTTAATCCTAAATTAGAAAATAAATCATGAACTTCTGCATCTATGAAAATGAGAAAAGCCTGTATAGTAGTATTTACAGCTTGAACTGCTAAATATTGGTTAAGGTTAGGAAAATCAAGTAAAAAAGGAAAAGGTAACATGCTGTATGAATGCTTAAGTAAAGTGAATAAATTATTTTGTAACTAGGTATACCTTGATGTGAATCTTTATTAGAACAGTTTGAACGTTATTTAAATATTAAAGGGGTTCTGAATATACTTCTACAGTAAAACTAAATCAAAATGGGTTGTTCTATAAACTTTTCGGAGTAAAGTATCCTCATAGTAAAATAACAGGCCAAAAAAATCTGATAAACCTCCAACTTGCACACTCAAATCTAAACTGTCTGGCGCCGCCGACCCCATCTGTGCGCACTGTCGCGCTCAGAATCAAATTGGGGTCTGGCGCCGCCAGACAGAATCTAAACAGCCAGTAAATTAGTTTTTAACCACGATATATTCAGCATTTATATTACCCGATATAATTTGTAACATAACTCACGCAAACAAACACAAAGTCACCATCTCTATTTCACAACAGTAACTCTCCAGCCGTCTCCACTCTCCAGGATCTAAATGGGATCAACCGGTATTGCCAGAGTCGCCTTTTCCAGCACAGATAACCATCTGCAAATAGTATGTTAGAAGTAAGCAGTAGATAATTTCCAGTTAGAACCTATATACCTAATGGCTCATTACATAGAGATTACATACAAACAAAATAATTTTGGAGTGCCATGGCACTCGGCTCGAGGGGGCCGGGAGGATGCATCCTCCCGGCCCCCTCGAGCCCTTCTGTAACTGCAACATAAAACAATTACCTTACTCTCCAAAATTAAGAACAAGCTTTTAAGCAACCCAAAATTAAAATATAGGAAAATTAAGGGTCCTCTTATTACTAACTCTAAAATTAAGCAAAATTAAGCAATCCTGGAGGGTGCAGATCACGAATTAAGAAACATGTTATTAAGCAAACTTTTATTAGGGAAATCCTACAGAGAGTGTTTGGGAAGAGTCACGTGATATACATCACGTGACTCTTTCCAGCCAATAGCGCGCGAGTGTAAGATGTAGAAAGGGGAGTCATGGTTGTGTTGCAAAGCATCGAGATAAAAAGCAATCTCGGGCATGACTAAAAATTGAGAATTGAGAATTGAGAAAAATTAAAATGCATGAAACTCCATTTTCTGACTACAGTATGTCTGTCTATCTGTCAGTCTATCGGTCTATATGTCTTGCTCAGAGGGGGAGTCTTCTTTGTGTTGAAAGACAGAGGTAAATCTTAGAAAGAGAGAGAGGAAGAGAACGGGAGAGAGAGAGAGAGAGAGAGAGAGAGAGAGAGAGAGAGAGAGAGAGAGAGAGAGAGAGATAGCGAAATGGATGACACCCCTATCTATCCGTCCCTCCTTCATCTCTATCTGTCTCAGATCCAGTGGAACTAGGAAGATGGATAGAGATGAAGGAGGGACGGATAGATAGACAGACAGGGGTGAATGTGGAACTTCCACATTCATTTCAAGACATTTCCTTCATTCCTCATTCCTCATCCCTCTATCTATCGCTACGTCTATCTCTCTTTGTCCCCCTTGTACATTCCGATATTTATAGACCGAAATGAAGTGAGACTAGCTAAAGTTTACAAGTTTGCGTTATATGGGATAAGACCTACCTAATATTACATCATTAATCGATCCTAGTTCCATTATCACACTCTTGATAGGGGTGAGTTGCGTTCAGTTGAGTTCTGGAGCCCCTTCGGCCCTCGGTGATGCCCAGTCGACTACTCTGCACTGACCGGGAGTAGTACTCCCGGTCAGTGCGCTAATTGCGGTTATCAATGTATCTCTCTTGAAAGAGAAAGAGAAAGAGAAAGAGAAAGAGAAAGAGAAAGAGAAAGAGAAAGAGAAAGAGAAAGAGAAAGAGAAAGAGAAAGAGAAAGAGAAATAGAAAGAGATATAGCACTCTAAAACGAGGCTCTGAATTGACCTCAAAATCGAAATGACCCCACAATGACCCCGAATTAACTCCGAATTGACCCGGACGGCCCTATTTATTGATCGATGCTCTGTCTATCTCTCTGAGCTGTGTCCTCTCTCTCTCCCTACCCCTCACTCACCCTCCCTCTCTCTCTCTCTCTCTCCCTCCCTCTCTCGGCTCTTAAACCCGAACCCGCCCTAGCTGTCAATAGGGAGGGGTACTCGAGTTCTCCCTATCAGTGATAGTGAGAACTGAGTAGGTACCCCTGAGATAGGCTATCACTCAAGAATGTGATAACGAAACAAGCATCGATTGATGATGATGTACTATACCTTTCATTCTTTCTGTCTTATCGCATAATTCGTTCATGATACACACTTTCAACCTTTCTCAGTCTACACAAGTGACTCACTATAATACTATCACAGTTATTCTTTCTAATATCACGTGATTTTACTACAGTTTACTTCATATCGGACTGTAGTACAAGGAAAGAAAGAGATATTATCTGTCAGAGCATTGGCCTGACCCATTCTCGCGAGAACTGTGGTCAGAGCATTGGCCTGACAGGATATTATAAAAGAATAAGGATAAGGAATTAAGAAATTAAACAGACAGGACGACCGATTGAGATGACTGATGAGTAAGACAAGAGACAGATGAAGAGACTGAGAGACAGATAGACAGTAGACAGAAAGTGGTGTCATCCATTTTCTCTCTCTCTCCCTCTCTTTCTCTCTCTCTCTCTCTCCTCTCCCCTCCTCCCCCCTCTCTACTCCTCGCTCTCCCTCTCGTGCGGATGCAGCTCTCCTCTCCTCTTCTCTCTCCTCTACGTCTCCTCTTCGTCTCTCGGTTCGTCCGGTCGGCTGACACTCTCGCTGGCGGTCTCGTGTCTTCTCTCTCTCCTCCTCTCTCTTCGCTCTCTCTCCTGTCTCTCTTTGCGCCTCCTTCTGATTCTCTTACGGCTCTGATCTTCCTCCATCTGTCGTTCTCTCCCCACTCTTCTACCTTGGAGTCAAGTGCCTCACGGGTGCGGTCTGCTTTCGCGCCAGACTTCATTCCGGTATCAGGATTAACGTGATTGTAATAAGTCTCGTTATCACTCCTTCCTGCTCAGGCTGAGACTCACGGCAGAACGGTCCTGCGATGGTTACCTTTCTCTCGTATTGGTCAATCTCCAAATCTCGTCTGACCTATCTCTGCACGCTGACTGTTCAACGTGTTATTTGCTTAATTAACGGTTTCTTAAACTTTGCTTTGCTTTACTTTTCTTGGTATCTGCTGTCTTAATTCACCGTAATTTTTGGGGGGGTTCCCATGGTATACTTTGGTATACTTTGGTATACTTTGGCATATGGAAAATTCCAAAAAAATATGTGGAAGGTACCAAAGTATACCAAAGTATACCATATCTTTTTAATAGCTTAACGTACTTTAAAGTGTTAATTTACAATAATTAAGGCTTTAAAACATTTTGTATAAACTTTCTTAACTCATAAACTTGAGGTTAACTAGGCTAAATTGGCTAATTTCATAGAATCGACGAAACTTATTTTGCCCATAAAATGATGAGTCACAAAACTGGGGTTTGACACATTGGGACTCATTTGAGTGCGATAAAAAACTTTTTAAAAAGTCAAGAAAAAGTTCAAATATTAGGTTGTCCCAGAAAGAATGTCGTGTACCGATTTTTAGGAGAAATACATGGGTTAGAGACTTCTAACCGGTTCTATCTTGTCAATAAGACGATTTCTAACTCAGGAACGTGTCCAAAAGTTCAAATGCTCATTTCATTCGTTCGTAATTCGGTATTTTGAAACCCAAAGTCGAGGTGCCGCTGAACGGAGGTTTTTCAAATCTTAAAACGTCTCTGAAATAATGCCATTTGAGTTTTTAGAACTCCAAATGGCACCAAACGATAGGAAATTGTCCTAAGTTAAGGAACCTATGCGATTTAAATCTCGACGCAACCTGTGGAAGCGTCAGGGAAAGCTAATATACCGTGTAAAAGCGAAAAAATCCAAAATTTAACCCCTGTTTTTGGCCTGTTTTTAGGCTACTTTCAAAAACTTCCAAATTTCATCTTCAAACATTACCAAATCAAATCACCATCATCGCTATGACTAAAAGCTTAGTCGGGACTATTCAAAGCTGCTAAAAGAATGTCAATACACCAATCCAATAAACCCTGAAGTGGCCCGGAAGTGGAAACTTCCTATTTTGACCAAAAATTTTCAGAGCTCCATAGCTCAGCAACAATTTTGATCTGTGCCTTCATCCATCACTCAAACGATAGGGAATTGTCCAATAAACAAGCTTGGGGTAGTGTAATATCTTACAGACACTCACAAGAAAAAGTACAGCAGTGTTTTCAATATGCACATATTTCTCGTTCAGCTGAAATTTTAGCTCGCTTGTTTCCGGGTCCGCCAGGGAGCGTCGAAAATAATTTTTTTCAAAATAGACACTTGTTTTATAGAGTCAAGGGTTAAATGAACAAGCTAGAAAAGTTTTAAATCGAAATCGATGGGCCAACTTGGAGAAAACGGGACACGACATTCTTTCTGGGACAACCTAATAGTATTTGGTAAAGCCTCTAAAAATTTTTCAAAAATTGCCTCAACCGGGAATTGAACCCCTGGCCACTGAGTGGCCAGCCTTGAGCACTAGCCGGGTGATGTAACTTACGTAAAAATCAGTTTAATCACTGCGCTGGCAAGCGCAAAGGTGACCATCCCCTCCCCCAGCCGCGCGTGCCAGAATGCAGTAATAACTTTTTTCAGTTTTTAGGCAAAAATGGCATTTTGCGACGCCCATAGCGAGGCCCCCACTGCACCGATCGGTCTGAAATTTGGTATACAGTGTCACATAGTATAGATCTATTGTAGTTTAAAAGGGCAAGTATCTATCTCTTTTAGTTTTAGAGATATGGCATCGTGAAAAAAGCAATAAATGTCCCGGGTCTATCTATCTATCTATCTATCTATGTATCTATCTATGTATCTATCTATGTATCTATGGATAGACGCTGTTTTACCAAATTTATAATCGTTTTTGAGAAAAAACGACATAAGATAGACACTTCTCGTTTGTTGCATTCGAAAGATAATCGTTCGAATTGTGTAGACGAATAGTTTTCATGTTCTAGGTCCAACCAGAACGTCTTAACAAACTGTCATAAAGATAAGACATTTTTCAAATAAACCAAATTTCGTTGAGCTCAATTTACACCCTGAAGACGGCTTCTGATTGAAAAACGGAGACCACACTTATGAAAGATAATCGTCTAAACTTTCAGAAACTATATCGCGAATTTGTGAAGCTCTATTTATAAGGGTCTCAAATCGCGTCTGAAGTGCTAAGACTGTATGAAAATAGATATGACGACAGTGCGTTTTTCACCATAGCGACCTCAAATCTTGTCCAATCGATCTCAAACTTGGTCAGCCTCTTTATCTTGATGAGCTTGATAATATTGGTTTACTATCATGACGTTATAACGTCGTGACGTCACGCTATGACGTCAAAATGACGTCAAAATTGAAATTTTCGTATTTTAGCGATTCCTGACGGTCTTTACACGTTCTGCTACGTCCAGACATGTCTTACATCGTATTTCATATCAGAAAATACCAAAAATATATCCCAATTATGCCAAAAACTAACAGAAATTAGTTGGCTGGAAAGGTGACCACTTTTGTTGTCAAACTGACACCTTTGCCCGGCCCGGGTTACGGATATCATCGATGGGGTAAATCAGGGAGTTAGAGAAGACAGAAAGAGAGAGAAAGAGAGAGAGAGAGAGAGAGAGAGAGAGAGAGAGAGAGAGAGAGAGAGAGAGAGAGAGAGAGAGAGAGAGAGAGAGAGAGAGAGAGAGAGAGAGAGACAGAGAGAGAGAGAGAGAGACAGAAAGAGAGTGACAGAAAGAGAGTGACAGAAAGAGAGAGATAGAGAGAAATCAGATAGAGAAATCAGACAGGGAAAGATAGTGCAGTGATGATAAAACCCGGAGAGGGCAAAGGTGTCAGTTTGACAACAAAAGTGGTCACCTTTCCAGCCAACTAATTTCTGTTAGTTTTTGGCATAATAAGCTTTAAATTACCAATTTATAACGAAATAAGGATGTAGTTTTACAAATTTAGTCAATTATTTTATCTTATCGCTTAAATTTTACCTTTTTCAAAATTTTTATGGTATACTTTGGTATACCTTGGTATATTTTGGTATACTTTGGTATACTTTGGTATATGGAAAATCGCTGAAAAAAATGTGGAAAGTGCCAAAGTATACCAAAGTATACCATGGGAACCCCCCCTAATTTTTGTTTGCTTAATTTCAGAGTTTGAATTTTAGTGTTTTTGATTTAAGATTGCTTAATAGAAGATATTTTAATTATAGTTTGCTACATTATCTGGATCTTAATTTTGGAGAGTAAGGTATTACCGTTTCAAGGAGTAAGACGTCTCCGTAGCAACGACAAGAGAGAAATTCTTGCTGACGATCTTGAATGCATAGTTTGCCGATACTTGGTCCTCAAATCGGGTGTCGGATACCTAAAACATGCAACGTAAGTTACAACACAGATATTACAAACATCTCGTTTCGATTAGAGACCCCCTCCTTAGAGACAAATAACGGTGATGATGGACAGTCTCCAGAAGATAATATCTTGCCTTGTTCGACCCTCTCTAGCATAACTACATATCAAATTTGTTACAACGAAATAATACAGCTGTTAGACAGATCTAATGATAACGCCAACTTATTAACCAACCTGAAGGTGGAGCATATCCAGGAATCCCAGGGGCTGGATGTCATCATCAGCTTCATAGAAGAACAGCTTGGTGAAGATGAGCTCTAGCCAGCGCCGCCTCCACTGAACCTGGTTCTGGGACCTCACGAACACGTATCCAGATAGCTGAGGGAGATGTTAGGTTAGTAAATTGGGTGTGTCCCTATTCCCGTCATGGGATTTATACTGTATTTGTTTTAAAACATGTTGAAACGGTAGTTGTTACTTTGTTTCACAGGTAGATGTTTGTATGTAACACATTAGATCTGTGCAGCACTTCCGGCCTATTAAAAAAGTGCTATATCCTTCTCACTCTCTATCTCTTTCTATCCATATCTCTATCTCTATCTATTTGTGTATCACTATCTCTAGCTCTATCTCTATCTCTTTGTGTATCTCTCTCACTCTCTATCTATATCTCCATCTCTATCTCTTTGTGTATCTCTCTTTCTTTATTTAAAAGTATCACTACCGTCAGATGCAACTGTTTCTGAGCTTCCGTCTTACTTTTTAGAAAACAATAATTCTACTTGGCGCCCAAGTAGAAGTCTTGTGCTAGTCTAAAGTCTTAGGCCAGTCTGGAAAAGACTGAATCTTTACCTGCTGTTTACTACCTACCCTGATCTACACTGAATGTTTACCTGTTCCATTGTCAGCAGATCGTCCCCTCCATAGCTGATGAGGGGTGGTTGTATCGTGTACTGTGTTACATCTTGGTCCCTCGGTCTGGAGGAGGAAGAAGGGGAGTTAGAGGGGGAGATAGAGGGTCAAGAAGGGGGGGGGGGGTAACCTCTTGGAGAACAAGGAACTTATAGTTTTGCTTTTGCCAAGAATTCCACACGTGATATATGATGGTCCTGGCTGTGGTATATACAATGCCAGCAATGTCAGCACAGTAGGTAAACAGACCACTCCTAATTTCACACTATCACTATTTGTTGGTTGGGGAGAGAGAGAGAGATATATATATATATATATATATATATATAGAGAGAGAGAGAGAGAGAGAGAGAGAGAGAGAGAGAGAGATAGCGAGAGGGTGAGAGAGAGAGATAGAGAGAGAAAGATAGAGAGAGAAAGATAGAGAGATAAAGATAGAGAGAGTCAGGGAGAACACGGAGAGAAATTGCTCTGATCTGCTGTTTTGTTGTTTTTGACAAGTGCACACATTGACACAAACCCGGCCCTACACCATTTTAGCACTGGCTGCTGACTTTTGTATTTGTTTAGTTGATGTTCTATTAAACCATTGAAGTTTACCGAGAAACATGTCCGCGCTGCCTGTGGTAAAAAAGATGAAACGAGGCAATCAGGATAAGTCCGCCGCCGCTGGGCACAACTTTGAACGTAGTAAGACAAACAAGAATAATTACACCCTGGTATAACAGACCATTAGCACAT
This sequence comes from Hormiphora californensis, assembly GCA_020137815.1. Classification (NCBI taxonomy): domain Eukaryota; kingdom Metazoa; phylum Ctenophora; class Tentaculata; order Cydippida; family Pleurobrachiidae; genus Hormiphora; species Hormiphora californensis. The sequence continues at coordinate 8,522,780 of CM035352.1, forward strand.
CATGCCATTACCACCATTATAAGGGCACATCCCCGTTACCATAACAACACTGCTCGTGTAATGCCACTGTAACATGTCTCGTGATAGTTTGAACAGCCGCCGGATTAACTACGGTTCCTTCATTGCAGTATCACTCCAAGATCTTAACGAGTTCTCGGATGATGATGATGAAAGTGAATCTGAAGCATTGAAGGTTGTCCCTGAGAGACCCGAGGAATGGGAACCCTTCCCCAAGATGGGGGCTGCCCACCTGGGAATGACAGAGGAAACTAGGTACCTCCACTACATAAACACTTTCATTTTTCATTGTTGTTAAAGCTGAAGACGACTTCGACATAGATCATTAGATCATTCGAAAGCTCCTGTTTAATTGAGTTACAGTCGGACCCCGATTTACCGGGATCCTCGGGGGAAGCCATTTTGCCCGGTAAATCGGGGTGCCCGGTATATCGGGGTAGAGCATATTTGACCCATAAATCCTCCTTTTGTCCAAAACTCTATACCAAGACACCTCTAACTGTATAGTATACATTTATTGATGACAATATATGATCATTGCTTCTGTCATTAGAAATAGAAAATTTAAAAATTCAAAAGAAATTGTAAAAACTATTTCTGAGGTAAACCACCCCGACCGAGTTCGAATCGTGTTTCGAATCGGTGCATCTTATCACGTGCCCTGCCGCTAATTAGACGGTTCGAAACGAACCGATACGTGATACCATGCCGAATCTGGGCACCCTAATTGCGGAGTGAGGAAGTATCAAAATTTCAAAATAACTTTTTCTCTGAAAATTTACGGGGACCATCGATCAAAGCATTGACAATGATTCTGTAAAATTTTGCAAAAAAAAGTTATGAAATTTTTCTAAGGTATACCAGCCACGTTCGAATCGTGTTTCGAATCGGTGCATCTTATCACGTGTCCTGCCCCTAATTAGACGGTTCGAAACGAACCGATACGTGATCCCCATTAGACCTAGCGAATTGCAAATGCAAATTTACCAACCGGCCAAACTTCGAAAATTTTCCAAAAAAAATCGGGGGAAAGAAATCCTCCCGGTAAATCGGGGTTCCGGTAAATCGGGGCCCGGTAAATCGGGGTCCGACTGTAGTACCATAATATCGTTGTTTCTTGTTAACTAGGTACTGGACCGCCCTTCATCAGTATGTAGAGAAGGATGATGTGGCGGGGGCATCGGAGTTGCTGGATATCAACGATATTGAGGATGCTGAACAGGTTGGTTTTATAATGTTCAACTAAATATAGTTAGTCTTCAAAACACCCTTCCAAGATAATTCAAAACAACCTTCAAAAGACATGTTGAATTTCGTGGAAATGTAACCTCAGGAGATCAAGTTTCACTATTTTTATCTCCCAAGGTAGAGGAGATGATGTTAACGTATGATAAAGATCGAGGGATAACACCTCTGGAGATGGCTGCTGAGAAGGGTAGTGTTCAGTTAGTTGAACTGATGCTCACATACATTGACTTTCTTATCAATCTAAAACTAGGAGGCCGCAGAGAATCAATAGGTAATAGGGGGAGGCAGGTAATAGAGGCCGCAGAGAATCAATAGGTAACAGGGGCAACACTTGTTAAAGTTGACACTGTGTCTGTATGAGAGAGTCAAGATATTATTAGTGCCCGATTAGTAATAAATAAAGTAGATCAGTAGACTTTAGAACTGTTTAAAATGCTGAAATCATGTTCACTGGTCAAATATCCCAATATCTCCTCACAGTTGCCGCGGGTGAAGGTGGGATATTCAACATGCACGGGCGTGTTAGCCGAACCAAACATCTCCAACACAAGAAGTTCTTCTCCAGAACTAACTACGAGGGGAAAGCAGCCATCCACTATGCAGCTGGCAGGGGGCATGGTGAGATAATTAATATGCTGGTGGAGGCTGGGGCTGATATATTCCTAACTGATTGTAATAAGTGTAATGCGCTGTTCTATGTGGCATCTTCCCCTGATATAACGTGTGGGGATGAGAGGGTGACGTGTCTTCAGCTGATATTATCAATGGATGTTAACCATCAGATGCTACAACAGGTTTGTTTGTTTGGTGTTTGGGTTAGAACAGGTTAGAACTAATGTTATGAAAACATGCCCGTGAGGGTTGTTGGAGTTGGATTAGATCAGAGATCAGGCAATAACGAAGATATAGAAAAGCACTACTCATGAATACTAATCCCTCTATCTCCAAACAGGTTGATGTTGATCGTTACACACTGCTACACGGTGCTGCCTATAACGGGTGTATTAAAAGCATCAAGTACATTGTAGAACACTACGCGACCCACCTGGATGTGAACAGTACTGACAACAAAGGGAGGATGAGCCCTCTCTATATTGCCGCTAAACGGGACCAATTGGAGGCGGTTCAGTATCTGTTGCCCATGGTAACTGACTTTGAAAAGGATTGTAGGAATGGTAACCAGGCTATTATCCTTCACGAAGCGGTGGAATCGAATGCCAATAAAGTGGGGAGGTTCCTGTGTGAAACGGATGGTTTTGAAGACAAGCATGTTTATGATATTGGGAATATTTGGGAGGCGACCCCCTTCAGCGGGGCTGTCTCTGGTAACAATGTGGAGGCCATGAGGTATCTGATGGAGAAAATGGACGAGACATCCAACGAGGATATAGTACTCCTCAATCCAAATGGACCGAGCTCGACTGAAGATGTGATGAAGTACCAAAACAAGTTCCGCTGGACGTGTCTCCACGATGCAGCGATTCGTGGGTTCTGTGAAGCAGCTCAGTTCATATGTGACAACAAGTACAGCCAATCGACAATATTCGAGAAGGATAAGAATGAGAACATGCCGATACATCTAGCAGCAAGAGGGGGGTATGTTGAGATGCTCGGGATCCTGGCTCCACATCACATCAAGAAACACTTTAAAGGGATCAACATTAACGCGGTGAATGTGGCGGAGAACACCGTACTTCATGAGGCTGCTAATAACGGTCATGCGGAGGCTGTCAAATTCCTTCTTGGACTGCCAAGTATAAATGTAACACTACAAAATGAGAACAAATACACAGCCCTCCATCTTGCCATCATAGCACGGGATTTAGATACACTAGCAGCGTTTGGGGTGTATCAATACCGGAACAGGTTACCATTCCTGGTTAAGGATAGGACAGGTAAAACACCCCTCCATTTGGCCATTTCAAGAAGTTTCACAGCAGGGGCCCTCCAACTCATTAGAATGGCTGGGGACATGGCGGAGGATATGATCAATGAGATAGATGTGGAGGAGATCACACCGCTAGCTCTCGCTGCATACCGATCTAATAACGAGGTACTGGATGCCATCTTAGCGTTCGAAGGTGACCGTAAGATGGTCTTAGAGCCCTACCTGAGCTCTACCAATAACTGGAACTTCAAGAATCGATCTAACGAGGGAATTTTCCCGTGGTTCCATGCCAAAGGGCTCAAGAACTTCCTGGAGACGAACGAGGCGAAGATAAAATGGCACGCCTCGAACGGGCTAAAGAGCTCCATCAACACTCTCATTCTAAAACATCCCAAGCTTACATGGGACCTCCTCAGTTCTTCCTACATGGAATACGTGCTGACACCATGGGAGCTGGATGTGAATGGTATTGATCTCCATAGTGATGCCCACTCAGACATTAGCTCTGTTGTAAAGGCTGATATTGACACACCAGACAAGCCGGAGGTTTATCGGGTTATCATCGATTTTGACATGTTGGAGAGCTATGAGGAAACAATGGATTTGGAGAATATTACAGATTTTAAAACAGTGGGCGGGTTCTACCAACCTCTCGACTACATCAGTGATAAGAACCCTCTCCAAGTGATGGCTAAAAACCAACCCATCCTACTGATTCACCCTGTAGTTGAGGCGCTACTCGATCGAAAGTGGGACGGCTTTGCTAAACGGTACTACTACTTTCTGGTATTCCTCAACATCGCCTATCTCCTAGGATATTCATCTCTGATCATCATTCTGCAGACGGAGGCGAATGTTAGCAACCAACTTCAGGACAGTGCCCTCCTGGCTGGGGTGATAATCCTGGTTTGTGGAATTATGCGGCTTGTTATTGAGATCATGGATTTTGCTGACGAGGTGTTTCTCAAGGCGATGGAGGGGCTGGCGCAGTTTGATTCTCGGGAGAGTAATGATGACAAAGAGGAGAAGCTGAATCTCCGACAAATACGGGACGGTCTGAAAAGATATTTTACTGATGAGACAAATATCACGGAGGTAGCGTTCTATCTAAGTAGCATTATCTTTCTAGGCCTGGTATTCAATGCAGATAATCTGAACGAGTCGCCATGGCAACTGGCTGCATTCTCAGTTCTATTTGGGATTTCTAACACTCTCCTGCTGTTGAGGGCGTGTGATATTTTCAATATTGGACTCTACATCATCATGTTCAAGAGGATCGTAGCGACGTTTATCAAGAGTATCGCTCTACTATTTTTCATACTTCTCGGATCTTTTGCTTTTATATTTCACATTCTTCTGACTGGGCAGGATACAGAGTTTGGGCTCCTTGCCAGCATGGGTCCATACCTCAAAGTCCTTTCAATGGGTATGTATGCGATAATATGTCCAATAAACATTGGTTACGAAATAACCCCTCTAAAGAGGGGCGACCTTCGCGTGCACTGGCAAGGGGTAACTTCGTAACCAACAACAAACATATGAACAGAAATGATAGTCCTGAGATCTTTTATATTTACTAGCTAGATACAAAATCCAGATATATCTACGGTGGTATGTATTTCATTCACACGTTGAATTGTGTTTCAGGAACCAGTGGAATCGAGTTTGAAGATGGTGATTTGGTAGGGACTAAAGATTTCAAATCTTCGTTTGGGTTTATTTTCAGTCTCGCTCTCTTCTGTATCATCATACAGGTATGCCCGAGATCAGTTGGTAATGCTTTAACTGACAGGGTTTAACTTACTTATCAGATTAAACTGCTGAAGTTATTCGGACAGCTGTAATCCATAGCAGCAATGTCGATAACAAAACACCGGATGGCTGAGCCTTGTATGATGATCCCTACAATACCACAATTATACCCCATTAAAGCGATTAATTATTCTCCCTTTTTTTTCTTCTTTTTTTTTTCACCTCCACGTGGCTATTTCTCAATCCATGGGGCGGTCCGACTATTGGATGCCGCCAAGCAATGATAATAGCTCTCAATACGGTCCCTTGCTTGACCTCGTGCCTTGCACCGACACTGTCCGACTCACCCAATCAACGAGTGTGTGCTAACAATCTCGATAGCACGCAGAGCAGTTTTGTCAAACAAAGTTATGACATGATTTCGGACGCAACCCTGACAGCGCTGGCTAGCACATATATGATAGGGTTGCTGACAAACTGACGGACTGGAGAGGGTAGAGGAAAAGGCAGCACTCTGGAGTGAGATCAAGGCCGCGTGGCGACCCAGATCGGGCAATGCATGTAGAGTACTGCCAGCACCAGATAAGGGTTAGGTAGAAGGGAAGGGGGAGGTAGGGGACGAGGTTGGGGATTGGAGGGAGAGAGGATGATAAGAAAAAGGATAAAATCAATATACACACTGCATATAATGATAATATCCCGGCTTGCTCCTACCATCATATCGACAATAGCGAGAGAGGGGGAGAGAGGGGGGGGGAGAGAGAGAGAGAGAGAGAGAGAGAGAGAGAGAGAGAGAGAGAGAGAGAGAGAGAGAGTGGATGGGGAAGAACTGTACCACACACCCGATTGTATGCGGCTTATGATAATAGGTAGCGAGGCACTGATCACGGGTACGTGGTATCATCAGGGTTTCTGGAGAAATATGGTCGTGACTGGTTTTGTTCGTGCATGTATAGGGTAATACGGTGTACTTGGGGTGTGTGAGTGATGCCACTAGGTCCAAATTTTACATGGGTGTCCAGTGGATTGGACAATGTTCCGCCAGATGGCTTTCCAACCCCCTACCCACTGGCCAGCTGAAAAGTTTTGGTGGGATATATGAGGGTGCGATCTGGTCAGAAGAGCGGGAGAGGGAGAAGGGAGGGAAAGAAGAGGCGATAGCAGATAGATAGAAAGAGAGCGGGGGGAAGAGAGAGAAAGCTGGAGAGAGAAAGTGAGAGAGAGAGAAAAGGGGAGAGATCAGAGATAAGAGGAGAGAAAAGGAGATAGAGGAGAAGGGAAACACAAGAAGACAGGACAAGGAGAAGAAATAAGCTACCTACACCCGCTAATTGGGACCCCGATCAAAAGGAGAGATAAAAAAAGGAGAACTAGACGAGAAAGAATTGGAAGAACGAGGAGTGGAAATAGGAAACCAGGAAGGGCAATTAACACCGAGACTGGTCCCGAACAAGAAGGAGAGAAAAACTAGACTAATTGGAACCCAGCGTAGACCAGATTAAATCCCCGGACGAGCAGCGAGGCGGGAAAAACCCGCCTCAGTGACATGGAAAACCGAGGAAAAACCGGGCCTACTACCGGAATGCCAACCAAAGGGAAACTACAACCCACCCGCCCACGACCCACAGGAACAGGAAAGGAGAGAGAGAGAGAGAGAGAGAGAGAGCGAGAGAGAGAGAGAAAGATAGAGAGACAGGGTGAGAGAGGGAGGGAGGAAACGGAGTGTACTGAAAAATGGGGAGGTGACTTGTGCTATTTGGAAGAGCATTACCGAGATCCAGGTACCTGAAGAATGATAGTTGTGGTAGTGTGGGCGAGTGAACTTACCGCTCCTTATCGGGAACATGCCCTGCAAATGAACTCCCTAGCAATAAGGGGTGTTAAGATTTGTGATTATTATCTGTTTTCATTTCTTACCCTTGGTCGACCTGATTGGAATGGTATGGCTGAATTGTGTACCCTATACAGGACCTGTTTGAGTTGGAGGAGACAAACAACCCCATCCAATCCCAACCATCCCAAAACTAGCCCCTCCCTGCCTCCCCCAAAGACCAGGCCCTCCCCACTACTCCCTTATTAGGGAGAACAGAACAGCCCTGACCCCGGGCAAGAACCCCCTGAAGCCCCTGAACCACCCCTCTCATCCCACAGAAAACTCTGCCAGGTCCTGGAGTGAGTGCATGGCCTTACCCTTGCCTGAGCTGGAAACGTGCCCTGAAACATGTTACCTACCAACTAGTAGTAAAAAATTATAACGTGGGAAAGGAGTAAAAACAACTAGACAAACACCAAAACCAACTCATGCTAAGCTCCAGTCCCTGGCCTGGACTAGACATGATGAACGATAAATGACAAATACAACTAAATGAATGGACAAACCAGATATGAAAGAAGAAAGTAAACCATGCTATGACAAAAAACTAAACAAACACCAGACACCATGTCCAACTCATGAGCAGCACCACTACACCCCCTAGACTACACTAGAAATGAATAATGAACAACACAATAACATGAATGGTCTTATCTGATTTGAGAATGTAGATCTGTGACCGGTAGCTGGTCCTTTGTTTGCTGTATCTTCACAGTAGCAGGGGATGGCGGGACTTGGTAGATCGAGATATTTACAAAGTGGTGAAATTTGAGAAGGCCCGGAGAGGAGGGAGAGCCGTGACCTAACAATTACAACAAAACAAGAAGTGTAATTATTCTCCCTCCTTCAGATACTGTTTATCAACCTAACAACTCCTCTCCCTCCTTCAGATACTGTTTATCAACCTAACAACTCCTCTCCCTCCTTCAGATACTGTTTATCAACCTAACAACAGGTCTGGCTATTGAGGACGTAAAGCTAATCAGGGATAATAGTCAGGCTGCAATGAATGCTATAAGAGTTGAGGAGATATTTGAATGTGAGAGAATCCTCGCAAAGACATCCCGGTACTGCCGTCACAGAGCCACTCGGTCAAGGATGAAGAGGCTCCTGTTTAATGGTCAGCAGAGATTCTGGAACATGCCCGCCAAGAAATTCAGGTGAGAATTTAGAGATACTAATATAATACTAGTTCAGGTGAGAGAGATGATGATTCGGTGGTTAGAAAACTTAGTTTTTACTTTCATTGTTTCTCATTACCAACCCCATACTTTCAGTTTTAAGAATCTGCAGAAATATTCAGAGGAAGACCTAGATTCAATGTAAAGAATAGAAACTCAGCCTCTGCCAAAGACTCTAAACTCAGTATACTAAAGACTATAAACTAAGTATACTAACTAAAGAAACTAAAGCTGGATTTTTCTATAGAATTGTTTTTTCAGTTTATTTTAATTTTAGAAATCCGTATATTTTAGAAATCTGTTTATTTTATTTTGTAAATTGCTATAACTATGTACATGTTTATGACGGGGAAATATTTTAAATTTCATATTTTTGCAATTGTAATGATGAGTGTGTGATAATGTTTTTGCTAACTAATTATACTGTTTTCTTCATTACATTGATTTCAAATCGATTAAAATATTCTCACACTTGGTCTCTGACCAGGTAGAATCACCCGGAGAATATGACATCTACGGCTGATGCTTGTTGAGTAAGGGCCTTGTGCTGTTGCACCTCCCCCGCGCCCCCCATAATAGTATGAACAATACAACTCACACCTTAATCAACAAGGGCACCATCTTAAGATGATGCCCTTTTTGGTGTCATTTTTTATTTGTGTTACATGTTCGACCCTAGCTCAAGCAAATAATGTAAAGGAGGATTAGAAAATAACAAAGAATGTGTATGCGTGTGTGCGTGCGTGTTTGTAAAATATCACGTACCTGGTATCTCCTCGTGAGTAGCAGTTCTCACAAACACGTTGCATTTCAGTTGACCCCACCAACGATACCTTCCAGGAGCTGCATCGTGTACAGAGAATCTGTGGGTGGAATGGGGTGAAACTATCGTACAGAGAATCTGGAGAATGGTGAATTACTAAAAAGAAACTTTCGCTTTTACAAAAGGTTGGAAAATTCTTGAGTATATCTACTAATTCCATTCTCTAATCTCTTCATGTCTCTCAAGTAGGTATATAATGGTCCCATTATATTCGTCCATTACGTTTTAATATAGTAGCAGTAAGCAGTTGCTGGGCTACATCATGGCACGATTATACACATATAGGTACTGGCGTGGTGACAATTATACTAAAATTATACTAAAATTATCCTACATACAATAATTATGCTACTCAACGTACTGAATGGACCAACATTTTCTTGATCAGAGAGAAAAACTGATCTTTTGTTTTTAGTTGACCGCCGTATCAAATAACAACTCTCATCAGGGTGGTCATTACAACATTAGAATCTATAATCTCTAGAGCCGCTCTAGATGTCTCACCTTCTTACAAAGTCTGCAACTCCGGTGTCTCTTGTCCCTTCCAAGAGTTATACCACACACCATACACAGTTCCTGGGGTATTTGTTCACCTGCACCTTCCACTAGAACCTGCAAGGAAATATAGTTTTATATGGATGAAGGATCCCCTGGCCTGGGTAGGCAAGGAATTTTATAATTTGTTTGTTGAGATCCTTTTCCGGCTAGGTATAAGATCTGAGGTTAGAGGCTATATAAGTTGTCACCAGGCAGATTCTAGATTGCCCTACGTGACTATACGGGCTATAGTCTAACATCTAACTGCAGTGGCCGGGTTATCTTCGTGACCATAACTACTGTCACCATGTACAAAAACTACTACCCGATAATTCGATCTCATTTCATACATTATATGCACTACATCATGCACTGGTCATGAGTACTGGAGATGGAGGGAGATGAGATAGAGAAACCGAGAGAGAGGAAGATAGAGAGAGAGTGGGAACTGAACTATAAGTAAAATGGCTCTAAACATCGTATTATCGTCTAAACGGTGAATCTAATGCGAGACCACTGGCACTACTGAACCGCATAAGGAGGGGTTATTATTGTTCCTGAACAATAATACCCCCTCCTTTCTCTCGACCAGCTTATCTGTCGTGTCGTACTTTTTCTCTCGCAATGCGACGCAGTAATATGTAATTGTAAACAACATTAGGTTATCTGGTACGCATAACAGATAACGCCTTCATTTCTCTCCAGCTTATTCCAATATGTGCCTTCTCTCTAAGAGATGAAATCATTAGTCTCGAAAGTGGGATTGGGCACGGCCCTGGGGGGGGGGGGGGTGGGGTAGTCATGTTAATTTTGTTAATTAACGAAACACTTTGTATTGTTACACATCATTAACATCATGAACATCGATTAACATCGATTAACAAATGGCCTATTTGAGCTTCTAACTCAGGCCGCTTTCTATAGATTTTCCTATTTTGTTAATCGATGTTAATGATTCAAAAAAGTTTGAATTGTTACACAAATGAACATGACCACCCCCCCCCCCCCCCACGGCCCTCCTTCCATCAGCCGAATGCAACAGACCTGCTGCATTCGGCCGATAGAGGGAGTGCCCCATTCTACTACTTTCGAGACTAATGATTTCATCCCCCTGTGATGAATTCCGCTCTATTTTCACAACTGCAGCTGTCGTGTGATATTCCTACAATAATGGCCATGCTATCATAATGCTCCATGAGGTCCACCTGTATTCTCTCACAATTATATTTACTGTCTCATGCAGTCATTTCTGTTGTTGTTTCTTCTCACGAAGTGATGTGGGACTAGCGGCCTAGTATAACAGTATCTCCGCTATAATAATAGCTTATACTTCATGGCCTGCCGTATCCCCCCGCTATAATACACATCCACTATATCTTGAATTGCATAATTTACAACTCTGAAGAGTTATCTCTGATTGGAAGCACTGCATTCCTCACACAGTGGTACTATAGTAGGTACTCTCTGATCTCTCTGTTATAATGTTACCGGCCGTTATTATAGCCAGAACCGGTGTCACTCTTTTGTTCTACCATCTCCTTGCAGTATCCCTTTCCATGGTCCTCTCTCTCTCTCTCTCTCTCTCTCTCTCTCTCTCTCTCTCTCTCTCTCTCTCTCTCTCTCTCTCTCTCTCTCTCTCTCTCTCTCTCTCTCTCTCTCTCTCTCAGCTGGTAGTCCATGAGGGGTAATACGGCAGGGGATCACCTGGCTTTGAGGCCATAGTAACACCGGTGTGTATACTTTTTGTGCCTGATATAAAATTGAGCAATTTGTCGATATTATAGGGTTTCTGCGTTCTCTGGACCAGCTGTAATGGGGACTTCTTGGGTTGGGGGCAGACTGGATTCCGGGCGATTAAATGATTAGGATGTGTCACTTTACGTTGTCCTTTTTAATAGTTAATCATGAAAAATTTTTTTTTTTCCCCCCCTTTTTTTTAAAAAAAAAAGGTTTATTTTTTTTTTTTTTTTAAAAAAAAATTTTTTTGGGGGGGGAAAATTTTTAAAAAAATTTTTTTTTTTCCCCCCCGGTTTTTTTCCCTTTTGGAAAGGAAAAATTTTTTTTTTTGGGTTTATTTATTTTTTTTTTTTTTTTTTGGGGGGGGGAAAAATTTTGGAAAAAGGGGAAAAAGGGAAAAGGGGGAAGAAAAAAAAAAGGGGGGAAGAAAAAGGGGAAAAAGGAAAAAAAAAAGGGGAAAAAAAAAAAAGGGGGGGGGGGGAAAAAAAAAAAAATTTTTAAAAAGGGGAAAACCCCCCCCCCCCCAAAAAAAAAAAAAAAAAGGGGGGGGGGGGGGGTTTTTTTGGGGGGCCCCCCCCCCCCCCCCCCCCCCCCCCCCCCCCCCCCCCCAAAAAAAAAAAAAAAAACCCCCCCCCGGTTTTCCCTTCCCCCCCCTTTTGGGGGGGCCCCCCCGGGGGGGGAAAAAAGGGGCCAATAACTATAACAACTGTCAGTTCCCACATGATGATAGCAGTTACTAAAACCACGCGAGTTCACCATGACAGGGGTCACAGGTCCTCCACGTGTTACTAAAACCAAAGTCTTCCCTGACAGGGGTCCCCCAAAGGGCCCCCCCTACACATTTCAAAATTTTTTCTTTTGTCTCGTTTTTGGGAATTTTTTTTTTGTGCTGATTCTGAGCCGGCAGCAATCTTTCCCATTTGTATTTCTTTCCCCTTTTCCTATAACTACTTTCTTTATCTAGAAAGGGAACCCCCGTTTCCCCCGTTGATGGGAAGTGTGGAAAAAAAAAACCCTTGGGACTATATTTTTCAAGGGCCCTTTTTAAATGGGGTGTTGTAGGGAAATAGCTACTGATACTGATACCCCACAGCCATTAAAATTGGGATTTCAGAGAGGGGAAAATTTCTCCCAAGGGGTTTTTCCCCTGTATTTTGGTGGGGGTTTGGGGGGGAAAGAGAGAGAGAGAGAGAGAGAGAGAGAGAGAGGGGGGGAGAGAGAGGGGGAAAAGAGGAGAGAAAGAGAAGAGATTAAAAAAAAGGGACAAGATAAAAAAAAGAGGGGGAAAGAGAAGAAAAAATAAATTTTTCATAGAAAAATGTGGGTCTAGAGCTAATTCCAGACAATCTATGCATTCCTAGTAATATGAATTTAGTAGTTGGGGTTAAAGGGGCCCCTGTTTAAAAGTTTGGGGCCCCTTAAAACCCGGGGGGGGGTGGTTTTCCCGCTGCCCATATCCCTTAAAAAAATTCCTTTTTTCTTCCCCCAAAGGGGAAAAATCAAAATTTTTTTCATTTTTTAAAAACCTTTTTTCAATATAAATTTTTTCCCACGTAAAACTTTTAAAAATTCCCCCTTTTAAAAAAATTTTAAAATTTTAAAATTAAAACTAAAAAGAATGAAACCCAAAAAAAAGGAATAACCCCCTTTTTTTTTTTTTTTTTTTTTTTTCCCCCCCCCAAAGAAAAAAAGATTTAGAATTGGAAAACCCAAAACGAGAGAAAGGTTAGAAAAGGGGGAAAAGGGAAAATTAGGAGAAAGAAGGAGAGGGGGAGATGAGAAGGAGGAAAAGAGAGAAGAGAGAATAGCGAAGAGAGAGAGGAGAGAGAGAGAAGGGGGATAGACCTCTATGTATAAAAAGAAAGCCAGGGGTTTTTGGGCGCACCCCGGTGTTTTCCCAATTTTTGCACTGAAACCTTTTGGGAGGGGGCTGCAGGGAAAAAATGACCCCCGAGTTTTTTAAAAAACCCTTATTTTTTTTTTGTCGAAAAAAACCCCCAATTCTAAATGGGGTTTATTGTAATTATTTTTACCCGTGGGGCTAGTTAGTTGTAAGCCGGGAAAAAATATAGTTTCAGATTGGGTTTTTTATACTGCTTTGAAGGCCCCCAGTAATCTACGATCTGCTTCCATGTCCTTCGTCTGATTTGATTAGAGACAATTATACGACGCGTTAACTCATCTTGCTTCCAGTATAAATAGGGGCACCACTTTTACTATGTTTGTAAAAGAGATGCTAGTTTGTTAATAGTCGTTAGCATTTGACGCATAAATTTCATAATTTTCAGTTGACATGATGATGATGATTGTCCTGCATAATTTTGTCATTAGTTTGTCACGTGACCTGATTGGACACCAGCTACTAAAACAGGTTTTAGGCATCACTCGTGAAATTTACTACGTGGTTTAAAGTTAGGATTCTGCCCGGGCTGTACAGTGTATACATTCCAAAGTTTGCTTGACTAATAAATTATGTTACCATGGTTACAAACAATGGTTGCCATGGTTACATCAATATAAACAATGGTTACCATGGTTACCTCAATATAAACAATGGTTACCATGGTTACCTCAATGTCCTTGACGTGATACATGGCGAGAACCACCAGTTGTTTCTCCCTGTCAGTCCGGCAGTATAGAAGACAGTCAGATAAGAGGACCAGAGATCGAGTTGTTGAGCCCATGGGGGTAACGTGTCTTACAACTCCCCGCCGCAAGAACACTCTCCCTGGAAAAAACACGAGTTTTAGAACCATGTGTAACATTAATAGGATCCTACTAGGAGTTTTGGTCTGATTTGATTGATTTGTAAAAGGATAAAAATCAATATAATACACAATGTATATAATAAAGATAATATCCCGGATGGCTCCTATTGACGGGATGACAATATTGATGGAGCGCTTACACCTCAAGTATAGATTTAAAACACACACCGACAGCTCTCACACTCTACACGGTGCTCCTGAAGGACGGTCAACCTCGACCAGAGCCCCTAGCCAAACCACCGGTTGTGTGACCTAGAGGGGACCTCTGGGAACCGTGGAGCACCGGTTAGAAAAATATCTGGCGGGGGCCTTCGCCGGAAAATTGATAGAACGATAGCTATCGTTTTTTTTCACTTGAACAATACGACCTTTTCAAAAATGATTCCTTGATCAGCAAGATATAGTGTACCCCCACCTATTTTTTGACGTAGAATCGAATGCCGTTGAAGTCAAATCTCTAAAATGTTGGAAAAAATGGTGAAAATCGCGTTTTTAGGTGTTTTTTTGGTGAAAAAAGCGTTCAAACTGGTACTAGATGATGAGATAGAGTCCCAAAAGTATGATAAATCGCTTTTTTGGGACCTTGTCGCCCTAGAAACAAATTTTGATGGCGTTTGGGTGATACATTTTATCTCGGTAATCCTCTGAAGTAGGTAGAAATAGCCAAAATATAGCGATTGCGGCAAATTAAAGTGATTAAACGTTTACTAACCCCACTTTAGCATCATGTATGACCTATCTCTGGGCTACTGGACTATGCAAGAGCCACCGTTCAACTTAACAGGTACTTACTTTTGTATCCTCATACTGCGTTCATTCATTCCCCGTCATAGTGTCTAATGCAGGAAGAGATGTTACTTGTGTTTTGCAGTTATTTAACGTTTGGGAAAGGGTAAGTTACATATTCCGACCTATCCAACTTCTAAACTATCTATAGCCTCGGGAAAATAAATATTCTCTCCCTCCCTTTCTTTATCTTGTTGATAATTTGGCATGTATAGAAATTTGCTGTTTGACCAATATTATTCTTTTCAATTTACTTGAGTTTCTTGATATTTGATGTGGTAGTTTATATGTCAGGCAGTAGCTTTTTGTATTTGTATTTGTGTTTGTGTAATAGAATATTTATTTTCCCGAGGCTATATATAGTTTAGAAGTTGGATAGGTCGGAATATGTAACTTACCCTTTTCCAAACGTTAAATAACAGCAAAACACAAGTAACATCTCTTCCTGCATTAGACACTATGACGGGGAATGAATGAACGCAGTATGAGGATACAAAAGTAAGTACCTGTTAAGTTGAACGGTGGCTCTTGCATAGTCCAGTAGCCCAGAGATAGGTCATACATGATGCTAAAGTGGGGTTAGTAAACGTTTAATCACTTTAATTTGCCGCAATCGCTATATTTTGGCTATTTCTACCTACTTCAGAGGATTACCGAGATAAAATGTGTCACCCAAACGCCATCAAAATTTGTTTCTAGGGCGACAAGGTCCCAAAAAAGCGATTTATCATACTTTTGGGACTCTATCTCATCATCTAGTACCAGTTTGAACGCTTTTTTCACCAAAAAACACCTAAAAACGCGATTTTCACCATTTTTCCAACATTTTAGAGATTTGACTTCAACGGCATTCGATTCTACGTCAAAAAATAGGTGGGGGTACACTATATCTTGCTGATCAAGGAATCATTTTTGAAAAGGTCGTATTGTTCAAGTGAAAAAAACGATAGCTATCGTTCTATCAATTTTCCGGCGAAGGCCCCCGCCAGATATTTTTCTAACCGGTGCTCCACGGTTCCCAGAGGTCCCCTCTAGGTCACACAACCGGTGGTTTGGCTAGGGGCTCTGGTCGAGGTTGACCGTCCTTCAGGAGCACCGTGTCTACAGACAAACAAACTTGTAATACAGTATACTTTTTAATGATAAGGTAAGTTTAATAATTTAGTTAAATGGAATTTTAATTTAAGTATATAAAAACCCCCAGAACCCTTCCAACCCCCGGTCATTTAGTTGTATGTCTTGGTTCTGTCTGTTCCTAATTTGTCTTATATGCTGAGATGATTGTCCTAAACAAAACATGCTCCTCGGCTGTGTCGGCAAATTCCTCATCATCGTTTCAAACCCACCAGCACAACATCAAACAAGAAACCAGAATGAACTAAACCATGCATTTCACCTAATTTTAAATTTTAAATTTGCCGACACAGCCGGGAATTAAATATTCTCTAACAAATGTTCACCAAGCCTAGTACAAAAGTCATCATGCTCTACAACATGTCGCATATCCGTGGGCAGCTTGTTCCACTCCTTATGACAGCGGTAGAAGTAACTGTGAACGAAAGTATCAGACCTAGGTTGTTCAGTACAGATTATATCTGTCGAGTCTCTGTTATTTTGTAGTCTCGTGCATCGTCTATAGTCAGAAATGTGATCGTACTTGTGCAAAAATGATGGTAGTAATGTTGGCGTCGTGCCATAAAATATTCTGTGAAACAGTTTTAAATCACTAAATAGAAACTTCTCTGAGATAGGTAGTAAGTTACATTGTTTGAGCTTTGACATGTATGTTTCATGGTCATAGCTAACATCTTCTTCATTATTAACCCATTTTACAGCCCTTTTTTGGAGCTTCTCAAACTTCATAAGCCCAGCATCGCTAACTGGACGCCAGACTTGACAGCAATGCTCAAAAAGCGACCTAACTAAACTAATATACAGGGTCCTACGCTTGTGACAAGAATCAATCAGTGTGCAGACTCGTTTCACTAATCCTAGTCGCTGTGAGAATTTTGAAAGTGTTTTGTTCTGGTGCTCAGTAAAAGATAGCTTCTGGGTAGTATGCACCCCTAAATCAGTTTCACTAGAGTGCCTATTTATTTCAGAATTACCCAAAAAGTACCTAATATCCAATGGGCTGCGCTTGTGAGTGCACCTAAGTAGTTTACATTTGTTAGGATGGAATTTCATACGGTTCACCGCAGCCCACTGGAGGAGACTATCTATATCGACTTGCAAACTATCGTCTTCAGACTCAACAACCCTCCACATCTTAAGATCATCAGCATAGAGCATTACACTGGTACCATCCCTGACGGAATCAACTATATCATTAATAAATAATACAAACAAGAAAGGACCTAAGATCGATCCTTGTGGCACTCCACTATCTACGCTCGCCCAGTTAGAAAACTCACCATCTAGTAGAACTCTTTGTTGTCTACCAGACAAATAAGCCATTAAAAACCTGAGCATCCTACCATTAATATCAAACCTTTCTTTCAACTTTTTAATAATAACATCATGCGAAACACTATCGAAAGCCTTTTGAAAATCAAAAAATATTATATCAGTCTGACACTTATTGTTGATGTTAAGTGCCATCTCACAGTTAAATTCAATCAATTGTGAAGCACATGATTTATGTGGAACAAATCCATGTTGCTTTGGAGTGACTTTTTCGAGGCAAGCTTTGTACAGCCGTTCTCGAATTAAGTCTTCAAATACCTTCATAACTAAAGATGTGAGAGAGATCGGGCGGTAATTTTCCACGTTTGATCGGTCTCCCTTTTTGTAGACGGGGACAACGTTTGCATTTTTCCATTCTTTTGGTATATCACCCGTACTATAAGCCTTATTAAATATAAGAGTCAAAGGATAAGCCAATGACTGACTACAATTTTTCAAAACAATACCTGCAATATTATCAGGACCACATGTTTTTGAACTATCGATCTTCTTTAGAATACCAACAACTGCATCCATACGGAATATCTCATGGTTGAAGTCGTTAGTATGATTTCTGAGTAAGTCGACCGACTCGTTGTACACACTGGGATCAGTGAACTGGTCACAGAAAAACTCATTAAACATCTCACACTTTCTATTGCTATCATTCTCAAATCTGCTAGATAGGTGGACAGAATCAGGGATTCTGGTGCTACTACTCTTAGACTTAACGTGCTTAAAGAACATCTTAGAAACATGTGCGGAGGAAGGGTTCTCGTGTAGTGTTGAAACCTCAAGAAAACTTGCCTCCTTAGCATTAACTTCATCTCGATACTGCGTCTCAAGAGTAGCGAATTCTCTTTTAAGCTCGCTATTTTCTGGGTGCTTAATAGACAACTTTCTAGACTTATCAAGTGATTTCTTTAGCTGTCTCAATTCATCATCGTACCATGGTGGTTGTGATCCAATTTTCACATTAACCATGGGCACGTGATTCCGAAGAGCAATGTCTAGTCTAGATTTAAAAAATTCAAGAGAACTCTCAGCTGACCTATTGGCCAACGAATTGAGCCAGTCTACGCCCAAAAGCTCCTTATTCAGACTTTTCCAATCAGCTTTTCTATAACAAAACTTTTTAACCTTTTTGTATTTTGGTCTAGATTTCTTCACACTGATCTCAAACTTCAGGGCGCAATGATCCGATCTCACCAACCCACCCTCCTCGATAGATATATTTGAGAAAGCAGAAGGTGTGTTAGTCAGTATCAGATCCAAAATGTTCCCATCCCTGTGCGTTGGCTCGTTTACTAACGAGTTCTGGCCCAGAGACGCAAACAGATGGATGAAGTCCTCATGCACCCCGACATTTGAAACAGGAGATTCCCAATCTTTAACAGAACTGAGATTTAGGTCACCCACAATAGTAAGATTTTTATATTTTCTAGTAAGTAATGTGTAGTAACGCTCCGCTTCAGAGCAGAAATCAGACCCAGAGTAGTCGTATCTATACAGTGTTGATAGACATACCTGCGCCGAATTCCTAGGTTTCAGAAGGACTGAGACAGAGGGTAGCCAAGTCTTCGTCTTAACCTCCTCGACCTCTAAACCAATGTCATTCCTACACATTATCATGACACCTCCTCCACCTTTCTTACAATACTTAGTCATATCTTCAACAGTCCTATCTTTTCTAAATATCGTATAATACTTGTCAGATACAATTTCAGCATCCTGAACATACTTACTCAGCCAAGTCTCGTTTAGCACAACAATATCGGGAGAGTAAGTGAACAAGTAGGCTTTGATGTCTCTCAACTTAGGTTCCATAAGTTGAGGACTATCACTTCCTATCGAGTGCATCTTAACAAGTCCATTAACATTACAATACACAACATTCAGTTTTGATTTCATATCATTTGGCCCAGGATTTTTAACATCTGGGTGGTTCCTAACAAGTAAAGTTCTAGAAACTGAGGATACATACTTTGATAGTGTATCAAAACAGTATCTCAGTGACCTAGAAAATAACAAAACAATACTTTTACACTTACCGATACGCTTACCTACTTTGGTTGACATGAAATACTTCGCCATAACAATGGTAAACACACTGTTAGCGTACCACACAATCTGCATGCTAAACCAACATTCACTCTTATCTCTTCTGAATCTCAGACAGTTCTCAGAGGATGATGGTGGACTTAGTCCAATCATAGATCCTATGAGAGCAGTTATTAGCACACAATAGCAGGTGATGATAATCAATTGTGAGAGATTAGAATGTGATGTCTTTCCGTTAGGTCTATATGTTCTTGTCTTGTCAGGTTTTGTCTTAGTAGTCATACCTCTTCCCCCCGCAAACCTCCCAATACTTTGTCGATACTGCTCAGAGCTAATCAGTTTGGTACTTCTTATTGGGACAGTTGTAACCACAGGTTCACGTCTCGCGGCAGGGATAGGAGATATAAGGGTAAGGGAAAAAAGGGGGGTTGTTGTTGTGCTAAAAATGTTAAAAATGCTAAAAAAAGGGGGGGTGGGGGCTGAGACGAGTAAAAATCAGTAAGACAATTTACCCGGTCCCCAATCTATCAATAAATTATTATTATCATAAATTCAGCTTGAAAACTATAAATTCAGCTAGAACATCAGCATAAAGCGGGAAAACGTACAGCTACACACACTCAATCGATATCAGATCTGTGAGTAGGGCATAACCATACTTGTTCAAGTGAACACCATCCCTGCTGAACAAAGACTCATTAAAGAGGCGCTCCTCTGTTAGGAATTCACTCATCCAACATGCCACTCTACATCTCTTAACATGGGCCGCACAGTTAACAATTCTGTTATACATGTGGACGTTACCAACAGTGAAGTCAAAAACAGGCCTCAGTGGTGGCACCTCCGCCAATACAACATCCACCGATTGCCCGTAGAACTTTCTCAGGTCCTCTACTAATACACACAACTCTCTCTGTACTTTGTTCTTAGTTCGGGAGTCGTAGACGAATCCCCCGTGAAACCGAACATCGTTCGTCCCAAACGCTATGATGACCTTCTCGAACCTCTCATCAGGGTGGTCAAGGCGTCGCTGCTTCAGCATCTCCATCACTGTTGTCCCTTTCCAGTTTGGATGAGGTTTCACCACTCTAGCTCCGGAGACCGACAAATTTACCAGACCCGGGACTCCTTTGACCCATTTAGACATACTGGTCCCCAGAAGAAGAGTACTAGCAATCCTGGGGTTCTGGTTACGAACTGGAAAGAAAGGGGCTGGGGTCGACTGGTCAGTTGAGGGAGATTGATTCCCATCACCTGCGGGGGTCGAAGAGGGCGGTTGAGAGACCTGGGTACCCGCTGAGATCTTGGCTGGGGATACCGTGGGGACAACTCGCCGTCTGAAGGAGAGTGCATACCTTACCTCCGTCAACCCAGCGTGTGTTGCCCTGTGCTTTAGCTTTTCCTGGCAGCCAGGACGCATTATGTAGGCAGAACCCGATCTAGGAGTGAGTTCGAGATCTGGAGCAGACCTTCCTCTCTTCTCATATGCTCTAAAGTCAACTTTACCAGGGCCACCGAGGCTAACAACTATGATTGGTGCAGTATCATCTAGGCACGCTTCAAAGTCTGTATGGTAGCCGATCCCCTGACCGTCACGGTACTTTGTTACTAGACATGAGTTCAGCTCAGGTCCATTAGTACCGAAACCATCCTTCCGGTTGATTGTTTCAAGTAGAGCTGCAATTACTGGATACTCATCAAGTTCTGTTGGCACTAACGAAGTAGACCCCCATCCATAACCGAGTCCAGTTTTTGTCAACCACAGATTCTTCTCTCTCTGATTCTCCACTTCCTTGAGAAGGAGCTCAACATTATCATCATCAATAAAACCCTCAACCTCTGTAACAAAATCGTTAGCGTTCAGCTCCTCTTCTTTACTGTTCTTCCTTCTCTCAGCTCGCTCTCTGTCCAAATACTCGACTAGCCTATCCAATTGTGGGAGAGATAGATCCCTCATCGATTCTATAACCCTCTTGTCGAGATCACACATGGTGGGTAAAATTGTTGGTAGTAAGGAGGAAATTAAGGACGTAGAGGGGGTAGTATGTGTGTGTGGCTTGTTAGTTGTCATTATTGATGTACTAGTAGGATTTTTTGGTGTATACTCGCGAGATCCACTAGGCAAGGCTCTCTTAATGGCATCCATTAACTTACTCTCTGCTCTCTATATGTCTATAGGGAACTACTAATAGAAAACACTGTCACTATATAAAACACTTGTCTCCCGCGTCCCAAATACACGTTAGCCACAAGGAAGTTGTGCCCATACAGTTGTTTCAATTGCCGTATATCGGAAACATTCAGCTAATTGCTTTAACAATAAATGAACCATGCCTCCCCCATTTGATAGATATAGCTCTAGCAATAGGTCGACAGGGGTGGTGTTGTTGTTTCTACTTCAAGTAACTAGCTGACACTAGCTGGTACTTACCATGGTTACAATTATACTATACTCACCATGCAGGTTACCATGGTAACCATGGTAACTATCTGCCAACAATACTTAGTAAGTACTACTCACCATGGTTTGGTATTTCCCTGACTCCCGTGAGTTCCGTCTCCAGGCTTTGCAACACGGTAAAGTTCATTATCTTTGGAAGATCTGCCGTTACGTTGGGAGTGTGCTTGTTTATCTCGTGAAATACCTCTGAAAAATGGTGATATGAGTATTAATATGAGTAGCAACAATCAACATGAGTAGCAATGGGGTAGCAATATTGTTCTTCTTCTAGAATCTAAAGAGTGCCTGGTGGTGATGAGTAGAAACATTGTGTGTTGATTTGAAGATACAATCGCTCCGTCGATTGAGCACTATCGGTTGATTTGAAGATTTGATGAGTTATTGTAGATTATTGGACGTCAATATCTGTGAATAATGTCTACTGAAACTTGTAACCTAGAGAGAAGGAAATTCGACAATATTGAAGCGATGCCGATAGGCTTGCGCTTATAATTCCTGCATTATAACCTATGAATATTGCCCATATTTGTAGGTCATGATATGGCTTATCATTGATATGTGGTGTATGAGTAAACTGTGTAGCCATGAACGCTATGATGACCGACGTTTTCGTGAATTGCATTGCTCTTGTGTTGTTTGATATCCTAGTCCAACCCGCGTCTCTATCATTCTATTGATATCTAGTGTAATTGATATTGTTATTGGCAGTGTCATCAATATTGTAATCATACTACTTACTAAGCAAATTGTGTAACGGTGGTCACCTAGCAACTACACTTGCACGTGCAATTATTAGAGGGACCTGGAGAGTGGAGACCTCTCTCCCAGTTGCAGTTGGGTACCAAGGGGAAATTCAATTCTGCACGTGCATTCTTTTACTTCTGTCCTGATGTCTAGCTCTTCCACCCAAAGTGCTATTCGGCAACGTTTATCTAGGTCCAGGAGAACTGCTGCTGTCAGGGAGCAGGCTAGAGAATATGACAGATTACGCCAACGTGTTCAAGCGAGCCAATCAACGACTACGGATAGCTTTACCCAAAGTCGCCCAAGGGTGATTACTCCAGTCGAATATAGAAATCTCCAAATCGGCTACATAGCGGCCAAGTTTTCACGTGATGAGTTTCTGGAACAGCACTGCACCTCCATGACATTGATCTCTTAAATTCGCACCTCGACATTGTCAGGAAGCCCAGAGCGTACACCAACATGAGTAGGGAGAAAGTGAGAGATAGGCTAGGAACGGATGGTGCAGCAGGTGATGTCAGCGTTCCCTAATCCAGCTATCATTTCCCCGAAATTCGCCCGTAGGGCGAACGGGCCTACTAGTTGATCACTATATAAAAGAGGGCACATGCACACCATGCACAGATCTATTGAACTGATCCCACTGTTGAGCTGTTAATTGCAAGTCGTTTGTATCTTGATCCAATTGTGCAAGGTTGGGTGAGTCCCAACTACAACCACCAATCTACCACGTGGGAGTTTAAAGGCCTTCCCTCAATATATTCTCTCTAGATGCCAGGCTAACTGTCTCTTGCTCAATATTCTCTCAAAGCCTTTTCCCACGTTTACGAATTTGTTCGAAAGGTATGTGCACGTGACTGTAGTAGGTTATTGACTAATTCTTGACTAGTGAGCTACAGACTGCAGTAGGTTACTGGCTAATTCTTGAGGTACAGACTGCAGTAACCCATCAATCAAGATTTAGAGTAATCAAACAAACCAAAGCTGACCTCAATTGTGTACCAATACAAGCTATAAACACAATTACTTTTCCACGTACGACTAGATTGAATACATACAAACCCTTTTACAAACCCTATATTAGGGCCATATATGACAAACATACCGTAAAGATCAGGGTGTGACTGATCACTCTCGTTCACACATCCAAGAAGCCTCTCAGCCAGTTCCTGGTATTGCTTCACACGAAGTACGGGGTATAGGAGCAGGTTGGGGATACTAATAACACTACTTGCCCGACCTGTCAGGGGGTATTCATAAAGAGAGACGGGGGAAGAAGACATGATCAACACAATTTATAGTTGTTTAGGGCACGAGTAAACAGAGCGAAGTTTTCAATTTATTACCTTCGAATATTTCCACGTGTTTTTCAAAGACAGGTTCCTCTTGTAGACACTTGTTAAATCCCTCCATGGTCATGTGGTAATCCTTCACGTACTCAGTGTATAACTACCGGGAATTACATGTGTCAGTGAACATTGGAAAAGTGGAAGAGATAGAGAGAAAGAGAGGTCAGAGGACATACATGTCGCTTCATTGGAGGGAAATTATAGGGGTAGAAACATGTGTGTAGTTTCACTGTAGAGAGAACCACAAACGCAGTTTCACACTCAATTTGCTGATACTGCAACTTCTAATCTTTCTAGTGGTGTTGTCAGCGGTCATCACTATGACAGTACTACGTACTCAACAGTACGTGAGATTGTCTAGATGTCATATATTTAAAAAGCGAAGTTTTGGTAAATAATTCATGGGTTTGCTTAGAGCATGTTCTGTTTGAACAGTGAGTTGTTGTTTTGTTATCCAGATTCCTGCTGAGGCCGCTAGGGGACAACGTTCTACCCAACAAGGGAGATCCCTTTATTATACACTGTATATGCTGATCTGAGGTGTCCTAGAAAGAGGGTACTCAGCAATGTCAGCATGTGTTTGACATAAATGACCTCTTGACATAAATGGCCTCTTAGATGATCTGTTCCCCGTTATACCCAGCTACTTATATTTGCTATTATAGGGGATGGGAGGCGAAGGAACAATGCAGTAGTTTATATCATGCAGTGCATGGATGGGTGGTTCATTTGTTGACTAGACTATATTGTAACCTAATAAAAGAACATATATTTCCTAAGACAATGGGGTCTAAAACAGGAGTCTAATTGACACTTCTATATTCACCACTCCAAATTGGAATTCAATTGCATAAATACTGTAATCAACTTGAGCTAAGAATAATCTACCAGCCCTGTCAAATTTTAAACTTTTCTTCCCAATTTGCCATGCCATAATTATAGAACATTTTAGAATTCCAAATTAAGAAAGTTCATACCTGTCATACCACAATTGCATGTGATAATGAACTGTCTGTTTTTGTAGCTTTGCATCTAATATTTTTAAACTTCCGTCTATATCAGAAAGTAAAACTATTTCTGTAATGATTATAACAAAATGTGGATTTCTATTTTCTTTTTCTTGGTGACATCTAGTCTTTGAAAATTGCCGTGTTTAATTATTATTCAAACATGTAACATATCAAGCCTTTGTTGGACAGTCGCCGACAAGGCCCTTTGCATATAAGATATGTAAGCGTGAGATATGGCTCAATATTCCATGAGATATACATATAATAGATAGGCTAATCCATGCGATAAAGATAGGCATTCCCATGAGGAATAGATAGGCTATTATATAAGCCGCATATATATAAAAGTTATTAAAACCACCATACCGTGCCGCTGTGCGAACCACCGATTTGATAGACTCTTGAATCTAGAGTCTTGATAAATCGTGGTTGTTCACTTGATAACGAAATTACCACGTTGCCTTGTGGGTAATTTCATTATCAATTCTGAATTCGTTGCAAATGTGAAGTATTTAAACCACTCGACTGTGGCCGATCCCGCAATGACTCTATTACTACACGATCTCTCTATACCAGCTAAAAATACTCTCCCTCATTTCTGCTCAACACTCAATAGTCAATAACCAACGTTTTATTGAGCATTCTCTTAGCTTTATACCGGAATTTGTACTTTTGTTATGTGTGCAATTTCGAGCTGTTTGGCTGTTTGTTTGTCCAAGCCACAGAACAAACAGTTCATACAGGATAATGGAATGTGTTCAAGAGCCAGAACTTACCGAAAAGAGTCCGATATTACGTGCCAGGATGTCCGATATGTTGAGAGTTTTGGTTTCGTGGCCTACCGTCGCTAACCTGTCCTCTAATTGGCGGAGGAACTTTTGGTGCATCTCGTATATGTTGCTTAGCAACAATACTTGAGAGTTTCGGAATGGTCCTGTAGTTAGGGGAGAAGGAGTTAGGATAAGGAGTTAAGTTATTGGAAAACGAGTCTTCTCTCTTTTCTCTCCTAGTAAATTTATCGCTCCCACTGTTTTCTAGTTATTCATACCATGGGGTCCAGTAATTTCCCTAAGGAACGTGTTCAGAGTCCCCAGAATCTTCACGTATGTCTTTTCAGTGTAAATGAACTCTTGGGACACGGCATGCAGCCGACTGTACCCGTATCGGCTAAAAGGGGTTAATTTTAATTATAGTTCTCATTTCACAGAGTGGTCTGAGCTATTATAAGATATAATAATTGTTAAAAACTAAAAAGCAGCGTTCCCTTTTATTCACCCCTTATCAATTAAAATGTACTCACGTTTTTCGAGCAAGGAAGTTTGAGAAACTTTGATCGGGGATACTATTGCCCACATCCAGGATGAGGTCGAGGGGAATAGTAATTGGGCAGTCGGCCAAGTCCATTGCTAGGTGGTCCAGAGCGTGGCTAGAGTTGAGAGAGGTCCGGGAAGACGTTCTGCTTTGTATACCTTGGGACAAGAAATGGGTTAGTTTGGGGGCGAGAGAGAGAGAATTTCAATAGCAATGCTATGGGTGTACTCAGTACTGTCGGCGTAGTACACAGCGTTTATTATAGCCCGAATTTGAACACCTGTTCAATTAATTAGCAAAGGAAAGATAGAGAGATGGAAAGAAAGATAGAGAGAGGGGCGCTGGGAATTCCAAAACTGGAGATACATAGAACACGTATCATTTTCCAGTTTAGATTACACCTAAATTTTTCTCTTTTTAAAAAACTTCCCTTGAACTGCTTTGCTGATAAAGAGAGACAAAATCTTTTGACGCTTTTAGAAACTAATTAGTGTTCAGTGTTCATACGAGTTTTGCCTTTGTTAACTGTGCCGGCTTCATATATAATTCAGGAACTGTTCGCCTTTACTTCACCTTTGCCCTTCCAAACCCTCACACAGCTCGCTCTGTTACTATATGAAATGCAGCGTGAGCTAGACAAATTCACCTCTCAACAACCTTCATACCCACTTTCGAATGACATGGGAAAGCGAGGCAAATATGCTTTCTCAATTCTAAACATGTTTCCCTGGACGTGAGAAACATCAGCACGTTAGAAAAATGGAGAATTGCTGGTTGTATCATGTTTTCCAGCCGAGTATCACTTATTTTCATCTCTTCAACATGTAGTTGTTTGAGAGAGGGAGAGGTTCCACGTCAAGCCTTCAAAATCTCAAAATCTCCCAGTATAATAGCAGGAGCTAGAATTCTTGGCATAAGAACCCCCATCCCTCCAGTACTATGAAGGGCTACTGAACCGGGGTCTGCGGTTTTGAAAGCAGTGTTTCGTAACTGCGTGAGGTGCAGTGGATTTCAAGGCTCCATGACCACAAAATTAGTCGAGGCTCACCACACGGAGTATAAATTTAAACTTCTGCCCCAAACTCCTCATTATATCGCTTTTAGAAATCTGTCTACCGGCACCGAGTACCGACCTGATACGCAGGAAAGGCGGTTGTGTGGTGTCGAGTAAAACTGGCTATTTCTTCGGCGCTAAACAGTGCTTGCAGTAGTACTTTGCAGTTTTTGTTGTGTAAACCATTTCGGAAGCTTCCCAGCCCGGCATATATATTGAGTTTCGCACTGAGAATCTCAGACGTTTCTCACTGAGAATCTCAGACAGTTTGCTTACACAACCACGACCAGCAGTCGGTTGTCAGTGTTCGTTATACCCATGAACTCCGTGTAGTTACACTCAGCTCCTCCCAGCTGTACTCGTATATAATAGTTGTTGATCTAATAGTTCTACGGAGAGGCCTAGTGGTAGGACTAGATGGACACATGTTTCTCATAACCACGTGTACTCATTATCTCTATACATGTGTGCATCTATAATAGCTATAAAGAGGGAGGACCATTAGCCCTCTCTTCTAGCTCGGCAATAAAATAATAATTATACTATTGATAAAACTATTGATGCGAGGACTCTCGGAGGCGGAAGGTCTATGCAAAATCTGAGACCTTCGAGAGACGTTATTCTTCGTTTATTATGCTATGTTGTTTGTATGCAGTTGAGCGCACTGTAGAGGATCAAAACGGGGTCTGGCGCCGCAAGATACAGTTCCGCACAATTCACTCGTTCAATAATATCAACCCAAGAGACTGATTTATGCCACAATAAAATCACCCCTCATCCAGACCTCATATATAAGCTCACCAATATGATTGATCCCCACTATACAATCACTCACCCCTCATCCAACAAGATGATTCATCCCCTTATTCCCCTGTTCCCCCATCTCTCAAGGAAGAAACATGTATGACGGAGGAGATATACCCCTGGAGTTTAGAGATGCAATCGGGGAGTTCAACCGGGCCACGGATCTCTTCTTGGGACTGGTACTGGCCCTGGCAGCCATCATTGGTATACCAGCCAACATCATGGCACTCAGGTATGTTGCTATAGAAACAAGGATATATTATGAAAAATCTTACCTTTAGCGGCAACAACCGCTAACATCAAATTTGCCCATTACCATGGTAACCATGGTAACTATGGTAACCTCGGTAACTGCATTACAGGTACTTCATTGGCGAGCACATCGAAGAGAGAAAAAAGATCAGGGGAGGGCGAAGCAACAAGCACTATTTCACTACCCTCTACATCTTGATTTCATTCCTGGATCTTCTCACCTCTCTAACATCATTCCCTGTCATGGCTGTACTATTCAACGAGCGCACAAAGGTAGGTAGAGAGAGCGGAGATTTGAGTAGTGGAGTCAAACACTTTCGCAAAACATTTGTCCCTGAGGCCTGAGCATTGGATAGGTTCATATCCAAAAGATCCTGCACCCTAGTTACATTCAACACCTACTTGATTCTATAAAACCACCATCTACAGATTCAAACCCTACTTATATCACCACCATCTACCCTGCAGGGATTGTACGATACCAAGATATTCTGTGCAGTTTGGGCTGTCATATGGGAGATAATCCCTGAATACTCTGTTTTTCTTGTTGGCTTCCTAGCATTCTCCCGACTCTACTCCATCTACAGGTACACAGATTAAACTAGACTCCCTAAATTATCTTGCCTAGCTCGACCCTCTTTTCGCGAGCTCCACCCGTGTAAAGGAGAGTTAGAACATAACAAAGATTATCTAGGCTCCCTAGAAAATGTTACCAGTAACAGAATAGTTTCGCATTCCTTATTAACTTCTTTATTGATCTCTCTCTACATTTTCAGGACAAGTAACAAACTGAGATATTGGTGCATTAAGTATGTGGTATTCCTATACCTTGCCATCCTGATATCCTGCAAAGTTACCGCACCATTCGCTTACGTTCTGGACAACCCCATTAATGAAACATCCTTCTTCAACTCCTCCACTGTTAAATTCAACCAACACTCCTGCTATTGTTTCGTGAACACGAGGAAGATAAACCAAGCAATATGGGAAGTCTACGCTATCTCCACAACAGTTCTCAATGTTGTGCCCCTACCTCTCATCCTCTCAACTTGTGTGTTCACCGTGCACAAGATTAAGAAGAGTATAAACAAGGGACGCTCCATGGCAGCGGATACAACAAAACAATACAACGCGAGTGTAACGGTCGTCATAGTAACCACAATCTACATTGTCTACAACATCCCCTCCCTGATAAACTATATCATGTTCAGCATTGCATCTCTTCTCGGGGGCAATGAATACTTTAATATATACGGTAATGAGACGCTGTACTGGTATGCCTGGGTGTTCACCACCATCGTGACGACATGTCTAAACGCTGCTACAAACCCCATAGTATACTTCTGTAGAATGGAGGGGTTCAGGAGGTTTGTGTCCTCGTTAGAACTACCCAAAACACCCGGGTCAACTATTACTAGGTCTGCAAGGAAGAACTCAGCCGGGGGAGCCAATAGTAGGGTGTTGGCATCTCCTGTTTCAATGATGGAGGCACAAAGACTGGACCCGGACAATAGTAATAGAACGGATAAAACATCCCTGTAATTTCACTTTTTCTTGTATGAGATCTTGTTTGGTGAATGAATTTATCTAGGTCTTGTTATTCCTTGCTTTTCTCCTGCTTTTTTAAACAGATGCCTTTTTACTTTCCTCCTACCCTCTCATACAACGGTTGCCCACACGTGGAACAAACCACATTTTCGGTGCTGATATTGGGATAATTTTTGGTACTAACTTGAGACGGATGTGCCCCGTTGAAGTGCTGTGGGTGCTGGAGCGGCTACGGGAGGTGGTGTCGGTTCTGGGGTTTTAACGATTCCTCCAATAGTCTGCTCAACTGTATCCCCGTTCCTGTAATAGCAGTTGTTAGTTTTAGCCTGAATTTCCACACTATTTGTTGGGATTTATAGATAAAAGGTGAGACGTTGAGATCAGATAGCTTGGAAATATGGGTATTAATAAGATAGGATCGGAAGGTTAGCAATGATGAAGGTTAGGAATTATGGTTAGGAGCGATAAAAATAAGAAATATATGTAGGCGATTACTTACATGTACTCTTCGATAGGTGTTGATGTTGTCACGGGCTGGTGATCATTCTGATCGCTGTCAGTACCCAATTTCTGGTTAATTTGAAGGGTCAGGGCTGCTAGTTCTTCACGATTAACTTCTCTCTGTTGGTCGTTGTTGTATATCCCATCGTTAGAAGATGCCCCGTAGCCCATGGACAGACAATCCTGACTTGTCCCCAGATTGTAACTTCCACTGTCAACTGAAATAACTAGAAATTTGGGGGTGAGGTTTTGGTAGAGAGAGGGAGAGAGAGATAGTGAGAGAGAGATAGAGAGAGAGAGAGAGAGAGAGAGAGAAACAGTAGAGAGAGAGAGAGAGAGAGAGAGAGAGAGAGAGAGAGAGAGAGAGAGAGAGAGAGAGAAACAGAAAGAGAGAGAGAGAGAGAGAGAGAGAGAGCGAGAGAGAGAGAGAGAGAGAGAGAGAGAGAGAAACAGAAAGAGAGATATGATCCAAGTATTAGCGAACCTGAAGAGTTCAGTTTACTAGAAAGAGATCCCCCTGTATTTGCAACAGCAAAATCATTCTTCCTGGACGGGGGTAAGGTGGAATAACCCCGTACCTCACCCGAACTCTGTCTCTCAAATGACTGAAACGACTTGACTTGACCTGAAGAAAATTCAAACAGTGAATTATAAAATTGTCATGGCAACATGTTGCAACAACAAAGAGACACTATTTCTCTGTTAGGCCAATGTTCTGACAGCTATTTCCTGTATTACCCACCTAGGGAGATATCTTCAGCCTCCCGAGATCTCAGTGGAGTGCTGTGTTGAGGATTTGTGAACTGTTGTTGTGACACCGGGGTTGAAATAGTCGAGCGGAGTGGTGTGCTAAAATAAATACAGTTGGTTAATATACGGGGTATTGGGAGTTTGTGGCTCCACATTGGGGGTGTTACCGGCACTCAGCAGGGTGAAAGAACTCTGACCCTGAGCTACTCCAGAGTTGCTATTCCAGAGTTGCCCAGCGTCAGAGTTCTTCCATCCTGCCAAATTAGCAAGTTTGAACACAGAGAAAAGAAACTTTAAACAACTTGCTTACTTTCTGGAAAAGTTTGCACTGCTTTGCTTTTGCCGTTCGGCCTGGAGCCGAGATTGGGCGTGTTCCCGGCGTTTTAACCTGCGTAGAGTGATTTTATGGAATATAGATTGCAACTGGGACAGAGAGCAGGTAGAGAAGTGGTCTGCTGGTAGTGTATTTGTACCTGAAGAAGGCATGATACTCAACACAGCGCCTCCAAAATATCTTACTGCTATGCTTGGAAGGGAACTTCAGGCTAAACGTTTCCTTATCGGAACCCTGAAAATAAATAACTAGGGTCGCTGAAAGGAGGAGGAGGCGACATAGGTAAGTTCAAATTAGTGATTGGATTGTTACCTCTGGGCTTCCCTTTAGTATGATGTAGAAATGCCGGCCTTTAAAATCTAGCTTGTAAACCTTCGCCCTGAGGGAAAGGTTGGTTGCAGAAATTATTGTCTGCATAACAATCCAGATCACAGATCCGAAAAGTTACACGCTGGGAGCGCGCGTGGAGTCACTCCGCGCACAGACTTCTTGACAAAAGGTTCCGCGCGCGACGTAAAGTTGGTCCGATTGATTAAATTTGTGTCATTGTGCCATCGGTCCAAAATGGAGCAACATTTCCATATCGCTCTGATCTCTCTCCCTCTCTCTGTATAGCTTTTACCATTGATGGGTTGTTTGATGTGTTCCACAGCGATAAATGTGTACTCCATTCCATACCACCGCAACACTCACTCTTGCACTACCCTTGTCCTATAGTAGGATTTAGGAAGATTATTAATAATATTGAATCTTAATCGATTAATGGATAATCTGTGTTTGTTTTTAGAATTTTATTAGTGGTTGGTTCCTAGAATTTTAATTACAGAGCAGTGTAGAAAATGTAAAGACATATATTACAGTGTATCTCATATATTGACGTAATTTTGCTTGCTCTGAATTTCCGTGATGATGGATGTGAGTAGAAAATTAAAGGGAGAGAGAGAGAGAGAGAAATGAAAGAGAATTGAAGTGAGAGAGAAGTGAGAGAAAGAGAGAGAGAGAGAGAGAGAGAGAGAGAGAGAGAGAGAGAGAGAGAGAGAGAGAGAGAGAGAGAGAGAGAGAGAGAGTGAGAGAGAGAGAGAGAGAGAGAGAGAAGAGAGAGAGAGAGAGAGAGAGAGAGAGAGAGAGAGAGAGAGAGAGAGAGAGAGTTTACCTTTGACTTGTTCAGCCAAAGGGCTAGGTATCCACTGTTATCAGAGTTCCTCTAGAGGCTAGCCATTCCAATATACTGTTGTGGTTCTGGCAGCCGTACCCCTTTATTGGGGGTTCATCTGGGATTTGTCTCAGGAATTTATCCAGGGCTCGCTTGGCCCCTTCGAGAGTTCCCTTATCCTTAACCTCCCGAGGTGCTGCATTAAAGAGAGAGACAGCTGTGGAGGTACAGGAATTGAAAATGAGTGAGTTTATCCTCTTAGATGAAGATTTACCAAGGGGTCTCTGAACAAAAGCTCCCCTTCGCCCCGATTCCCGGAATGAGAGGTTCATATGGTTAGGTATGAGGCCCCGGTATATCTTCCAGATGAAGAGAATCTTATAACGTTCTCGTCTCCTCTGCAATGAGTAAAGGTCCAACACGCGTAATCTTTCCCAGTAATTGAGAGATGCAAGTCCATTGATTTTAGCAGTGAAGGACCTCTGCAGAGCTTCGAGACGGCCGATGTCACCAACTGAGTGAGGAGACCAAATAGGAGACACATATTCTAGTTGAGGCCTCACAAAGGACTTCAGTAGAGTGAGCATCGTATCCTTGTCTCTAGATTCAAATGACCGGAGAATTCTACCAGAAACCTGTTTGGCTTTACCACAGATTTCTGTGATGTGATCCTTCCAGTTGAGACCAGTATCCACAGTAACTCCCAGGTCTCTGACAGTCTCCGTGGATGTAACGATGTGTCCGTTAGAAAGATTGTACGGACATTTCAACTCTTCATTACCACCATGTTGTAATAGCTGGTACTTATTAGAGTGTAGCTGCATACTGTTTTCTTTGGCCCACTGATCAATTCTGCCTAAGTCCTCCAGGAGTAGTTTCCTGTCGCCCTCAGTCTGGATTGTTTTGTGAACCTTAGCGTCGTCTGCAAACAAACGAATAGAGGAATGTTTTAAAACACTGGCAAGGTCGTCCACATATAGAAGAAAAAGAAGTGGAGCTAGGACAGTGCCTTGGGGCACACCAGATTTAACCTCTGCTGACGTAGACATCGCTCCCTGGACCACCACAGATTGAGATCTGCCGACAGATCTGCCGACAGAGAGAGAGAGAGAGAGAGAAAGATAGAAAGATAAAGATAGACAGGGAAATAGAGAAAGTGTACGTGAGAGAGTGTCTCATGAGCAAGACACAGAGACCGGAACGAACTTCCGTTCTATTTCACACAACAATAAAAGTACAAAAGGCACGCAATTCCACCATTATTTAGGGAGCAAACAGTAATAACACTTTAGTTACTCTCTCCAATCTTCTAAATACTCCTATATCCCCGAAAGAACCAGGGCAACTTTGTCACCAGCCCCTTCACTCTTCAGAACTTACCATTGCCTCAAATTTGTGTATTCCATACAGTTCCAACTTTCTAGCGATGTTCAGGAACTGCTGATCCGCACTAGCCGGGCTGAGGCCTCTGAGAAAGGTGATGATAAGGCTTAGAATAAATGGAAGGGAGAAAAGCGGGATAGGAAAATAGTACTGAGGGGTACGGATTAAGAAATGCCAGAGAATTATATTAAACCTGGTGAAAGACAGTGTTTTCGAAATGAGTGAATTTCAAGAAAGGATGACATACATCGGTAGATATAATGTTGTGAGAAAACCGATTTGGGAGAAAATCGATAAATTAATTGGGTGAAATTGATTTGTTCAAGTGGCGGATAGGCGCGGAACCAGGAAAAGAATTTTCCCACACACACTGATCAAATGACTGCCTGTACATACGATTAGTAATTGTATGGTAATTCACCCGGCCTTCTCACCATACTAACATGTGTAATTCTCTCTGTACATACATTTCTCATTCTATCGTTCTCTCTTTCTATCT
Source organism: Hormiphora californensis (assembly GCA_020137815.1). Lineage (NCBI taxonomy): Eukaryota > Metazoa > Ctenophora > Tentaculata > Cydippida > Pleurobrachiidae > Hormiphora > Hormiphora californensis. Next base: position 8,557,050 of record CM035352.1, read on the forward strand.
TTCTTTCTCCCCCTCTCTCTACTTCTACCTACTTTTTCTCACCAAGCAAGTTAACAATGTATAACACAGCTCAGTCACATGAACTACCCCGAACGCCCCACAAATACACACACTTGCTACCCCACCCCATGGCCATACCAGTGCATTATAATAAACACATGCACACACACACATAAACACATTGCATGCTGTAACCGCACTTAATAACCAGTTTACCTCACCCGAATTTCAGAGAGGGGGGAGGATACCACTTCCTACTCTCATTCTCCACGTGTGTGTAGTTCAACAAATCTAGCGAGCCCCCCGGCCCCTAGTCTCTCTCTCCTTCCCCCCAAGCCTCTCTCTCTCCCTCCCTCCCCCTAAATTTGTATAACATCACTATGGCCCTATTTCTACCCCTCTATTCGAATCCTCCAAAATATGTTTCCATGCTCTCTTTCTGTGCCCACCCCCTGTAATCTTACCGTAAAGATTTGTGGGTGTCACGTATAGACTGTTCCAGGGATGGTGTCTGAAGATAGTTAGAAGTTAGGAAAGCACTGGAAATAAAGGTAGACATTTCCCTATTTCTCTCCCTTTTTGAAAAGTAAAAAACTCACTAAACATGAACCCCACTCACCAAGACACTAAACCAGAGGCCAGATTGGATGTAATTGCTAAGTTCATCCTCTGCATAGTCCCCCAGTTCAGCCTGAAGGGCATATGAAGCCAGGAGACACTCTGTAGAGACGGAACATGTGAGTCGCTCCTCCTGGAGGTCCTTCTTCAACTGACACACAAACAGGTACCTGGGGAGGGTGGAGGGTAACAGGTACCTGGGGAGGGTGGAGGGTAACAGGTACCTGGGGAGGGTGGAGGGTAACAGGTACCTGGGGAGGGTGGAGGGTAACAGGTACCTGGGGAGGGTGGAGGGTAACAGGTACCTGGGGAGGGTGGAGGGTAACAGGTACCTGGGGAGGGTAACAGTTACCTGGGGAGGGTGGAGGGTAACAGGTACCTGGGGAGGGTGGAGGGTAACAGGTACCTGTGGAGGGTAACAGGTACCTGGGGAGGGTGGAGGGTAACAGGTACCTGGGGAGGGTGGAGGGTAACAGGTACCTGGGGGGGTGGAGGGTAACAGGTACCTGGGGAGGGTGGAGGGTAACAGGTAGCTGTGGAGGGTGGAGGGTAACAGGTACCTGGGGAGGGTGGAGGGTAACAGGTACCTGGGGAGGGTGGAGGGTAACTGCAGGTACCTGTGGTGTGGAATGGGTGGATAATAGATGCGAGAAAAGAGGAGCTAGCTAGCTACTTGTATCAATAATTGATAAGATAGAAAGACAAAGGGCGTATAATGAGGGAAACAGAGAGGGATACGGAGAGGGAGACAGAGAGGGAGAAAGAGGTCATACAGGGCTGGGACAGCCTCGACTAAGAAAAGAGGGACAAAGAAAGGGGGCTGAAACACTAACCGTGTAGCCTCCTTCTGGACAAGGTTAGGATCAGGCGGATAGAACTTTACCCGGAAATGGAACACTGTCGATGATACTGAAACAATGTTACAAACGTTAATTTGGGTTTGCTTGTCGTGTATGTGTCTCATGTCTGTCTGTGGATGTCTGCAGTCTGTCTGTACTCTATACCTCTCTCTATGGTTGTAAGTAAGGGTTCTGCTACTGTTAGAATTGATGGTCGGTCTGTCTGTTTTTTACTTTGATGTCCAATCAGGCTGTCTGTCTGTCTGTCATATCACGTACCGATCTGTTTGTTGATTGGTTTCCTGTTCTGCAACCAACACAACTGATCCTTCTGCTTGGGGTGGGAGAAGGAGATACCAAAGTACTCTGACTCTGTGAGTTCCAGGAAACTAGTAACCTGGTTCACCAGATCCTGACCCTTGGAACCTTTCTGGAGAGAAAACAAGAGGATGTCACACTCAGGAAAAACTAAGAAGTTGCAATCCTTTGTAGACATGAATTTGTGAGTAGGTATCTGCTGAGCTGGGTAGAGGTGAGACCCCGGTTATCAGTTATGATCAGGTTTATGACGCAGGATTGGGGTCGTAGTAAGCTAGATGTCTGTGTGTTTGTACACACATGTGTGTGTGTGTTTGTCTGAGTGTGTGTGTTTGTCTGTGTGTTTGTACACACATGTGTGTGCTATTGATGTGAGATGGTCACAAGCAACATTAGGATGGAATGCTACTTGTTGCATATATAATGTGGGGGGGGGGAGAGATATATATAATGTGACGCTGTAGCAGAAGGGGCATATATTATTACTACGATACACAGATACAAGGGGCCGTTTCAGATCTGGTTGTTTGCCTGTCAAAGTTTGCCTGCCAGAAACAAATAACTCTCCTGACACGCTCGAGAAAGGACAAAGGAGAAAAAGTGTGGCTGCCACCCCCCACCCCCCTGCCCAGCCCAAAGTGTCTTCACTCTTCAAACCTACCTCAACACCCCTGATCAACAGCTGTGTCTTTAGACCTACCTCGACCCGACAGGTGATGGTAGTATCATCAAGAAGATGAACTTTGTACTCGATCTTGTTCTTTCCTCCTGCACCTCCAGAAGACATGTTATCAGTTGTGTTCAGTGAATCACTACATTCACCTAAAACTCAGAAGAGGGAAACTGTTAGTTTAAATTAGTTAAATTAATCTGAAAATCAGGAGGGAAAATCAGGAGGGAAAGGTTTTCAGTCGAGGACTGACATGGGGACTGAGGAGCGGATGGTTGGTGTACTCTACCCTCCCTCAACTATCTGAATAGAATATAGTCTCCGATTGAATTCAAAGAGGAGCTAAATATAACTCGGCAAACATATTTTATATATTAGCTAAGAGTAATCCTTGCTAAATTATGTAAGCTAGACGCACAGCGGGAACCTAACACCCAATACACACGATGGAGAGGGGCTAGGAAGCAGATATTGGGTTATATAGGCTACTCGGAACTCTATCGCCCGCTGATAAAATGATATCGGACACCCCAACATGACACAGAATAATGACACGAGGAGTATGCATGCGTGTCAAAAACTGCAGCCATCCCCCTCCGCATGTCTTCCCCAACTAGGATACGAAACCTAGAAACCGGCGAAGGGGGGTAGAAATCTAAAGTCGTGCCCAAGGCACGTGCACTAATTACACTCAGCACTCAGCAGTAGTAAAGCAAGAGATAAACTAAGTACGGACACAGGGAGGGATAGAGGGAAGGATGGAGAGAGGGAGGGATAGCGAGATGGATGGAGGGAGGGATAGCTCTATAATAGAGGGAGAGTTGCTCATACTATCGTGACACGTAGCTACATTACACCAATAAGGTGTTATGTTGTGTGGACATTTAATCAGGAACATCTCGGGTCTCCACTAATCGATAAGAAAATGTAGTCTTGATTAAAGTTTCAATAACAATATCACAATGTATAACAAATTCTGAACCCCAAAATAATACAAATTACATACTAAATAAACACCGTAAGGAACACAGTGTCTAAGATTGCTTTATCTTGCCACTCTCCTTCATGACCCACAGGAGCTGTGCCGTATAGTGGATTTGGCCTACATCGCATATCTTGGAGAGAAAGTGTCCGGATATACAGTTAGGTGTCCACCACTCTCGCAGTGGTAGGTCTGCCACTTTGAGCACGACAAACCCGACACAACACACCATTGCACGTGCAAAGACTGCCCTTGACTTCCCACCTGCTTCAAGGGCAGGACTGAATACAGCCTCGTAACCAACCCGTACAGCCACCAGGATATGGAGCGCCAGGGAGACGTCAAAACCGTAATAAAACGGAACAGCAAGGAGGTAACTGAGAAATGAAATCAGAATAACAGGAGGTGATCCACATTTTTCAACCATTCGTGTGATAGTTCCCTTGGCTGCACCCTCCGGATAACTACTGATGATCCACAGAGTTGCGTGGCAGAATGTCGTGGTAGTTATCCACTGGTCCAGAACAGCTGTCCTCTGGCTCTGGGCCAACATTCGGGCTGTCTGGATCCCGCTGTAGAGCATGGAAAACGTAGCGAACCCCTCACCCCAGAAATCACCCCGAAACTTGAAGAACCAATAAATCCCAACTACAAAGTATCCAATGTTCACTAGTGTGTTCATGGGCATGGGTACGTGTTCCGAGACTCCGGGAATGGAGTTGATCTTCTCAGCGTACGACTCGTAACCCAGCTCGGTAGTGACTTCATCGAACATTCCAGTCGTTATGGCGGCAATGTGGAGAACGGTAAAGGTAAATGCATACAGGAACATTGTCTCTAGAGAATAACATAGGATGAAGGTTTTGACAAGTGCTAAAGATGCTTTTAGGTGGCATGAAAGTGTTGTCATTATTATCACTAGAGTACCCGTTTGCTGGGAACCCGTGACACTGACCTGGTAAATGGTAATTTATCCTCATATAACCGGTGACATTTGTGTTTGATTTTTAAAAGATAATTTGTTTGTTCCTCATCCTGAGTCTCATAGTAGGAGCGGTTAGATCAGCACGTGCAGAAAGTCGCGCGACGCGCGCCACCCTAATAGTAATCTCAGGTTACTCTCACGGCTTCATTTCGCATCCAATCCAAAAGTGACCTTCATAAAACCTGTAGATCTCCTCAAGGAGAAGCGAAAACTTGAGGGACATTTCTTGATTGGATGCGACCTCGAGGAGCTATGACAATGCGCAAAAAGGGGTGGCACGCGACTTTAACCACGTGGTGATATAACCGCTCCTACACATTGGGTTTTTGAAAAAACGGCCATTACAATTTTGGCGAGGCGGGTAAATCATTTACTGTAACGCGCGAATTTTCCCAAAAAAGCGCTGCTTTTTTACGCCGCGCGTGGAACCTAAAATTACGCGCGCAGTGTAAAATTTTAAAATTCATTGAAAATTTCCTCTCGTTTTATGTCGCCAAAAAAAAGTCGACGAAAAATTCCAAATTCGTGAATTATAAGAACTCCGGTCAGTTCTCATCTTGCCAATCCGTTTTCCGGGAACCCCTGGCCAAAGGACATTAAAATTCACATACCGACCAAGTTTCATATCGATTGGATAAGATTTTGGGTGGCTACGGTGAAAAATATCGTATTTTTGGCATTTTTAACTTTCCCGACGCGATTTACGACCCTTAAACATTGAGTTACGGGAAATCGCTATCAAGTAAAATGAAGTTCAAACGATTCTCTTTCCCCACTATTGCGTTAGTTTTTTGATTTAGAGCCGTTTTCAGGGCCTTAGAAAATAGAAGCGTTTGAAAAATGTAAGTCTTTTTGTCGCAATGACGTCACCCCGTGACGTCACTGTTGTAAAGATCGGATCAAAAATCTGAGCCCGTACTTACACCCGCCTTGGTCCAAAGTACCAGTGTACAAATTTTCAGGGGTCTAGCTCAAAAACTGTAGGAGGAGTAGGGAGAAAACAATTATCGGACTAACATTTTGGAAATTATTATATGGATTATTAAATCTGTTTACAATAATTTGACACTGTCAAAGGTTACAGGTCAATGGGTTAAAGTGAAAGTATTGGCATACTGTAGGCCTCTCTGAGATGTATTGTTTATTCGTTATACATACTGCACATTATACAATATACATACTGTACATCCTGGGATATGCTGGGCTCACAGCGATAGAGCTCGTCTTACAAAAGTCAAAAGACTGCCCTTTCCTAGCCAAAATATAAATTTTTAGTCTGCTCTTTGACTGTCCATTTAACGGCTCAATACAAGTTCTGCTGTTGGAAGAAGTACGATTTATCGCTCCTCTGTCATCCTCAACAGCCCTCACTCCAAAAGCGGCTAACAAAAAAGTTGCAAAATCAGTCAGCTCATCAAAAATTTAAAAAAGCGCTTGTATCCGCCACGTTCCTTTATGCCTTGAAAATTAAAAAAATAGCTCGTTTCTTTTTGCGCTGAGACCAAAGCGAGAAAAATCAAAAAACAGTTTTGGAAATAAAAAAAACTTCAGCCGACCGCGATTTTTTAATGAAGCTCCCGACTTCGCACTGCGCGTGCGCGCAGCATTCGCATCGTAATCATTTGACACGGGCGCGTGCCGCGAATGTACTGCCCATGTATATTTAAATACAAATTTTACAATTACAGTGTACGGCCTGTTATACATGTACAATGTACTGTATAACAAATTCCCTTGTTTGGTTTATTTAATCACAAACTGAAACACTATAATTTATAATTATTGCAATTGATACTTCATACTATGTATTACTAAAACTAAAAAGTATATGGACCCCAAGTATATCAAATTCAAACGTTCATTATGAACTTCATACATAATAATATGTAGAATCTTAGTTATCGATTAGCATCTTGCTCGTCGCGTCTAAAAGTTATCTTACTTCCAAAAGTGTACAACTACACTGTAAATAAAGCCAATGCTCTGACAGTCTACAAGTCCATAAAACTAAAAAGCAAAAGTAAAGCTCAAAGCTGTAAGCTAAAAGTAAATGGTACTTTTCTTTCCATGAAACAGAAAGCTATGTCCGATGATGCAGGAATAGTGGAGACAGTGTTGGCGAACTTGAGGACAGCGGCTGGTGCCAAGGGTGCGAAAGCTGTCGAAGTTTACGAGTTTGAGGATAGCCACGAGGAAAATGTTAGCCGGATGAAAGTTAAAACTAACGATGAACTGAAACCGGTATGTAAGGTTCTGGGAGTACCGCTAGTGGGACGGGACGGGAAATCTCGAGACAAGCGAGAGCTGGCGGACAAGATAGTTCTCCAGATAGAAACGTTGTTTCCCATTGACTGTCAAGACTGCGGTGAAAAATACAGGATCGAACTTGGGAAAAAACCCATATTGAGGTGCTTTCTGTGTGGGCAAGGGGCACACGCATGTAAGTTCTCAGTAGCGGGAAGCAGGCTTGGGTCTGTATGGTTATGCTTTTGCTGCTGGAAGAAAAATGAGGAAAATACTGACAGGGAGGAGCAGAACCAAGACCCGAATGAGACGGAGGATGAGAAGACAGTCGGCACCGAGAAGGATGGTGACGAGAAGGTCGACGCTGACGACAACAAGGCGGCAGAGAAAAAAGAAGATACGAGGAAGAAAGGTACAGAGGATGGGGACAAAACATTGGAAATTAACTCCGGAAATGTATGTAGTTACTTTCTGAACAAAAATTGCAGACACGGCAGAAAAGGAGATCAGTTGGTGAACGGAAAATCATGCCCAAAACTTCACCCGGTACTTTGCAAGAGATTCTGCAACTATGGAGGTTCCAAACGTTATGGCTGCATCAAGGGAGCGCAGTGCAAGTTTCATCATCCACCCCTGTGTAAGGGTTCCGATGCAAGAAGAGCGTGCTACGACAACCAGTGTAGAATGACACACCTATTGCACACTAGTAGGACGAGAGAGGAACCCCAGAACCCCTGGAAACCAGAAGGGTCAAAGCGGACAACGGCATGGAAACCCTCTGCTCAGGTAGGAGACACAGCAGACACGGCGTTTAGAGCTAAGCGGCAGAGGAAAATGCCGGAGACAGAAAAAGTTGGAGGACCAGTAACTAAGGAGTTTCTCCTGGAGACACTGGAAAAGATAAATGCCGAACCTCGTAAAGAGAAACCAGAAGTGAAGAGGGAAGAGCCCCTAACAAAGGATTTTTTACTGAAAGCACTGGAGGTCATGAAGGCAGAAATACAGCAATCGGTGGTCCTACAGTTACTGGAGTTCAAGACTCAGGTGGTGGATCCGCTAGGGGGAGGAAATATGAAAACAACTTGGGGAACAGCAGGAATACACCCCATACTTCAAAGTTTCACCTCCTAAATGCCAGGAGTTTTTGTCCATCAGCGGAGACTACCTGGAAACTTGAGGTGGTACGAGACATGGTGGACGACGAGACCACTCCTGTGGCTTTCCTGGGCATAACGGAAACCTGGTGGAGAGGGTATATGGCGGAGGCCCAGCTGAAGATTTCCGGATATAACCTGGTGAGATGCGATAGGCAGGGCAGGATAGGAGGAGGATGTGCCCTGTATGTCCACTCTAGCCTCGCTATATCAGATCAAGTGGAGTATTCGGACACAAGTAACAACCTGGCAGCCGTCTACATGGGCAACACCCACTCAATAGTGGCAGTTATATATCGAGCTGGTACAGATGCAACAGCTTTTCAGAGACTGGTGAAAAAACTGCAGACGTTTATTGATACTCATAGCCGGGAAAAAACAGTTCCGGACCTGTGGTTGATGGGTGATTTTAATCTCCCACTCCTGAAATGGAGAGGAGGGTTGTATGAAACTATTGACCATCCCTTGTACAATATTATGGGTAACTTGGTAGACGATAATTCTCTCAGCCAAATGGTCAATTTTCCTACTAGAGGAGAGAACGTCTTAGATCTGGTGCTAACCAACCGTCCCGATTATGTCCTTTCAACTAGGGGTGAGGACCTCGGGATTTCTGATCATGAGATGGTTACATGTACCCTGACCTACAATTGCACGGCGAAGCCCCCCAGGGACGATCGTGTTATGTCAGACTTTGCGGAACTTAATCTCTTAAAAGCTGACTTTGATAGGCTAAACTCTGCCTTTGACGAGGTGGACTGGGATCAGCTTCAACTACTGTGTACAGAAATGGAAGACCCCGATGGTAGCTTTTTAGAGGTAGTGAGACTTACGGTCCTCCAGGTCTGTAAGATCTTCACTGAGCTGAAACGCTGGAAAAGTAAACGGAAGGACAAAACACTCCGGCACCTTCGTAGCAGGAGAAGAAAGTTGAACAAGAGAATGGTAGACGCAAAAGGCACGACGAAGCTCAAAATTGAGGAGATGGCCGGGAAAATAACGCTCGCCGTCAAAGCTCATGTAAAAGAAAAGGAGCAGGGGGATGAAGTACGAGCTGCTTCCGCAATCAAAGTGAACCCTAAATTCTTCTACAGTCATGCTAAATCTCTATCCAAGGTCAAATCAGCGGTGGCTCCACTCCAGAGGCAGGATGGTTCGCTCACTACGAACTCGAAGGAGAAAGCAGAACTCCTACAGAGTCAGTATGTTAGGGTGTTTAGCAACCCACTGGACGTGGACCCTGAAAAGGCAGTGGAGAACATTGAGGAAAATGAAGCGGAAATAAGCGACATCAGTTTCACGAAGGCGGACATTGAACAGGCACTAAAGGAACTGAAACCGAATTCAGCGGCCCCTCCTGGTGACATACCGTCCATAGTCTTGAAGAACTGCCGTCGAACCTTGTCCTATCCCATCTGGATTATATGGCAGTCCTCGTTTGAATCTGGTAAAATACCACCCGTTATGAAGGAGCAGTTCATCTGCCCCATTTTCAAGAAAGGTGATCGTTCAGCACCAGGGAACTATAGACCAGTATCACTGACATCTCATCTTTCGAAAACCTTTGAGAGAATTATCAGGAATCATCTGACTGAGTTCCTTGAGAGGGCAGAACTACATTGTAACGGTCAACATGGGTTCAGAAAAGGGAGAAGTACAATGACTCATCTGCTTGCACACATTGACAGGGTTCTCAAACATCTAACGGATAACAACGAAGTTGATGTGCTATATCTGGACTTCCAGAAAGCGTTTGACCGTGTTGATACTGGGGTCCTACTGAGAAAACTACAAAAATATGGTGTACGAGGAAAGCTACTTGCCTGGATCAAGGAATTCCTAACAAATAGGAAGCAGGCAGTGCTAGTGGATGGGGAGCAGTCGCGGTGGGAGTGGGTCCTAAGTAGTGTGATCCAGGGAAGCGTGCTGGGCCCTATTTTGTTCATCTTTTACGTAATCGACTTGAAGGAGTCTTTGTCAAGTGCTGACGCTTTGTCGTTTGCAGACGACACGAAGCTCATACAGGTAATACGGACATTGCTAGACCAGGCAGAACTCCAGAAGGACTTGGGAAATGTGAGTCAGTGGTCTCTGACTAATAATATGAGACTTCATGAGGAAAAATTTCAACTGGTAAACTACTCGCTAGGCAGATCTAAACTCCTGAGAGAGCTGCCTTTCGCTGCAGAAACCTTATCCTATGTTACTTCGGGAGGAACTGTGGTGGAGCCAGAGCAGCATGTGAAAGACTTGGGCGTTTGGCTATCGGCGGATGGTACGTGGACTCATCACATTGGTGATATTGTGAGGAGAGCTAACATGATGGCAGGATGGATATTCTGTGCATTCAGGAGTAGATCCCGTGAGGTACTACTAACCCTATATAAGGCGTTGGTTCGACCGATTTTGGAATACTGCTGTTTGGTGTGGTGTCCAACGAGAATCGCTGACATCCAGGCAGTAGAGAACGTCCAACGGGCATTTACCCGGAAGATCCAAGGGATGAAGGAGCTGGACTATTGGCAGCGTCTAGAGGCGCTGGATCTCATGTCCCTCCAGAGAAGACGTCAACGATATGAGATGATACACGTTTGGAAAATCTATCACGGGCTAGTACCCAACTGTGTGCAAATGGAGTTCCAGATTGGCCGGTTAGGAGTCCAGGCAAAGACACAGAAATACCCTTACTGGGCAGATTCCAAATGGGCAGGTCAGTTGTACAACTCGTTCAGCTTCAGGGCACCTCAACTATGGAACAGACTCCCTCGAGAGGTTACTCTTTCAGGCACCCTTCCTGGGTTAAAGGCTAACTTGGGTGCATTCATGAAGCAATTCCATGACAGACCACCGGTGCGTGGCTACACGACGGTCCCAAATGATTTCAGAGATGCAGGAAGAAAGAACGTTGTGTGAGGCTGTAAATGTTGTTTTGCTGCTCATGCTGTTTATGTTTTTATGTTAAGTAAGGGACTGTAAATAAACAATTTGACAAGGAGGACCCACGCGATGGGAATTTCATCACGTTTTATGTATTGTGTAAAAATATAATTGAACTTGAACTTGAACTTGAAAGTTAATGTTATCAATCTCACTTTAAAAAAAGTAAACAGTTCGTTTATGCCAGGCGTCTCCGTCTAGCGGCCCGGTCTAGATTCATGAAAAGTGTACACACACCAAATCTAGACTGACCACTGACCACTGACCAGTGACTAGTGACTATGTATTTGCGACGCGAGGGCTCCACTGGGGCCTCCAGCAAGCCACTGAAACTGGCAATTTGGCCGCAGTGAAGCCGCTCTAAAATCCTCCAAGGAACCAAGCCTAAGGTAAGTGTCGATATGATGAGGAGCACCTACTGAAGGCAGTGGAAGAAGGAGCTGAGTTTCCAAACAATCTATCAAACAGGTCCGTCCAATCAGGCTCATCAGCTATAGAGCTACCAGGACCTATAGGGAGGGAAATAGGAATTATATAAGAGATAAATAGAGAGAGGGAGTGGGAGATCACAATCCACAAAACACTACTGACCGCCGGTCACTATTTGTTGTCTAGATAACATAGCGGTAGTTTGTACCCGACCCAATTCTTTCGAGTACAAACTGGACGAAAAACAGCTAAAAGTTTCAGTGAAACCTCCAATATTCCCAATATTTCTTACATTGTTTGGTGGTTATACACTGTTTATCGTGTAGAATTGGGTTGGAATTGGCGGGACACTCGCAAGTAGCAACACATTGCTTGGTACAGGAGATTGGTGGCCTGTTATCACAGGTAGCGGTACATGCTGAACCACATTCGTTCCACTGTTCTCCCTTCAGACAGTCACCTGTGGAGGTTGTAGTAGTTAGAAAGAGAACTGTGGTCAGAGCATTGGCCTGGCAGAAGTGACAGAAAGAGTGTGATTCTGCAGTAGGCATCGTATGGTGATTGGTGGTCATAATTGTGGGAGTTCCGGAGACCGGATCTCACGCCAGCCATAGTAGAGGGTCTCAGTTCAGCAAGGGGCCGAATTAGGACTCATTCTCATACTATGACATTGTATACCTTCGCAGTTTTCAATAAGGTCATTGTTTGCATCGTAAAATAGGGCATTGCAGCCTCCACAGTAGTCAGGTTTGCACTGAGCAGAGGGGTAGTTGGTACAGGATGCTGTGTCACACGGATTGGCTGCACATTTTACAGGATCACAGTCAGATGAGTTACCTAAAATTGGGGGGGGGGGGGTTGTAAATATTGTATCGCCTAGTATAGGGAAGTATAAAGGGTGGGTCGGGCGAACTGATCCTAGTTCGCCCGACCCACCCTTTATATGACAGTTGTTTAATCGCACTGTACGGGAGAGAACTGTGTTAAAGACCTGAATGGAGCCTACTGACTAACACATGAGAAGGTTGTATCGACCCTGATTAGAACGCAATGTTTGTTTCTATCAGGGATTCATGATATAAGATCACGATCAATCTGCTAATAGTGTGAAGCAATATGTGCCTAATCGAGATGAATCTAGCCGAGATCCCTGCTGTATGGCTTGTAAACAGGGTATCGGAGCTGGAGGGTTCCGTACAGTTGTAACACTAGTTGGCAGAAACGAGATGCAGCGGCTATAGTCCACCCCCTTTCCAGTATAGGGAAGTGGTCGCTGGCCGGGTAACAGGGGTATCTCTCGACTCTCATACCCCACATCGGGGATGACAGTGACTCACATTTCTCCTCTGCTACGCCTTTTTGTGAAGTATTGGGTATTCAGTGGGGCACTCGCATCTGGGTACACACTGTTCAGTACAAATGATATCACTGGGTGGGTTGGAGCAGGTAGCGGTACAGGCACTTCCACAGTCCTTCCATATCTCACCACCCTTACATTCTTCTGTGAAAGGGAGGTGGGGGGGGGGTAAAAATCATGACAGGCGGTCTTTAAAACAAGTTGTATGCTACTTATCTCGCTGGCCAAATCAGGATAATAGGCCTAGTGTCTCTTGGATTCATCCTACCTTCGCAGTTTTCAATAAGGTCATCGTTTGCATCGTAAAATAGGGCATTGCAGCCTCCACAGTAGTCAGGTTTGCACTGTGCAGAGGGGTAGTTGGTACAGGATGCTGTGTCACACGGATTCACGGCACAGGCTACCTCCTCAACTCCAGCAGGACATGCGCGACCTGGGATAGAATGGTTTATGGCCAAAATTTGACATGTTCCCAGTTTACCAGCTCTCAAAAGTCAAACTTGGGCCTAGAACTGGCACTCGAGGAACAGTTGGTGACGCAGTCACCCCTACACTCTAAAAGCCGACATCACCAAGATGACAAGATCGAGGAACACCTGCTATTTTAACACTTACACTCGGGGCAGCACTGACCCTCCACGTGTACAAGTTCACCAGTGCAATCATCAGGATTAGCACAGTCCATTACAGCGCACATACCACTTGCCACACCTTTATCTAGAAAATGGGGGAAACTGAGCTGAGAGCATTGGTTTGGTTGTATTTAGAAACTCGCAGCTTTTATTAGCTTGATAATGAAGAGTCTGGCACACTCAACTGTTGAGTCAGCAAGATGAGCCTCGATCTAGATCTGCCGAACCCTCATGAAATAAAATGCAGTATGACCAGCTACACAATATGAGCAGCTGGTGAGAACACTTGGCAAAACAAGCTCACCTTCCTCGCAGTGACAGTCAGTACAATCGTCTGGTTTCCAGGACTCTCCCACTGTGTAATTCTTACCATCCCAGTGTGTACAAAAACACCCCTCACATTCTATTGAACCATCTGAGGATGCATTAAGATTTTAGAATGGCGGGATCATGAAGTTGAACAAACATGGCTACCTGGACACCTGGTGTACCTATCAGGTAAATTCTATACGTCGGTATACTTCAATAATAGGTACTAGCTAGTATGTCAAGGTACCTACTTTTCATGCAGACACAATTTTTGCAGGATTCAGTTGTCCACTGTTCTGCCTCTCCTCGGCCCTGTCCCTCCGCATCTACACACCGGTATACCCTTCCTGGAAAAAGAATGGTATCAGTGCCTGTACGAGACCAAGTTACAAAAAGGACCCGGGCAGTGGGTACCCGGTACTCTCTCACCCCTTACTCAACAAGGTACTTGGGTAGTGTTACTTTCAATAGGTTTTGTGTAATTGTATTGTTTGTGAAATTGGGGTTCAGGCGAAGGCCCGGGTTCAGAGCGCATATACCATTGTCCTCCTCGGCTGTTGATGTACCGGCAAGCACCACGAGAAGGACGGTTATCACTGGGGGAGGGAGATTTGTTGTTAAATAAACACAATAACACACTCACTTTTTCACTGAGTGAGTGTGTTTTTCAGACTCTCGTTTCAACGTGTTAGAGTATATTACTAGTCGATGTGTAAGTGCAGTACCACTAACACAGTACTAACACAGTGCAGTACTAACACAGTAACACAGTAACAAGACAAACCCACCTATAATTCTGTAACCCATTCGCAACATATAAACTTTGATTAACAAAATATGGGGTGTATCACATAAAACTGAGGGTGGAAGTAAAAGAGAGGAACAGATTAGTTTAGACACGAACAGACGAACAAAGTACATGGACACAACATAACGAGATAAAACGAGAGAATATAAATGCACTAGAAAGCCCATTGAACACCCCCACCCGTCTCTATGTCTCTCCCCCCTCTTACTCATCATCTCTCCATGTCGGGGTAAAGAATGCGGAGGTTGGTAGTGGTAGAGCGCTGGTGATAAGCATCAAGGGAAATCCCGCTGAATAACATGTAGAATCAGGCGATAAAGCACGGCGTGCCTGGTGAAATTTTAACACGACCTAGCATGCAACGGGAAACCACCACTTGTACGTGGTAGCTGAGGGTCTACAGAATGGCGCTACGGTGCGGGAAAAAAAAGTCCATGCCCTAAAATCGTTTTTTTTTACTTTTATTTGATTTGGGTCAAAATTGGCTGTATTAAACGTGGTCCCGAAAAATCCATAATGACTTAGCACACGAAATATGTCACCCCTACCTATTTTTGCACGTAGAATCGATTGCCGTTGAAGTCGAATCTCTAAAATGACTGTAAAATGGTCAAAAGTTGATTTTTTACCATTTTTTGGAGGTTTTTGGCCCCTAAACCATTGAAAACGTTGAGATAGGGATTTGAAACTAGTGCCAATCGTTAAAATGGTCATTTTCCTACCAAGAACCAAGTTTTCGTGTATATCCGATTGATGGTTAGATTTGGGCAAATTGTTGAAATCTGCCAACTAGGAGAACCGTAACTTGATTTTCTTGTTTTTTGGATTTTGGCATTTTTGACAAACTTCTGATTGAAATGGTCAATCGGGACCATGCTTAAGTTGTTTATGGGACAATTTTCGACTAAAATCCAAGATTTCATACCAATCCAATGACAGATCGTTGATTTATAGAAAATTTAAGTAGGCAAAAACGGTCAAAATGACAACTTTTCTTGCTTATTTTCACCGTTTTGCCTACTTAAATTTTCTATAAATCAACGATCTGTTATTGGATTGGTATGAAATCTTGGATTTTAGTCGAAAATTGTCCCATAAACAACTTAAGCATGGTCCCGATTGACCATTTCAATCAGAAGTTTGTCAAAAATGACAAAATCCAAAAAACAAGAAAATCAAGTTACGGTTCTCCTAGTTGGCAGATTTCAACAATTTGCCCAAATCTAACCATCAATCGGATATACACGAAAACTTGGTTCTTGGTAGAAAAATGACCATTTTAACGATTGGCACTAGTTTCAAATTCCTATCTCAACGTTTTCAATGGTTTAGGGGCCAAAAACCTCCAATAAATGGTAAAAAATCAACTTTTGACCATTTTACAGTCATTTTAGAGATTCGACTTCAACGGCAATCGATTCTACGTGCAAAAATAGGTTGGGGTGACATATTTCGTGTGCTAAGTCATTATGGATTTTTCGGGACCACGTTTAATACAGCCAATTTTGACCCAAATCAAATAAAAGTAAAAAAAACGATTTTAGGGCATGGACTTTTTTTTCCCGCACCGTAGCGCCATTCTGTAGACCCTCAGCTACCACGTACAAGTGGTGGTTTCCCGTTGCATGCTAGGTCGTGTTAAAATTTCACCAGGCACGCCGTGAAAGATCCGTAGAATTGTAGACATGTGTAGAGAATCGACGGGGTACGTAGGTAGAAAAGCTTTAGCAATCATGGGGGCCCCAGCAGTACACCACAGGAACAACAATCGCAGGAACACGCAACAAACAACAAACAACATGCACGTGCAGTATCCCCCCTCCAATACCCCTCCCAAGGCACCTCCTTGGCAACCCCCTCTATTTGCACGTGAGGATAGGACATCCTCCTCCTCATCACGACGTTCATTTGTACTTTATAATAAGGACTAGAAAGCCCATTGTTAAGTCCTACAATAGCCCCCCCCCCACCCGTCTCTATGTCTCTCTCCCCATCTTACTCTTCGTCTCTCCATGTTGGGGTAAAGAATACGGAGGTTGGTAGAGTGGTAGAGCGCTGGTGATAAACATCAAGGGAAATCCCGCTGAATAAGATGTAGAATCAGGTGATAAGGATCCGTAGAATTGTAGCAGTGTAGAGAATCAAATGGGTGCGTAAGGTAGAAGTAGAAAGGCTTTTGGCAATCATGGCGGGCCCCCGCAGTAGATCCCAAAATAACACAGGAACAACACAGGAACACGAAAACAAAAACCAACAACATGCACGTGCAGTATCCCCCCTCCAATAACCCCTCCCAAGCCAACCTCCCAGGGCAACCCCCCACCATGTGCACGTGAGGATAGGCCATACTCCTCCTCACGAGCGTTCATGTTTTGCTATTATAATAAGGATGTGAAAATCAGATCTATAATCAAACGGCATATCGCAACGACACGGGTAGAAGGAACGAATGTAAATAAGCGGGTACAGCTACAGCTGCCTTGTCAACTGTTTCGACCCTCTCTGTGGTGGAAACAAAACAAGGTTACCGGGGGAAAATTTGGGTTTTTTGCACAGTGGAAAAAACAAAAACCCCTACCGGGTTTGTAAAATTGAAGATGGAAGGGTAAGTAAAACTTTGAACGGGGAATACAAACAAAAAAAAAGAAAGGGAAAAGCAAAAAAAAATTTTTTGAGGGGGGAAACAAAACCTCCCAAAAATTCCCCTAAAAAATCTTTTGAGGAGGAAGGAATATAGATAATTGATGAAAAAAAAAGGGGGCGGGAAAAGGGGGAAAAAGGGGGGGAAAGGGAGGAGAAGGGGGTAAGAAGGAGGGAGAGGGGAAGAGGGGGGAAAAGAAGGGGGAAAGGAAAGAGAAAAGGGGGGATCCAAAATGCCGGCAGGTTTGGGGGCCCCCGGGTAAAGGGGAAAAAAAAAATCGCGGGAAAAACCCAAAAACCAAAACAAACAGGCAGACCCCCCCAACCCCCAAGGCACCCCCCCCAAAACCCCCCCAGACTTAAAGGCCCCCCCTCACAAACTTCATTAAATCAGATCTATAATCCAACGGCATATCGCACAACACGGGGAGAAGGAACGAAATGTAAAATAGCGGGTACAGCTACAGCTTGCCTTGTTCAATGTTCGACCCTCTCTTGGGTTGGAACAAAACAAGGTACAGCGGGTATATTGTTTATTTAGCACATTTGTCAGAGATGAATAAACAACATACCCGCTGTACCTTGCTTTTGATCAAACCCAAGATCTGAATCAGCATGGCACAGAGTCACAGATGAACTATTGAACTAGTTTATTATACAAACAGAAGGAAAGGGATCAAGCTATTTTGAGGGTGCTGTTATAGAGAGGGAGAGCAGACACGTCACACATGGAATGATACCACGTACAAACAATACATAGAGAGAGAGAGAGATAGATAGATAGATAGATATAGAGAGAGAGAGAGAGAGAGAGAGAGAGAGAGAGAGAGAGAGAGAGAGAGAGAGAGAGAGAGAGAGAGAGAGAGAGAGAGAGAGAGAGAGAGAGAGAGAGAGAGAGAGAGAGAGAGAGAGAGAGAGAGGAGGGATTACACCATGACGGCATGCATCATGATATCACACCACACAGATTGTTAATTCTTCAGAACAATACCGACAAGATCAAGATACAGTGGTTTACTTTTAAACTAGGCGTGTGAGTACATTGCACGTGGAGCGTATTCGTATTGGAACAGTTTTTACAGAGTTTAACTTTAATCAAAACTCTCATATATAAGAAAATAATTGAACTTTGTATTTCACACAGTAGCATTTTCTAAACATACACACAGATTAGGGTATTTAATGTAACGGTCTCTCAAAATCACACCAAAACTCTCCAAAAACATTTCCAATTCCAAAACATTCCAAAAATACACCCGGCACATGTCGTAAGCTGGCATGCGCGCGTCTCTACTACACTGGTCCGCGCTAGGTCACATGATCAGGAAACTAGGGGAAGAGAAATGTCGTCGCGCCCTCCAGCTATGCGCGGAGAAAAGTGCGACATTGCGGCACACACAGCTACACACATACACACTAAATTTATATCTTGAAGATTCAGCTAGCAATTCTAAAATCCTCATATCAGTTCATGTATCCCCTTATCATATCTCCAAGTTAAAACCGTTACATAATCGTTAGAGACTGCAAAGCGACCAGCGCCTGCTTTTTGTACTTTACATTCAGCCTGAAAAAGCAGTGTTTGGTTAGAGAGAAAGAGAAAGACACAAACAAACAAATACATATTTGTTTAGTAAAAACTGTACATATTTTGTCTGAAACCGTCAGCCTGACAGGGAGATTAACATCTAACTCACCAAGGTAGAGAGATAGATTGTTCCAACAGTCTAGGAGGCATTAGCATGTTTTAGCCTGTAGTACATCACAATAGCCCCATTGATCTCAGGTCCAATCAGGGGGTTAACTTGAGCAGCGTAGGTACACAGCCATGAGATCCAGCAACAGAAGGCAATCAGAATGGACATGACCCAAATTAGCCTGAGTGAGAGGAGGGGAGATAGTTAAAACTTTGAATTTGTGAAAGTAAGAGAGAACGACAGGGATTTTCACAAAAACTATCTGGATATACTCCTTGATGGCTAACTAAAATGTAGATGGGGTATAAATTGGGTTGACTAAGTATTACTGGTGATTGTGTTTCTTACTGTGTATTCTCTTTGTTGATCCGTGCAGCTGCGAAGAATCCGATGAGTGCAAAAGCAAGCCAAAAGAGAGTTCCAATAAGGAGGGCTAACGGGACTGGCAGGGCATGCATGATTCAGCTATGCTACTGGGTAAAAGGTTCGGGTTAGAATATATATGTAGAGACAGTGGGTGGGGTTGGTTTGGGGAGCATTGAAATACTGTTTTGGTAGGAGTCAGTATTAAACAATAACCAATTTTCATTAACATTAGTAACTAATATCAACCCTAAAAAGTTTCGTACAGCATAGCACTACATATCGCATTGCAATTATAAATTCAAGGCTTTATCTAGAAACATAACATACAGCATAACAAATATCGCATAACAATTCTTTAAGTGGTAAAACTGAATAAGTTAACAATTAACGAAATAAGTTAACAATTAACTGACGCATACAAACGGATACAATAAACTCAAAGAATAACTAACCAATAAACATATGAACTGTTAATAACTGACCAGCAGTTAACAAAAAGATTTCGCAAATTTGACAAAACAATCAATAAGATACACATTTGTTTTTTGATATTAGATACACATATTAGTTTTTAATGTTAGTTGATGATACACACTAAATATATAAAGTTTTAGTTATCAAATTCTTAATAATATTCAATTGATGATACACACTAGTTTTATTAAGTATAAGGTTTCAAATTCAAGTGTTTATTATTCATTATTCATTATCCATCTTACTCATTTAGTTAGAACTTTCTTCCTCTTTCTCAGGTTTGGTAAGTCTCTGAAGTTCATCAGCATTCTCCCCAAACATCTCAAAGCAGTCCTCAAGACAATTGGGAAGGGGTCTTCCAAGGGTTTCTGGAATGTTCCGCAAAAGGCCCATCGATATCATAAGACAAACCACGATAAACACGTAGATTATGGAGGGAGATATTTCGTTAACCAGGATCACTAACGGAGCAAGGAGAGACCCGATCCGAGCACAAGTAGAACAGGTCGACATTCCCACCGAACGAACCAGCGTTGGAAGGATCTCAGAAGTGTAGATGTAGAGAAGAGCAAAAACAGCCCCAGAGAAAGCTCGACCGGAAGCAACTAACATGGTTTTCATTGTGAAATTTCCACTGATAGGAATGTAGTCGGTTTGGGGGATCGCAGTTAGGATAAGACAAATTAATCCGAGAGACAAGTAGAGCTGACAGGATTTTTGTCTGCCTATTTTACCCGCTAACACATAAAGAACCATTTTAAAGGGAAAATCAAAACATCCCATTAGGATCATCACTAAATATTCGTTTCCCAATGTCGATGCATTGAATTCCAGACCGTAGTAACACACGGACACCGTAAACCAGCAGAAAGAGAAACAAATCAGGGATCGTCGGAAGAATGGAGTACTCCAAAGTATTCCAAAACTCTGTCCCTGTTTATTAGTAACAGCATGGCCTGTTGGACTGACGAGTTGTATCTTTTCCAACTCCTGGTAACCGTTAAACTGAGAGATGAAGTTCAAACTATTCAATGCCTCCTGTTTGTAGCCCTTTGAAAATAGCCAATGGGGCGTTTCTGGTAGGATAAAGTAGAAGATGGCTCCGACAAGACCGAAAATACCAGCTGGTACTATCATTGTATACTGCCAATGAGATGATGCCAGAGCGACCAACCCGGCCACCCCACCACCCATGGAGAAGGCAGCTCCTGTCAACATCGCTGTAAAGGTAGCTATTGATTCGGTGGTAAACTCGTAGGATATAATAAACAGGGCGATGGAAGCACCTCCGTGCATGGCACCAAGTAGGGTCCTGGCTGCCAAGACCAGCCAGATATTGGTCGCCAGACTGTTTGCCGCCAGGAATATTACATGAAGGAGTAGAAAGAGTTCGGCGCTAAACTTTCGGCCCATCTTATCGACAAGTGAGCTGAGGGGAGAAACGGCGAAGAAAAATCCGACGAAGTAGAAAGTGGTGCCGAGGGAGATGAGATATTTGTTGTCACAGTACAAATCAAATTCTGTGACGTAGTTGCTGCGTTCACTGGAGAATTCCCAGTCCAGTCCTCGTTTCAAAGTGCAAATCATGTCTTCAGGCTCAAGTTTAGAATTCAGGCAACTTTCAGACTTGCAAATAACCTGAAATATATACATTTGTGAGCAATTTTAGATTTTAATTTACTGAAAACACAACTCACAATAAATTAATTTTAATAAACTTGGTTAACTTCTCACCTCCGGAAGAACGGAGAGGCTCTGCATTTGGAAGGTAACGTATCCAGCAGCTATACATTCAACCACAAGAAGTGTCAGAACTATCACTTGAAACCTTCCCCGGGGATTGGTTGCCGCTATACATTCTTCAATAGTCTTTTCTGCCCGGTCATCATTCAGACTGATTCCTTTTAGCATAATTCAGTTGATTTAAGGGTACGCTAACCAAAATTTTTTTTCGAGTGCAGGGAAATCTCTCACCGTTGGGTTGTAGGCCATGCCAAGGAGACCTCAAATATGCAATTTGAGCTCTCAAGTCGAATTCATATTTTTGCTACAGCTGTTTAAAAAATGTCCTGTAAATACGTTTTTGGCATCTCAAAAAATTTTTTTAAAAAATGGGAGCATGAAAATTTGGGGATTTGAAGAGGACATGAAGGTGAGTAACCACAAAAAAATTTTTTGCAATCCGAGCTGATTTCCGGTCCTGAGATGGATTTCTTTTTTTCCACTTTAACGCCCTATTTGGCAAAGTTCCGAAAACATGTGAAAGCTGTAAATTGGTGAAAAGTTGCGTCTAACGATTATCTAAGTGGCCATAAATTTTGGGCGTGTCCTTATTTGAGATAAGCTGTACAGAGTTTTTTTTGTGAAAGCCGTCATTTCAGAAATAAATAAATTCCCTGTATCTCAAAAACGGCTGATCGTAGAGACCTGAGACTATGCTTAAACGATTCAGAAGGTCCGATTTTGGGGGGGTCTTCTGAGAGACATTTTGCTCCTACTTCAACCGTTTTTGCTGTAATTGCGAAAAACAAAAACCCATCTTCGCCATCGTGGATTTTTTTAAATTTTGTTTTTGGTGATTATAGGGACCCATATGGACCAAATAGTGAAGGAATTAGCTTGTTACACATTTTTCCATAGTTTCGGTCCTTTCTTAGCCAAAATTCCCTAATTACAGGATATTGGAGTTTAGCTTTTGCCCTTTTCATAGAATTTGTTTTTCGCAATTACAGCAAAAACGGTTGAAGTAGGAGCAAAATGTCTCTCAGAAGACCCCCCCAAAATCGGACCTTCTGAATCGTTTAAGCATAGTCTCAGGTCTCTACGATCAGCCGTTTTTGAGATACAGGGAATTTATTTATTTCTGAAATGACGGCTTTCACAAAAAAAACTCTGTACAGCTTATCTCAAATAAGGACACGCCCAAAATTTATGGCCACTTAGATAATCGTTAGACGCAACTTTTCACCAATTTACAGCTTTCACATGTTTTCGGAACTTTGCCAAATAGGGCGTTAAAGTGGAAAAAAAGAAATCCATCGCAGGACCGGAAATCAGCTCGGATTGCAAAAAATTTTTTTGTGGTTACTCACCTTCATGTCCTCTTCAAATCCCCAAATTTTCATGCTCCCATCTTTTAAAAAAATTTTTTGAGATGCCAAAAACGTATTTACAGGACATTTTTTAAACAGCTGTAGCAAAAATATGAATTCGACTTGAGAGCTCAAATTGCATATTTGAGGTCTCTTTGGCATGGCCTACAACCCTACGGTGAGAGATTTCCCTGCACTCGAAAAAAATTTTTGGTTAGCGTACCCTTAATCAGCATTTAATCAGTCTTGATGGGCCATGCAGCTGTAGGGTTAGAAAGTTTACGATTATATTGGATAGAAAATGAGTTGAGGAAAACAGGATTAAGTTTAAACTGAAAGGTATAAAACAGAAATTAAATAATAAATGTTTACAGTCCTATAGCGACAAATTCCATTCTGAAATCTAGATTAAAAGAAAAGTTTCTAAAAACAAATAACAAATAAAAAGCTCAAATAAATAAAAAGAAACTAAAAGATTGATGTGGCATTTAAGCCAGTAGGACTATTGGTCCTCCCCCTTCTCAAGTTTTGTAAGTCTTTGAAGCTCCCCGGGGGTCTCCCCAAACATTTCTAAGCAGTCCTCAACACAGTTGGGAAGGGGTTTTCCCAGGGTTTCTGGAATTTTCCGCAAAAGACCCATCGATATCAGAAGACAAACCACGATAAACACGTAGATTATGGAGGGAGATATTTCGTTAACCAGGATCACTAACGGAGCAAGGAGAGACCCGATCCGAGCACAAGTAGAGCAGGTCGACATTCCCACCGAACGAACCAGCGTTGGAAGGATCTCAGAAGTGTAGATATAGATAAGAGCAAAAAGGCCTCCAGAGAAAGCTCGACCGGAAGCAACTAACATGGTTTTCATTGTGAAATTTCCACTGATAGGAATGTAATCAGTTTGGGGGATCGCAGTTAGGATAAGACAAATTAATGCGAGAGACAAGTAAAGCTGACAAGGATTTTTGTCTGCCTATTTTACCTGCTATCACATAGAGAGCCATTTTAAAGGGAAAATCAAAACATCCCATCAGCATCATTACCAAATACTCGTTTCCCAAGGTCGACTGCATTGAATTCCAAGCCGTAGTAACAGACAGAGATTGTAAACCAGCAGAAAGAGAAACAAATCAGGGATCGACGGAAGAATGGTATGCTCCAAAGTATCCCAAAGCTCTGGCCTTGTTTTGAGTCAGTTGACTGTCCCGGTTGCACTGACCAACTCAAAGTTATTCAACATTGGATAACCATTGAATCTCGCAATCCTGTTCAAAGCACACACCGCGTCCAGCTCCATCCCCTTTGAAAAGAGCCAGTGTGGAGTCTCCGTTAAATGGAAATGATACGCGAGGCCTACAAACGCGAAAATAACGGCCGGGGGTATCATTGTCTGCTGCCAACAGGGTGAAACCATGGCAACGAAACCGGCTAAGCCTCCTCCCATGGAGAAGGCAGCACTGCTCAACAAGGGTGGCAAATGTGGCAACGGAAGCCGAGGTAAACTCATAGCCCAGAACAAAGTTGGAGATAGAGGCTCCGCCAAAACAGGCTCCTAGACAAACTCTAAGAAGCAACACTTGCCAAATATTGCTGACCAAAGTGCTGAGGCAAAGGAATGCAATCAGGAACAAGAAAAAAAGTTCCGTACTAACTTTCCTGCCAAGCCTATCCACGACTGCACTAAGGGGAGAAACGGCGAAGAAAAATCCGACGAAGTAGAAAGTCGAGCCAAGAGAGATGAGATACTTGTTGTCACAATACAAATCAAACTCTGTGACGTAGTTGCTGCGTTCACTGGAGAATTCCCAGTCCAATCCTCGTTTCAAAGTGCAAATCATGTCTTCGTCCGCTTCTGATGATGACTTGCATTTTTCAGATAGACAGAAAATCTGAGAGAGTAATTAAAGCTTTACTTAACTGGCTATAAGGTGTGTTCCTTCTAATTTCAAAATGCTCGTGAATATGAGGCTATCTTGAGGTTTGTGTACTCACCGATAACTTTCGTCATTGATACACACAGCTTTTGATGCACATAACATAAGTTATAACCTCAAGATACCAAACTGTTTACATATGGGGGCTTTTACCTCTGGTAGGACTGAAAGACTCTGCAGTTGGAAAGTTATATACCCTAAACCACCAGTGGCCAGGGTAACGAGAGCAATCACAATCAACTGAAACCTCCCCTTTGGGTTGGTGTCATTTAGACATTCCTGTATCGTTTTTTCAACCACTTCATCGTTCAAGCTTACCGACTTGAACATCCAACTATACGCAAGAAATTAGTGATTAGGCCATAACACAATAATAAACATGGGACAAAAGATTGAAGAGATTCAAGATAAAAGGCTCAATAAATATACTTCAATGAATGCATGACATGCCAAAATAACTTAATTTATATTTTACACTGAACTTACAACAATACAAGAAATAATATTTTATCTGAATAAAACAGTAGTATCACATGACGATTAAAAACTGAAAGACGGCGTGCAAATGATGCGTGGAAATAAAAACGCTTCCTATAAATAAGCCCGTTGCTCAAATAAGATTATCCGATGGTTGCCATTATAGGGATCCCTAAAAAAGTTCAGTATTTACACAGCGTTTACACCAGTGCACTGTGATTGGCTGAAATTTCTGATGGTGAAAAATTTAAGCCAATCACAGCGTCGGAATCGAAGCGTGGGAAAAATATTCTTCCCGCGCTACCGTGGGAAAAATCGTAATGGCTTAACTGGTGTAAACGCTGTGTAAATACTGAACTTTTTTAGGGATCCCTATAGCGACTAATAATTGCTCCTTCATAAAATATTCTAAATGACTAACACAATTTTGTGTATATATATGTAACCATCTTGTATTTAAACTAAGTAAGATGAAACAGAAAAAAATGATGTGAAAGTGAGTTAATCAACCGACTTAGTGAGTGATTCAAGTTCTTCGCGGCTTTCCCCAAACATTTTTAAGCAGTCCTCCGCACAATTGGGAAGGGGTCGTCCCAAGGTTTCGGGAATGTTCCGCAAAAGGCCCATCGATATCATAAGACAAACCACGATAAACACGTAGATTATGGAGGGAGATATTTCGTTAACCAGGATCACTAACGGAGCAAGGAGAGACCCGACCCGAGCACAAGTAGAACAGGTCGACATTCCCACTGAACGAACCAGCGTTGGAAGGATCTCAGAAGTGTAGATGTAGAGGAGAGC
The DNA here is from genome assembly GCA_020137815.1 of Hormiphora californensis. Taxonomy (NCBI): domain Eukaryota; kingdom Metazoa; phylum Ctenophora; class Tentaculata; order Cydippida; family Pleurobrachiidae; genus Hormiphora; species Hormiphora californensis. The sequence goes on from CM035352.1 coordinate 8,582,816, forward strand.
AAAAACAGCCCCAGCAAACGCTCTTCCAGAAACAACCAGCATGGTTTTAAGCTGTGAAAGTTACCGCTGACAGAAATATGCTCCGTTTGAGGGACCGCAGTGAGGACAAGACAAAGTAAACCGAGGGACAAATATAACTGGGATGACTTTTGTCTGCCCATTGAACTCGCCTAAAAAGTAGAGGGAAATCCTTAACAGGGAAATCTGAGCAGCCCATCAGCATCATAACCAAATACTCATTCCCCAAGGTTCGCCTGCATTGAACTTCCAAGCCGTAAAAGCAGATTGACACTGTAAACCAGCAAAAGGAAAAGTAGAGCAGTGATCGACGGAAGAATGGTATGCTCCAAAGAATTCCGAAACTCTGGCCTCGTTTTGAAGTCAGTTGACTGTCCGGTAGCACTGACCAACTGAACATTTCTCATTATAGGATAACCGTTGAACCTTCGCTAATCCTATTCAAACTAGTGATAGCAGTTTCGTTCCATTCCCTTGAGAACAAGCCAGTGTGGGGTCTCGGGCATGAGGAAATGAAAGATGACTCCAATAAACGCAAAAACAATGGCTGGAAGCGCCATTGTTTGCTGCCAACAGGGCGTCACCATGGCAACGAAGACCGGCTACACCACCTCCCATGGAAAAGGCAGCACTGCTCAACATGGCGGCAAAAGTGGCAACGGAAGCAGAGGTAAACTCGTAAAAGAGTACAAAAGAGGAGATGGAGATACCCCCGTGAAGTGCTCCGAGACACATTCTAACGGCAAGCAACTCTGAAATACTGCTGACCAAACTACTCAATCCCAGGAAGATGATGTAAAGTAGGATCCACAGTTCCGTACTAAACTTTCTACCCATCTTATCCACTATTGAGCTTAGAGGAGAAACGGCGAAGAAAAATCCGACAAAATACAGGGTCGTGCCCGAGGGAGATGAGATATTTGTTGTCGCAGTACAAATCAAACTCTGTGACGTAGTTACTGCGTTCACTGGAGAATTCCCAGTCAAGTCCTCGTTTTCAAAGTGCAAATCATGTCTTCAGGAGGGTCCTGTGCTGACTTGCATTCTTCGGATAGACAGAAAACCTGAGAGAGAAAAACGAATTTACACTCAAGAGAGGTGATCTCACAGCTGCTTTTTACCGATAGTAGATGTTCGTGAATTGAGGTTGTCTATCTTGAGATAAATGTATGTAGATTTGTGCGTCTGTTCTACAATTTGTAGTCTACACTCTACACATCATACCACATACCACACGCACACAATTGTTATGTTATATGTACACTTATTGTACAATTGTACACTGCACTAAGCACTTATTGTACTAGATACAAATGTGTACTGAATAAGAAACTAACCTCTGGCAGGACAGAGAGACTCTGAATAAGAAACTAACCTCTGGCAGGACAGAGAGACTCTGAATAAGAAACTAACCTCTGGCAGGACTGAGAGACTCTGCATATGGAAGGTAACATAGCCACTAGCACCAGTTGCCAGGATACTTAGAGCAATCACAATCAACTGAAACCGACCCTTTGGGTTAGTATCGTTCAGACATTCCTGTATCGTTTTTTCAACAACGTCATCGTTCAAACTAACCGACTTGAACATCCGACTGAAATGAAAAAAAAATGAACTAAAATATTAGTAGATCGATGTAAGCATAAGAAGTGAATCATGAAAACGCAAGGATGATCTGTTAAAAGAATTTAACTTATTAAATTAACATTAGCATAACCGTTTATCAATTTTAAATATATTCATTCAACCCGGAGACAAATCAGAAACAATATATAACTTTCAATCCTCACTACTGATGCTATCAAGTAGATTTCTCATCTCTGTATCAGTTCTGTTTATCGGCTGCTGTACAATAGCATCCTCTAACGTCAAGGGGAGGGGAACATCGAGGGTCTCAGGGGTGTAACTAGCGAGTATGACTGTCAATGTTAGGAGGGCAATGGGTACGATTAAGACTAGGATTGAGTTGACGTTGTCAAGGAGTAGGATAAATGGGGAGAAGACTGATGTAGCGGCTGAAGCCATGGTACACAGACCAATTCCCCGTGCTCTAAAGTGGGTGGGTAGGAGCTCAGCAGTATAGATGTAAAGTAGAGGGATCATTGTATCGGATATACTGTCACTAACTACCCCCAGTAACAGGTGCCCCGTGGTCCCTGGTTCGATCTTGACAACACCGTCCAGCAGTACCGCAACAGCAGTTACCAGTGATACAATCATCAGGGCCTTCTTCCGGCCAGTTACCTGGGCTAGTTTATAGACGAGTAACTTCAAGGGGAAGTGCCATCAAGCCTCTATAAATGGGGAGAGAGAAGGCTTCACCTGGTGCACCTGCTGTAGGTAACACTAAGATAACAGGTAGCTGCTGAGAGCCATGCCACAGCCAGTTTGCAAAGTACAGGGCCCAGTTCTCGAAGTGTTTCGGTGGTCGACTCTGGTTCATTAACTTCTTTCAGCGAAACATTCTTGAGAAGGGGTCGACGATTTATAGAGGCAACTTCATTGAATGAGACAAGTGTCTGCAGTGTTCTTCCCTGGCTGTAGAACCAATAAGGGGATTCTGGGATAGCTAGGTAGATTATAAGGAAGGCAGTTAGAGCAGCACAAATGGGGATATCAAATGTTGTTTGCCACTCGTCTCTATGTAGCCCTAGGTACGACATTAGTGAGCCTCCCAGGCTAAAACCAATCGAGCCCAGAGTACACAGAAGCCAGCCTGTGGCCTGTGATGTATATTCAAGACACAGTAGAAGACCAGCCAGGGACAACCCACCATGCAGGAACCCAAACACAAATCTGAAAAGGAACACCTCCTCGAGGACTGATGAGAATCTCTGGAGGATAAGGGTTAGTAGGAGACCAGCAGAATAGTAGACACCAACAGGTCTTCGACCCATCTTATCCACTAAGATCGCTGTCACGTAGACAGTCATAAAGAAACCAACAAAATATGCGGTTATCCCACATGATCTCAGGTACTCGGATTCACAGACAAGTCTGTATTCTGTAAGCCAGTTAATTTTCTGTTCATGAAACTTCCATGATTTTTCGTCAAGGCTACAGAGATCTGATCCATCTTTGAATGACGGTGAAGTCATTTCCGTGCACTGGGCGCTCATACACTCAATTTCTGGAAACATTGTCAACACTTGAAACTGAAACGTCACTAGACCAAGTAAAACGTTGGTAATAAAGTAGAAACTGCCCATGTAAAAGTGGAACCGGCCACATTTTCCAGCCCTTTCAACGGCATCACCAATGGAAATGTGATCTTTTGAAGCGTTCATAAGAGGATCTCAAACCTCTTTCGCCAACGGAGACCTTCTTCATAGGTCTGTAATAATTGAAATGTTTTAGGGATCGAGCTGGGAAGTGGGAGATAACGGAATGTGGTTACAAATTTGGAAATCGCAAAAAGAAATCACGAACACAAATTCTTAACTTTTTTATTTTATTTTCTGAGCTCAGAAATCAGCCGCGCAATTACAAACTACGATGCATTTTACGCCGCGCATTATTTAACTGAGCTGAGCTGAGCTTTCTTGATCTTGTTTTGTAAACTTTTTTTTGCCAGAAAAATTTCCCTTTTTGGTTTTTTTTGAAAAGCGCTGCCTTATCCCGCGGGGGCCAGCAACGTTTGCCAAGGTTTTTTTTGAAAATTCACTAACCCCAACACGGATTGGCATCACTTTCCGACAGCCGAAGAGAAGCTGCCGAAGAGAGAAAGGGGGTAACCGTATGAAGAGTTAATTCCCTTTTTGGTGGTTTTGTGTGGTTCCCGCTATTTTTCTCCCTATTCCGACTTCCCTCTACCCTTTTTAACATGTTCAGGGCTCAAGTTATTTGTTAAAAAGCTTTCTTTTTTACAGGATGGAGTTTGTGGGAAGTGTGACTCACCCTACGCTAAGTGCTCAGAAATCTTCGCTGAAAGACGCTCCCTACTTGAGCTCCCTACGAATCCGGAAGCTCCAAAAGTATCTTAAAGAAAAGAAAATTGATGGATTGTTAGCAGTAAATGGTATAGACAGTCGCTACAGTCCAGATGCCCGTCATTTCATCAACTTTTTGCTCTTTGGATGCTCCGTGTATCGAAGCGGCAACTATACACGTCAGCAAACTGTGGTGGACATAGATGAGCTAGTGCTGATGGTGCGACAAGAGAAGGTTCACCTTTACACGAGCAGTGAGACATACGATGCCCTCCTTCCATTCCTCATCAAAATACCGGATCTTGAGATTCACTGTCTGGATCCTTCTCTTTCTGTTGATGAGAACGTGGTAGAGGATCATAAAATATACGCCTTTATTTCCATGACGTCAAATGCTCCAAACATTGCCGTCCCCCATAGTGGGAAGAAGTTTGATGCGATGTCTCTGGAAAAGTGGCCTATTATTCAGGCGTATGCTTTAGAAAACTACGGTTCCAATGGGTTCTTTGGTCTCACTCACAATGTAATTCCTCTAGACTTTCAAGATATCTATACGTCATTTGATCTCGGGTCTCTTAATCATCTTCTAACTGAAGTTGCCTCGCTGCTAAGGTACCAGTGGAATTTGTCGATAAGGAACGTGGGTATCCAGCTGAAAAATGGGGTCACCGACCTTTCTCCGTCCCTTGATCCCATCAGGAGTTACTTGTCTCACGGTACCGGGGCAGAGAGTGTCCAATTTGAGCAACAGAATCATCCGGTAACGGGGGCTCCTCTGTTTCTAACCATGTCCGTCAGCCAACCGGCCATGGTGTGTGGCAGAACGTATTTTGTTCATTCCTCCTCCTCATCACCTGACTTGGTTACTCTGTCAATCATCTTTGATTCAATGGTTGCGACAACTCAGCGGTCAATCCAACGATTTGCATCAACTCAGAATGCCGGGAAAATCCAGTCCTACTTTTTGAAAAAGTTTGCTGACAAGATCGGCTCAACTAAACACCCCATGCTGAAAACGATCAACCTGAAAACTCTCAAAATTACCGTTCAAGTGGGTGGATTTAACGTGCGTGGCAAACCAGTCGATCCCTCCAGTAAGAACGCTCTGAAGACTATCTCGGTTTCTATTTCCGGTATTACCAGCACGGAGAAGCCAGGAGTAGTGTTGAAGCCTCTGGTACACTGTGAGACATTCATTGACTCTCACCTCCAGGTCGAGAATGGTGATAGCTCCGCTGATGATGTCGAGAGTTTGGTGATTACCAATGTCATTCCCACGTATGTTCAATGGAACTCTACTTCTCCGGGGGAATCCGCCTCCTGTTCCATTCTTTCGTCTGATTTGTATGAAGGAAATGTAGTTGTTAGTGATGGTGAAATGTTTGTCACCTCACCCTTCTCAACTCCTCTCACTATCCCCCTCTCCGCTATAAAGGAAATCAGGGTGGCCAAGAATGTAACATCTTCCATCTCCCTGTACATCGAGCACACAGCGGATTGCCTGCCACCCTTCTACAAACGGTTATGTTTGGTATTTTGGCAACGGGCCAAGGCATTCAAGTATGCCTCCGAGGTGCTCCTTCCCCTCCTCAAGGAAAGTGGTGTCAGCACAAACTCAGATGATCTACCTCCCGATGTAGAAATCCAGATATCTGCTCTGTCTAGGGAGGAAGCAGTGACACTGGATTGCAGTTATCCTACCCTCTCCAACTTTGCTCCCCACCTCATGCTCAGTTCTCATGGAAACTTTACCTACAACCAACGAGATATAAACCCATCCATGGTACCAGAAACAACTGACCCCTCTGTTCTGATCACCCTTCTGATCGGAATTCCAGGGTCGAACCAGGAGAAAATATGTTCCCTGATTACTGAGGAATGTCCGGAACAGCAGTTTATCGTCCTTCGTCAGCCCCTGACCGCCCCGGACCTTTACAGCACTGAAAACCTCCAAAAGTCCCTCAAGACACTGGCATCGCGGGGTGGTGATCCGCTGCGTGTGATTGTTATTGTCAGTGCTTACGTTTCCCCCGCTGAGGTCCTTTCCTCAATCATCCAACACCCGGACACCAAGACAAGGAAGGCGTGTCACGTGTCCTGTGTTAACACGTGTGTGGACCTCAGGAACGTGTTCTTGTGTAACAGGACGGTGTTCCCTAAAGTTCTCGAACAATGCCAGGAGGGATGGTCGAATAATATAATTGTTTCGGGGCAGAGCAAGAAATCAGGGGATGAAAGGTTGGCGACAATCCGGAAAATTAACTCGGAGTGCCATATTGTTGAGATGATTAGCAATAACTTCATATCGCAAGATGACCTTGAGGAGATTTGTGCACTGGATGCATTTAGCGAGCCTCCTCTCCCCATTTCCCGGCACCTCTCCTCGCCTGGATGGTATAACAAGGGTTTCAAAGATCGACCTGCCTTCCTAGACATCACCCACCTCACGGTCCAGTTTGAAGGTGAGCTTTGCAAAGCACGTTTCATGTCCCACCTCAAGTCACTTCACCAGAAGGAGGGACGGGTGTTTGTAGACAGACTGGCTATGAACGGATCCATCTTCTATCTGGGTGGTAGGACCAAGTTTACCGATGACAAATCCATTTACTCGGTAGAGTTCACTCCCCGCAGTGAGGCTATCTCTCTGACAACGTTCACTAAACCACTCGCCCCGGGCACACAGAACTGTTTCATGTTCACGGGTCTGGGTCTAACAGAGGCCCAGGTAAAAACCTGGCTCCAGGGTTGTGTCTCCAGACCTCCGACCAAGAAATCTCCCCTGACCAAGTTCTCCCTGACTAAAGACGAGAAGGAGAGGTTGAAGGATGTGGCGAGCAAGTCTCCCCTTCCGGAGGGATGGTTTTTCAATGGAACCTACTACGTGTCGATGACATCGGGCAAGAGTACCGAACACCCCGTGTATGGTGAGTTAGTGGAGAAGTATGTGGCTGAGAAGAATTGTGAGGTAGAGAGATTTAACAAGCAGGTTGATGATTTTAAAATGTTGTCTCTGTTTGATGGGATTTAGAGAAATCAGGACGATAATTGCGGAGATATGAGACGGTTTAAATAGCTTAGATGGAGTGGACCTGCGCAGGTCAAGGGACGGTTTAGATTTCATGACTTAGTAATGTGAATAAAGTAACATTTTGCCTTTGGAACAGTTTATTAGAGTTTATTTTTTGCCAGAATTGTGTTGTTTTTTAAAGCGTGTAAAGAGTCACAGAAATGTACATAAAGTTCACAAATCACCAGATAAATATAACAGGGATCTTTGTTGACCAGAGTTCTCAATACTAGACCGCTATAAATCATATTTTCATACTCACATTTAATTTATATTTATACAACTTATAAGTAACACAAGGTATTCAGAATATATGTATCAGTAAGAAATGTATACACTTTTCTATTTGTATAACGATTAACAATCCTGAGTAATTATTGGTCTACACTCCACTCCCCGTTACCAACAACTTCCTTCCTGATATGAGTTGCCACTCTCCGTCCTCCCATTCTTCTCAGTTCTCCACCACCATTTTTAATCCATATATCCCCCAAAACTTTTAGATTGTTTATCGAACAACCATTACATCTCTTTTCCCCTCCTAGCTCAGTAACCTACCACTGTTTATCGAACAATAATTATAACTCTCTCCCCCTGGCCCCTCCTAGCTCCCACCATCTAATCCATACATCCTCCCTTCCTTCTCCCCAAAACTTATAATTTATAACCCTCCCCCTCTCCTATAGCTCCCACCATGGCACAGACCTTCCACCAAGAATACATGGCGGTACCTGCTGTTACCAGGACCTACACCACTGCATGTGTGCTCACCACCATAGCAGTTCAACTGGACATCCTCTCACCATTTCAGGTATTATTATAGCGGGTCTATAATGGTGTGTGAGAGAAAATGGGGGAGGCGAATATACCGAGATTAATTTAGCTAATTCCTAATATATTTTCATCAGTTCTCTGCTCTCTCTCATTCATACGTTGCTGCTGCTGTACTGCTACTGGTACATTCTACTTCCTAGCTACCGTGTGTGTGCACCCTTTACCTGCATCGTGAATCAAACATCTGAATAGCTTGAGAGAGAGAGAGAGAGAATTTGATTGTTAACATAACTTGATTTGTCAATCTGTGAATATGACGAAGACACGCTCTGCTTCTAAATCTGACCCTGTATCCAGCCCGATTCTTGAAATCTTTAATGATCCAGAAAGTGTCAACATCAGCTCGATAGAGGATTTGAAGAAACACTTTAACAGCCCTGCTAGTGTTGAGGATGTCCTCCTTGCTCTGTTTTGTATGAGTCGTCAGCAGCGTGAGAATGAGATCCATCTTGAGAAGAAAGTAGTCAGTCTTACCACTGAAGTTGAGCGCCTAACTACTGATCTCGAGAAAGTGGAAGACAGGTTGCTTCGTTCCGAGGCGTATCAGGGAAGGAACACTGTCCTACTTGCTGGTGTACCCGACTCGACCAACGAGACCCAGAAACTGCTAGAGAACAAGGTTGTCACCACCCTCAAGCTCGCTGACCCTACCATCAGACCGGAACACCTTGGTATCGTACATCGGAACAAGGCCAAGCCTGCTGGTCCCCGGACGGTTACAGTCGTCTTCAACCGTGCCCGACAGAAAGACAACGTGATGAGGAAACAGGGGAGAAACAAGATGAAGAGGATCAACTGCTCGGAGACCTGCCCACCTACTTGTACTGACCACCGGGGAGTTGCAGCAATGCACCGACTATCACCAGCCCTGGCCGATCGCAAGAAGGAAATTGAGAATTTACCGAGTGTTGAATGGGTGTGCTTTTCAGGCCACCGTCTTTTTACAGTGTGCTATGACAAAGACAAAATTAAACACAACGTAATCCGAGCAAGTGATCTTGAAATGGATTAGTTGGCAGTGAATTTCTGTGTGTTAAGGAATGTGTTTTAATGGAATGTGCGTGAGAAATCTTCTTTACCTCCTGCACACATTTGTTCTTAAACTTGCTGTTAATTTCCCCATTTTACCCCCTTTACCTGTTTCTATACCCTTGTTTTACCTATTCTACTTGTTTGACCCCTCTATCCCTTTTTAACCCCACTAACAATCTTTCTCTCTCTCTCCATTACTGCATGTCTGTTATGTTTTCATCGTGTGCTGACGTGGAGGTCTGGGCTGTGGTGGTGCTCCTGTGGCGATCTACTATCTTGAGGCTGGTGGGTGTGTCTGTCTCTTACTATGTATCAGGTATTTCAATGGCCCTTCTAGTTATCTCGAACCCCTCTATTGTAAATCCTGGTCCTAGAAAACTCAAAGTTATCTTTGCCAATGTTCAGGGGTTGGTTAGTCCTGGTCATGTTGGATCAGCTGACCCTCCCTTGAATATGACCAAGGTCTATGAAATACAGGACTATGTTTACAGAAATGATATTGATATAGTTATTTTTAATGAGACGTGGCTAAAATCTAAAATTGATTCTTCCCTAGTTTTCCCCCGTAACTATAAAGTTTTCCGTCAAGATAGAACTGGGTACACACACCCCCGTGACCCCAATAACCCTCTTAAGTTTAGGGGAAATGGGGGTGGAGTACTTATAGCCCATCGTGAGAATATTGATGTTACCAGTGTTCGTTTCTCGGGTGTTAGAGCTAGAGCCGAGTTATTAACTATCTCCCTTTCTTTCTCTTCTGGGAAGAAACTATGTGTTTCGACTTTCTACAGAGTCGGAAATTTGAGTGAGGATAATTTTCTTCAGTTTAAAGAACATTTTAATGCTATTTTCTCTCGTCGTAATGTTTGCAAGCATGTACTTGTTGGAGATCTAAACTTTCCCGGTGTAGATTGGCCTCTGTCCTATCCCCGCACCGGGATTGAAGACATTTTTCTGCGGTACCTGCTAGATGACTTGGGGCATAGTCAAATGATTAATACCCCCACACATATTGGTGGACGTATTTTAGATCTCTGTTTTACAAATGATCCTGAGTGTGTAAATAATTTTGATATTCTTGATTCTGATGTGCTATGTTCGAGTGACCACTTTCCTTTTACTTTCAATATTAACATGGACGTGAAAAATGTGAAAGAGGACCGACGTAAAGTGTTACTATTTGATAAGGGTGATTTTGAGAGTATATGTGCTGACTTGAGTGCCATTAACTGGACTAATGTTTTTACTGGTGACATGGAGTATAATGTTTCTGTTTTTAATTCCATCATCACTTCACTCATTGAGAAGTATATCCCCACTAAACTTGTTAAAAATATTGTCCTTCCCATTTGGTGGAGTAGCGAGTGTGAGAATGCCAGAACTAGAAAAGAGAATCTGCGTAAGCGTTATAAGAGTTCGGGTCTGAAATCTGATTATGACAATTTTAGTGCTGCTCGTTCTTATTTTAAAAATGTTTGTGATTCTAGAAGTAGAAATTGTCTTGATATTGATGATACTGATAACATTAGTAAGAAGTTTTGGAGACAGGTGAAGGTAAACTCCAAATCTACTCGGATACCCAACATTGTTAATGATGGTGTGGTGTTCAAGTCAGATTCGGAGGGACAAGCTAACTTGTTCAACCAGCACTTTGTTTCTAATTTCTCTAGTCCTAGTAACTACAATATTGAGGAGACTGTTGAAAACATTTTTGATGCTGGGGATTTAGCCTCTTATGAATTCAGTGGAAGTGAGATACACTCCGTTCTATCTGCCCTGAATGCTCGTAAGGGGCCTGGCCCTGATGGTATCCATAGCATTGTATTTAAAAAGTGTGCTGGTGTACTTGCATATCCCCTATCCCTGCTCTATAACCAGGCCTACTTCACTAGTGACCTCCCGTCCATCTGGAGATCCGCTAATGTAGTACCAGTCCACAAGTCAGGCGATAAAAGAGATGTCAGAAACTACAGACCTATTTCTCTTACTTGTATAGCTATGAAAGTTTTTGAGAGAATGATGAGTAACCGACTTCTTGACCTCTGTTTTGACAAGATTGATCGACGACAGCACGGTTTTCTCCCTGGGAGATCTTGTCTAAGTCAGATGATTTCTTTCACGGACACCCTCTTCCAGACTGATAACAACCGACTGACAACTGACATTATATATACCGATTACAAGAAAGCATTTGATAGTGTCAGTCATGATATCATCTTGGAGAAGCTTACATCCAAATTTGGTATCACGGGTAAATTATTGGGTCTTATTCGTGTTTATCTTATGGGCCGTACCCAAAGAGTTGCTGTTGGAGGTAGTCTCTCATCCCCCCTGGCTGTTGCTAGTGGGGTACCACAGGGGAGTATTATCGGTCCCCTCTTGTTTGTTCTGTTTATGAATGACGTGTATGACTGTCTCGAAGGTGATTGTGAGTGTCTTGTTTATGCTGATGATGTCAAGCTCTTTAATAAAATCACTAGTTTTAGAGATCACTTAGACCTACAACTCAGTATTGATAACTTGTATCGATGGTCAGTTGATAATAAGATGACTCTACACCCCCTTAAATGTAAAGTAGTTTCTATTTGTTCTTCTCGTTGTGTGCAAACCTTGGGTCAACTTCCTTTCTTTTATATGAACTATACATTGAATGGAGTTGATCTTATTGGTGTTGACTCTCAGAGAGATTTGGGTGTTTTTGTGTCACAAGATTTGTCATGGAAATATCATATAGACTTTATACTTCAGCAGTTCACTGACCGTTTCAACATGCTTCGTAGAACTGTTCACTTCATTAAGAACATTCACCAGAGACGTATACTGTACCTCTCTCTTGTTAGGTCCCTTCTTGAGCACTGTTCCCAGGTTTGGGCCCCCACTCAGGTGGGTCTCCGTGTAAAGCTTGAGGCAGCTCAGAAGAGGGCCATCAAGTGGGTGTATGGCGTCAATCCCATTGTGAGTTGGAGTGAGGAAATATATTATCTTAACTTATCCAACATTAGTATTCTCCCTATTCACCTTCACTTTCTCTTTAATGATCTCAAGCTGTTCTACAAAGTTATTTCGGGTATTATAAATCTTGATCTTCCCCCTTATCTCTTTCTTAAGAGCCCTACTGACATCTCTTACCGAACCCGGGCTAACCGTGACATAATTGACCTTGTCGATTTCACCACGGTTGGCTGTACTGTTCAACCTCTGAGCTCTGCCTTTAGAAACAGCTTTTTTGTCAGAACTTACCCTAAATGGAATGAACTCCCAGTCGAAATCAGACAATCATCTTCCCTTGATATTTTCTCGATTGGACTGAAGACCCGCCTATTTAAATCTATTACACCCCCTGCTCCCCCTTAACTTTCCCAGCTACTGCAGACACACCACTCCAGCTCTCCTGCCTCGGACGCCGCCATTAGACCACCTCCCTCCTCTTCAGCGCACCGTTATCTTCTTCTACCAGCATGCAGTGAAGGGTTGAGAGTTGAGAACTGTTTTTATAGGTTTAATTAAGAACAATTTTTAATATATATTTTTACTCTGGGTGCCACCTGTTATAGTGGACTGACTCCATGTTGGTGGAGCCCGGGACGTGCGGCTTTATTTATTGACATTTATTTATTGTATATAACGTTCTAATTTTTCCATGATAAAAATATATCCCCCAATACACAGCTAACAATATTGTTTCAGTTGTATTTCAATCACTCGCTTATCTTGAAGAAATACCAGCTGTGGAGACTCTTTACCAACTTTACCTTTTTCGGGACGATAGGATTCAACTTCATATTTAATATGATATTCACCTATCGCTACTGTCGGATGCTGGAAGAGGGTTCTTTCAGAGGGAGAACAGGTAATAAGTGTGATATTGTATACAGGGTGTTCATGTGGGATACAGGGTGTTCATGAAGGATCTTTAATGAACACCCTGTATGATACTCTCGTTACCTTTCCAAAACGTACTGACAGAAGAGCCAAATTACTTACTAACGACTCTCCCCTTCTCTAAGCCGATTTATAACTCTCCCCTTCTCTCTCAGCGGATTTCATTATGATGTTCCTGTTTGGTGGGGTAATCATGACAATAATTGCATGTTTTGTCAACATGGTATTTCTTGGGCAAGCCTTCACGATCATGTTGGTCTATGTGTGGAGTAAGAGGAATAGGAACGTCAGAATGAACTTCTTTGGCATGCTCAACTTCAACGCTGACTATCTCCCCTGGGTAATTTTATACATTTCATATCAGTTTGTTATTAATAGTTGTTTTGTTCAAACTCTTTTATAACAGTCTAACTTGGCAAATTAATAGCAATCAAACAACTAAATTTAAACAACCCTGAGATTATCTCAGTGAGATATTATCGGTTTGTTATTGTTACATTTGACCAGTTTGCTATTTTGTTGTTTCCATTGTTCACACCAGTTGTGTGGATATGATACACTACCCCACCAGTCTCTACATGTCACCTTGTTCAAACAAGTTTGTCATTTTACGTGATTTACACTGGAAATAGCTTTTACATGCATTATCGATATATTGTCCATCAGTCTGACTCTAAACTCTAAATGCATGATGATCACATATTCTCTCTTCTGTTTAATCTCTCTCAAATGTTTTCTCAGTATTATATCTCTATGTATCTCCATTCCTCCTTTCTCCCTTCCCATTCACGCCAGTAAGCTTGTGACAATCCCTCTCTCTGTGTTGAGGGAGAGAGAGCCTCACTTGTAATAAGAGAGTCAGACTCTTTAACACACCTGTGTATTGTTGGCGTGATTCCAACAACAAGGCCACCTGTTTGTTGCTATCCTCCCTTCCTAACAAGTTTCACTCCACCTTATATTAGTTCATGCCATAGTCCCCAGTCCCGGGACGTTCCCTCCCCGGGTATATAATCCTAAAAGCTATAATATGGTACTCTTGTGTCTGTATGTGGTCGGCAGAGCTCGACCTCAATATTCCTCAATCTTTGTCCTCACACCTCTTGTGTATCGGGTCACTGTTGTTTAGTGTGCAGCTGTTGTTGTTATTTGTTCCCAGTTTTCAGCAACCAATATATATTTCTTGCTCGGTCACGAAATTACCCCTCCGGGCGAGCCCCTCAACTGAAATGGGTGACTTTGTAACCCCAATATATATTTCTTGCTCTCTCTCTCAGGTGTTGTTTGGGTTCTCTCTCCTGCTCGACAACTCGGTCCTAGTTGATCTAATGGGGATTACAGTGGGACACATCTACTACTACCTAGAGGATGTTCTACCCAGGATCCAGGTAGGAGAATTAGAAGGGCCTCTTTTATATGTCGAACAAAGCAAAATGGGCCGGGGCCCGGGGGTATTTTTTGCCTCGCCGCTAGTCGTTACTGTTTCATAACATTCCTGCACATACCATTCCTGCACCTTATATCCATCTCTCTAATTCCTCTTATCCATCTAATTCCCCTGATCCATCCATCTATCTAATTCCTCTCTTATCCATATAATTCCTCTAATCCATATCTCTGCACAGGGAGGAATGAAGGTGTTGCGAACACCCCGGCTCCTGAAACTAATGTTTGATGAGGCGAGTGAGGAATACGAGGTTGTGGCCGATGAAACAGCACCTCAACCAGGTGGTTATAACTGGGGTGAGGGCCCCCAACAACCACAACAACCCGCCCCCGCTCAGGAAGGGGATGGAGAGGAGTAGAGTGTGTGAGAGAGGTGTGAGGAGAAACAGAACAGGGTTTAGCAGGGTGGTAATGTATTAGTGAATTGTGTCTGTCTGTGGTTCAATGTGCCAGGGGTGTTCTTAGCGCTGTACAATGATAATACAGTAACGGGTTGCAACTAAAAATTGTCCCTAATTCCAATTGGCTGTAGAATTTTTCCCTTTTGAGGTACAGCTTTGAGCCAGTTCCACAGCCGTTTAATAATTTTTAGTTGCCACTCGTTATACAATGTTGAAGCAAGTGGTTATCATGTATAAAATATTATTTTGACTAATTTGATAATTTCAGGGTTGCATGCTGACTATGCATTTTACAAAAACTGCCATTCTTTTTACCGTACAATTAACTAATTAATTAATTAATTAATTAACAAACCTTCCTTCTCTGTTCTAGCTTCCATCATGTACGGTTCCCTTATTATGCGGACCCTTTCCCGGTCCCTAATCCCCTCCTCTGCTCGACTTCTAACTACGGGTGTTCCCCCTACTTCCTTCAACCCGGAGACCTACCTCCGGTTCCCCCAGTTTCTCCACGAGATAAATACAAACCTGACCTCGTCTGAACGGAACAAGGGGAGGCTGGTGTACTCTAACAAGTGTGTCACTGTAGAGGGTGAGGCTCAGGAGACTATGGATGCACTAACGGAGGGAGATAGGGCTGATTTGAAACAGCTCAGTGTGGCATGTAAAGGACTGTTCTGGCAGAGCGAGATAGACTACACCTGTGTGCCCTGTGTGTTTGTGATGGAGGGAGAGTTTACGGGTGAGAAGTTCCTCACGTCAATCGGCCTACCAAAACTATCAGTCAGCGTGGAAACACTTTCCGGTGGTAAGTGTTGAGAATAATACCGCGCGAATTGTCGTATATAACATGGCGGGATGGTGGTAAGTGTTGAGAATAATATCGCGTGAATTGTCACAATACACATGGCGGGATGGTGGTAAGTGTTGAGAATAATATCGCGCGAATTGTGTCAATTCAACATGGCGGGATGGTGGTAAGTGTTGAGAATAATATCGCGCTAATTGTCATATATAACATGGCGGGATGGCCGAGTGTTGAGAATAATATGGCGCGAATTGTGCTAATACACATGGCGGGATGGTGGTAAGTGTTGAGAATAATATCCCGCGAATTGTCGTATATAACATGGCGGGATGGTGGTAAGTGTTGAGAATAATATCGCGCGAATTGTCACATTTAACATGGCGGGATGGTGGTAAGTATTGAGAATAATATCGCGTGAATTGTCACATTTAACATGGCGGGATGGTGGTAAGTATTGAGAATAATATCGCGTGAATTGTCGCATTATACATGGCGGGATGGTGGTAAGTGTTGAGAATAATATCGCGTGAATTGTCACATATAACATGGCGGGATGGTGGTAAGTATTGAGAATAATATCGCGTGAATTGTCACATTTAACATGGCGGGATGGTGGTAAGTGTTGAGAATAATATCTCGCGAATTGTCACATTTAACATGGCGGGATGGTGGTAAGTGTTGAGAATAATATCGCGTGAATTGTGCTAATACAACATGGCGGGATGGCCGAGCGGTCTAAGGCGCTGGTTTTAGGCACCAGTCCTCCGGGGCGTGGGTTCGAATCCCACTTCCGTCAATTTTTTGTTTTGTTTCTCAACATTTTCCAATAATTTATCCCGTATAATTTATTAAATATTTTATTTTAAGGCCGAAATCCCCTTCCCAACTTTTTCTTTTCCCTCAGAGTATTTACAGAAGTTGCCCATTATTAGCTACCAAGGAGAAGATGCCATGAATGTTTACAGGGCTCCACTTGATATCATTGTGAAGACCGTGGGAAAATTCGACCAGGTAAAATAATTTCCAGAGAATTTTATTGTCCATTTCTTCCTGGGTGAGACGCAGAAGTTCACGCTAAACATTCACACCTCTTTATCACACCTTTATCACACATCTCTTTACTCTACAGGTATTCCATGTGACTGTGGGAGAGGGAACCATCAATCCTGTCCTCCAATTCTTTGTCGCCAAAACGGCCAACGATAAAGTTCTTGGATTTATGTCTGCTTCCGTGAATGAGTAGATCTACCCCGAGACAAGAAAGAGAGAGACATTCATCTTCAGCAGATTCATGCTGTTTTCTCATGTGGGGATTTCTTACTAGAACTCTAGTAAACTATAAGAGAGAGAGAGGGCCCGGGGGAGAAAAGGATTATATATTCCACATCTCTCCCCCTATTCCCGGAGCTAGTAATTAGCTCGATTTAGACACTACATTATTCGTTACACAGCAGTCTACCGATTGGGAAGGGTTATAACACCCCCTCCCCATATACAACTACTGAGTAGAGCTGTGTCAACATGAAACGATCAGTTGATATGTAAGGCGTTTAAGCTGGTCGTGTTAAAATCTGGAAAGAGATTTGTCAAAAATAACAAAAAATATCTTAATTCTTATTTAAATATTTAAGGGTACACCTGGCATTTTTCATCATCGAGTGCCCAACCAAATGACTTCACCAGGGTTTAGTTCATACAAAATGGACCTCAAATATGCAATTTTAGCCCTAAAGTCGAATTCATATTTTTGCTACAGCCTATTTTCAAAGTGGCGTTTTTTCAATTTTTGTCGGAATTTTTAACCTCAGGACCACTTTTTTTGAGATAGAAACATTAAATTCTTGGAATTTGAAGAGAATATAAAGGTGAATAAGCCCAAAGAAGGATTTTTGAAATGGAGCTTATTTCTGGCCATGAGAACGGTTTACTTTTTTGTTTCTTTGACACGCTGGCTGAGAATGTTCCCATGCTTCATTAGAGATGAAAATCTGGAAATAGTTGCTCAAAACGATTATCTATGTGGCCCAAAAATTTTGGAACTTTTCCGCCAAAGATGTGGTGTATAGAGCTTGTTTTGTGAAACCCGTCATTTTGAAAAAGAGGGAAAATCCCTGTATCTCAAAAACAGATAATTGTAGAGACCTGCGACCAAGCTTAATCGATTCAGAAGGTCCGATTTTGGGGGGGTCTTCTGAGAGACATTTTGCTCCTACTCCAACCGTTTTTGCTGTAATTGCGAAAAAGGTATCAGCAAGTAAGGGGGAAATCAGCCCGAAGCAGGCTACTGGAATAGAGTTGTTCCCCCTTTTCATAGAATTGGTTTTTTGCAATTACAGCAAAAACGGTTGGAGTAGGAGCAAAATGTCTCTCAGAAGACCCCCCCAAAATCGGACCTTCTGAATCGATTAAGCTTGGTCGCAGGTCTCTACGATCATCCGTTTTTGAGATACAGGGAATTTCCCTCTTTTTCAAAAAGACGGGTTTCACAAAACAAGCTCTGTATACCACATCTTTGGCGGGAAAGTTCCAAAATTTTTGGGCCACATAGATAATCGTTTTGAGCAACTATTTCCAGATTTTCATCTCTAATGAAGCATGGGAACATTCTCAGCCAGCGTGTCAAAGAAACAAAAAAGTAAACCGTTCTCATGGCCAGAAATAAGCTCCATTTCAAAAATCCTTCTTTGGGCTTATTCACCTTTATATTCTCTTCAAATTCCAAGAATTTAATGTTTCTATCTCAAAAAAAGTGGTCCTGAGGTTAAAAATTCCGACAAAAATTGAAAAAACGCCACTTTGAAAATAGGCTGTAGCAAAAATATGAATTCGACTTTAGGGCTAAAATTGCATATTTGAGGTCAATTTTGTATGAACTAAACCCTGGTGAAGTCATTTGGTTGGGCACTCGATGATGAAAAACGCCAGGTGTACCCTTAATCGTCTGTTACAGTTTTGTTTTAGAAGCTTTATTTGTGCTACGTGTGTAGCTACATGTGTTTTTTAAGGACACGAGAAAAGTATACTATAGTTAATGTAGTCTTGAGTTTTAACTTTATCTAAAAACTGGTTTGTTTCACAATGAATTAAAGCCCCCTCCCCCGCTATCATTATATTCACTACAATGTGCTCATTTCTTGACCAAACCCCACGTTTTATGCAGAAGCAGGGGTCGAGCAAGGCAAGTAGAAGCAGTGGGGCAGCAGGCAGAACATGACCTTCCCTTTCTGTTTCAGTGGAGGGAGCGAGCCAATAGGACTAGCACGCGCAGGTTGATAAACAGTTGAGTATGGTAGTGTCAGCTATGTGGTGTGCGCGGCACAACTCTCAACACACGTTTCACAGGTAACAACAACTTGTTATTGTTGGTGCGCACACGCGAAATAAGTTTTAATGCGATGCAAATGAGCGCGCGTTTTAGAAATTGACGCGCGCTCACGGTGAATCTTCAAATAAAAATTTCAAAACCTTTTTTTTGTTTTTTTTTGTTTTAGAATTTTCTTAGAAAAGCGTTGAAAAGCGCTGCCTTATCCCGCGCTGCGCGTGGGCCAGCAACGTTTGCCAAAGAAAAGCGCTGCCTTATCCCGCCAGCAACGTTTGCCAAGAATTTTCTACTCAGCACAACCGCACACGTGTTCCTTTCGCTCAGCACTGAAGGACAGCACTGGCAATGAATTCCATTCTTCCAGTGCTCGGAACGAGCTCAGGTTATAAAAATGCTAATTCCGCTGAAAATTTTCGGGTTGCTTCGCCCTCTCGACCCCCAATAGGGCTTGCAGCACGTGGGCCCTGTTCATGGGGGCTCTGCCACCTACACGCTCCGCCCCTGGTCCCCTTTGTGGGGGCTCTGCCCCTATCCTGGTTATCCTGGACCTACACTCGCGGACGCGGCTAAAAGCTGCGTACCGGCCACCGCCCCTGCACTGATGGCAGACTGGATTTGTTTTGACAGACTATTTTTATTGATGCCTTCCGGCTTTCGTCTTACCAAATTATCTATTTTTGCGAAACCTTTAAGTAGTGTAGAGACGTGGAGAATTGTATCTTACTGCTTGTTTTCCTACCTGAACCGTTTCACTATATCTTTTGAGGCGATCTACTAATAATATAATCACTTAAGGCATGTGGTTTAAGTAACAGAATGTAATCATCAACAAACCCCGCAATGACAACAGCTTTTATCCTTGGACTCAGTAAGTGTCATTCAGAGTTGGTCAATTGTTTATCGATTATCATTTCTAGAATTTCCATTACTCACACCTCTCTGTTGCAGGTTTATTTTCCCTTTGTCGTGCCGTTGAAGACGAAGACAAGGTAAGTTTTTATATGTTTAATTCTTGGTAACATCAATATTTTTAACTAGTTTTTTTTCAAGTTAGGTTTAATCGCGTGATCTGACAGCATTTGATAACATTGCTATTACTATCAGTGGTATACAGTATAACAGTGATTTGATAACTATTACTATATCTCAGTGGTATACAGTACAGTCCTTTGATGACGTAGCCCGGTGGGAGGAACTCAGTGAGCACAGATCCGCTCGAAAACTGGAGACCCTCACATCACAGCACCTCGCATATGTGGTAAGAATTCCGTGGAAATTTGTTGTAATATGTGTGATAGCATTGAAGGAGCTGTTTTGTTGAAATCATTTTCGGGGAGGAATTAGGGTCGAACAAGGCATTCAAGGAGCTCCGCAGGCCTGATTTTGTCCTTGAAACTATGGTTATTTTGAAATTCGGGGTTTGAAATCACATGGTTGGAATGCTGTGTACACTGTACAGTAGATAGACTTCAGAGGCTACAGAGGTGGATTAGATCACCCTATGGTTGACTAATTAGTGCAGATGGGGCTGAATGGAGTGTAAACAGAGGATGAATAAAAGGGGGGGGGGGGTAACGAGTGCCGGGTAGGAAAAATTAGAGACACAGTGAGAGAGAGTGATAAGACTGAAAGAGAGAGAGAGAGTGAGAGAGATGGAGTGAAAAGAAAGAGAGGTCTAATCTGTCAATCATCTCGTCCGTGTTATAGCCCTTACCTCTCCTCCCATTCTCCTCTTTTCCAATTTGTCAACTGCTGTCCAAAATTCAACTCTAAATGAAGCTCAGACACTTAACTCGATTTGTGTTCCCCTCCATCCCCCTATCTCTCTCTCTCCCGTTCATTCCAAACAAAGCAACCCTCCCGTGGGTCATGGTCGGTCTAGTGCTGCACAAGCTGTAGTCATGGTTAGTCAGGTCTAGTAAAACATGATCAGTAATCAGTATAGTAGCTGATTTCACATTCCACAATTGTCGATCAATTGTCGATCAATACAACACACAAACACGCATCGTTTTCTTGTAGCCTCAATACTGGTTCAAGAATTCCATTCCACGAAGAAGTTCAAGAAGTTCACACGGGGGGGGGGGGGTGAAATTGTGTTATAAGTTCATGGTATAAATTACGATCCCAATATAGTTGGTAGATAGTACCACACACCAGCACATTCTCTTCCGACTAATTTCACATACCAGAGACTCACAAGTGCATTGTTTTCCCATTCTCTGTTGAGTAATCAACCCCCTGGTGGAGAGAGGGAAAACAATTCTCAGCCAATGAGCTGCCGAGGAGCGTGTCACGTGACCTAATCAGTTAATATATCACGGGACTTTCTCTTTATTAATCACAGCTGCATAGTTCTCTACCTCTCTCGCTATCTTTCTCTCTTTAGCTATCTTTTTCTTTAGCTATCTTTCTCTCTATCTTTCTCTCTCTCACCCTCTCTCTCTCTCACCATCTCTTTCTGAGATCATATGAAGAGATCTCTAGTGCATGTAGTGTGTGTATGGGAGAATGAACTCTATGTGAAAAGCTGAGAGAAATGCAGGCTGATGATGGTTGGTTTGAAGAACTGCGATCGGGAAAACGATCAAAGCAAAAATTTTGTGTTGCTCACACCTCATTTTATTTCATAATGAGGGTTCGGTAGATCAACATAAAGTCGGAAAAGTGAAAAAGTGGAGAGTCAACGATGAACAAAAGATGGTTTTACGTTTCTTCGTGATAGGCCCTGGATTGCTATTGAATAGGGGTATTATTATAGTGCTTCTATATCAGTAGTAGCATCCTGGGATATTTGTTTGCTTTATCGTCTGGCTTCCTCCCACTCACCTATAGGGGGATCACTGGGAGGTAATTTAATAACCGAAGAATTTAATTAAAAATTGCAGCAGATTCTGCCTGCTCTCCCCTTACAATAGACAGAGAGAGAGGGGAGAGAGAGATAGAGATAGAGAGATAGAGGGGGGATGATCATTTTATTACCGAATGACAGTGTTTGTGTTGGGGATATATCCCCGTGTCTACACGTGCGTGTGATAAATCCATGAACATAGTAAGAAGGGAGAGAGTGAGGGAGAGGGAGATGGAGAGGGTGGGAGAGAGAGAAAGAGAGAGTAAGAAAATTTAAAATTGAGGGAAGTGAGAATGATTTAATAAAGAAGAAGATAGAATGTGGCTCAGGTTAGTTCTAGTAGTTTAATTAAAAAAGGGGGCTCTTGCTACATGGCATGCAGGCAGTCAATCCTGTGGGAGAAGTTGTGCGGATGGAGAGAGAGAGAGAGAGAGAGAGAGAGAGATAGAGAGAAAGATAGATGGAAAGAGAGAGAGAGGGGAAGATATAATAGATACGGGAGAAATACGGTGGAAGTGTAACGCATGGATCATAGTATATTTTCACCTTCCCTCCACTCCCTCATAGTATTTCTCTAGCACTAGCAGATATATCTCCCTCCCCCCCCCTCTCTCTCTCTCTCTCTCTCTCTCTCTCTCTCTCTCTCTCTCTCTCTCTCTCTCTCTCTCTCTCTCTCTCTCTCTCTCTCTCTCTCTCTCTCTCTCTCTCTCTCTCTCTCTCTCTATCTCTTCTTTTTACAAGATACACTGGCAAGCAGTGCGGTCCTTTTGTCGGAATCATATACTGATCACACATTCCACTTCTCCTCTAGTATTTTCCAGCTAGCGGCTGCTCCAAGCGAAAACTCTCATACTAAAACTCTCTGAAAACTCTAAAATACTATTTATCCAGTGTATCGATCAATTTGATCCTACTCAAATACTTGCTCCTTGATACATTTCATCTGGGTGATTTACTGGGTTGGGACTGGGTGGTAAATTATCAAAAGTCAGGGGGGTGATGTCATCACATGTGTCAGTGTTTTATTACGTCATCAAGTTGTCGTGATGCCGTCATCACCTTCTAACAAACCCTCTCCTCTTTTCAGAACCAGACGATTTCATTCGGTTTCCCCTTTTTTGGGGAGCAGTTCCGCCAGATAAGGGTCACCACACAAGGTACGAGAAACTCACCTCATTCGCATCTCTCTTTTTTTCATGCCCCCCCTCGGCCCCCTCTTTCTCTTTACTAGCACACCCTCTTTCATCCTCTTCCCGCACAGCATTATATTATGCACTCCTTATCTTTCAGTGTAGAACGGGTGCCTCTTTTCCCTTCCCCTTCTCCCCTTTCTCTCTCTCTCTCTCTCTCTCTCTCTCTCTCTCTCTCTCTCTCTCTCTCACGTTCATTTTCTCATTGTGAACAACTGGACACGACATTATCATGATTATAATATGACCATCAATTTTCCTCTAAACTCGTCGCACACGACATACTGATTCACACACACAGACGCACAAATCTTACTCGGATTTATGCACCCGAGGCTCAGTGAATTTGAACTCCCATCATTTTTCATGATCATGTTCACCGTTAGAGAGAATCCGTTGATTGATCTAGATTCATTCACCTAGCTACAGTTCGGGCAGAAGATAAAATTCCATGTGGGCCCATTGTGGGGTTGTTTGTGCTCAATTCCGTGCACGATGTGGGTGTAGTACACAAACTGTAATAATAGACCGTGTAATTATGGGGGCAATAATTAGTGACCATTATTACAGTGCTCTCTCTTAGAGAGATAATTAGCTATCATTATCCCCGTTCCGTTCAGATTTACACAACAGCCGATACGGGGTGATCTATTGTTTTGATTCCCTTCCCAAAACCCCGCCTAAACTACTAAAGATACACATTCAAGTCATACCAATATTTAGATAAATGTTCCATTATATATTTGACAGTGAAACTGAACACCCCAGGCCGGACTAAGGTTGTCACTAAAGTCTGTATTTAGTAGTCTGGATTTAGTAGTAGCCCTACATTGACACACGAATCACGATTAATGATTATATTATTCTCAAAGTCTCAATCCTCAAAGACAGTCTAATATATAGACAGTCTAACCATAGTTTCCTTTTCATCTTATTCTCATCTATTAGAATAATTGAATAAGAACAGGATAGTTAAACTATCCTGTTCTTTTCCAAGGTTTTAATAAATTTATAAACTTTATTCCTTTTCGTAATATCAAAGAAGTCCTGGAAAACTCGGCACGCCTTTGAGACTCACAGCCTGTGAGAAATGAAGGGGCTCGCATTATACAGAATATACACTATTGGAAGATCTATTGTCAAATGAATCACCTAGACTGTAGCTGCTGTCTCGGTTTTCAATAAAATTAATGTCGCGATATATGAAAACCCATTGTCGAGCTGGGAGAAAAGTCTGAATCAAAACCACGCCTCAAGCTGTCTCGCCTTTCTTTCTCCCACCCAAATCGTAATTTGTCATCATAATAATTCAAATGAGAATTCTCTCTCTAAAGTTGAACTCCTCCCCCAGGTTTTATCAGCCTAAATCAGTTTGTAATAGTGGACACTCAGTATATTGGGCCACTAATGGCAAACTTCAAACCCTACCCAAAGGAAGACCCCAGACAAGAGCTGTGGGTGTTACATACCACAGAATTCTCTGTAGTACATTGGTAAGTACAATTAAAATTGGTTATTGGTTAGTACATTGGTAAGTAGTTAGTACACTGATGAATCATCTCATTTTCCAGCTATTCCTAACAATTCTTCACGTTTCAGGAGGAACATGTACCTGCATCACCAGGAGGAATTAGGGGAGTTTGATTTCCAACTCCAGATATTCCCCTCAGGGGATATTCTCCTTCTTTACAAGAACACCCCGGCCTCACTCGATGAGGTAAAATACTCCGCCTTTTGAGCTGTCTTTGTTGAAATAAAAATCCTTCACTCTCTCCCTCACCCAGTCCACTCTCTCTCACCCTCCCTATAACATCTCTCGCTCTCTCTCTTCTTCTATAATATCCCTCTTCTTCTCCCTCACCAAATATCCCTCACTCACTCTCGCTCTTCCACGCGCCGGGTTTATTTTGTAGACTCGACTAACGAGGCGGCAATTGTTGTGAGGGCAATAAACTACTACTGCACACATGGTGTAACCCCTGCTGCAAAGCAGGTGAGTTAAAAATACTTCGCTCTTTTAGACTGGACTAAACTTCTGTAGAGGAGGGGGATCTCTTTTGTGATACCTATCCCGTTCTCTCTTTATCTCAAATATCCTCTCTCTCACGTGACCATATATCTCCTATGTAAGAGACTGGGGGATATGCGAGATATGCGGAATCAGACGGGCGCCATGGTTCCGCCATGGTCTGTTACGCAGCACCTAGTCTTTCTCTATCTCTCTATCTCTATCTCTCTCTCTCTCTCTCTCTCTCTCTCTCTCTCTCTCTCTCTCTCTCTCTCTCTCTCTCTCTCTCCTCTCTCTCTCTCTCATCTCTCCTCTCCTCACAGTTCTTCTCTCTCCTCCTCCCCTTCCCCCTTTTCCCTTTCCCCTTCCGTCCTCCTCTTTCCCTGTTTCTCAACCTCCTTACGCGTGCGTGGATCTAGACTCTCTCTTCCTCCCTTTGCCTCCACAAGTATCTTTTCTTTCCCTTTATGTCCCCCTCCTCAACCCGGCCGCTCAACAATTGCTCTGCTATTGCTACCTGAGTGCTGATAGACAGGTGATTCTTGTAAATCCCAAGTCTACTTGCTCACGCACATGACATACATCACAAGTTTGTTACAACACCTCTCCTTGCGGATTGACAGGCGAAACAGTCTCCCTTTTCACAATCCAACAAGACTAAAGAATGGGGGTTGTTCTAGTGAGAGATCGCTAATGTTATATGTGCCTCCCCCACACTATACTGTACTGGGATATTACTAAAGGTCACCCTTCCTTCCGGATATCATATTTTACCAATGAATACTCTTTCGTGGTCTTCCCCATGATACTCCCTAATACTAGGATGACTTGACTATAATCCTCCACCTCCCTCAGCCCTCTCTCCCTCAGATTCTAATTAAACCTCCACCTCCCTCAGATTCTGAGTACAGAGCACGTAGTGACAGCGGGTATCAGTGGTGGCGCACACCAAGGTCCAGGACAGGCAACACGAATTGCTTACAACACCATCGAGTTAGATCACCTGGCGTCAAATCGAACCTATCTGTTACAACCTTACAAGACGTGTGTCGGTGAGTAATAATTGTGTGTTTTAAGTCAAGATACCCACCACTTGGTAACAAAGTTACCTTGAGAGATGCATCCTCAGGGGGTAATTTCATTACCAAATCCACTTCACAGAGCTATTGCAGCTCCTGATCTGATCAGTACTCAAATCAGAGATACTTTCTTACCAAGTATATCATCACAAAATTCCCTGTTTGTTTAGCCCCCACCCCTTACCCACTTCTTAAAACACACAAAATTCTGTAAAACTTAAATTAAAATGATTTTAAGAATTTGGGGAAAAAGGTGGAAGGCAATTATTAATTTACTGAGGGACTGTATTGGGGTGATAGGGGAGGGATAAATTGGGGAGGTCTTGTTTAAATAACTCTTGATTTTAATAAATGACTAACATAACAGAGTAGGGGAAAACTCAAAGTTTAATATGATATCGGAATTGGAAAACATGGCTTTAAAGGGTCAAAAAGCCTTTAAATAAGGGTAATTTGGGGGGTTTAAGGATTTTAATTATTTATAAGGAGGTGAAAAGAAAGGTCTAGAAAAGGGTTCCCTTTTCCCCCCTTTTTAGGTTTAAAATTTTTTTTTGTCCAACCGTAACCCTATGTCCTGAAAAGGGTTAACATAAAAAAAAAAGGGATGTTTTTCTTTCTCCATCTCTCCTCTCCTCTCATTCTCTCTCTCTCTCCATCTCTCTCTCTCCTCTCTCTCTCATTTTCTCCCCCTCCCTCCCTCTCTCTGCCCCCCGCCTCCCAAACCCCTCTCTCCACCCCTCCCCTCCCTCTCTTCCCTCCCGGTTCTCTTTCCCCTTCCCTCCTTCTCTCTCCTCCCTCGTTCTCTCTTTTGCTCCTCTTTCCCAAAAATTTTTACCTTCCGGTTTTCCCGTTCAAAACCCCCGACCATTAATTTGGGTTCCACTTTCCTTCGAACCCCCGGGCCCCCCGGGCCCAAAAAAACCCCGGGGAAAATTTTTTAAAATCCCCGGAAAGGGGAAAACCCCAAAAAAAGGGGGGTTGGGGCAAGGGGCCGACGAGGGCGGACCGAATAACGCCTGACGGAGGGAAGTTTAAAGGGGGCCCCCCCCAAAAAAAGAATTTTTGGAAAACCCTACAAAAGGGAAATCACCAAAACCCTGGGGTAATTTTGTAGGGAAAGGCGTATAGAGGAAAGAAGGCAGAGAAACGGAAAGGCTTAATTTTTCAATTTTCATAAAAGGGGGAAAACCTTCTTTTCTTGCCTTCTCTAAAATTTTAAAACTACACAACCCTTTCCTACCCCTTCCCAAACTCTTCCCTTTTACCCAGTACCTTTACAACCTACCCTCTTCCCGTTAACCCAACCAAATTTTTTCTTGGTCCCTTCTGTCCTCGTTCCTGCATTCGAAATTTGGGGTTGGAGCCGGTTCCGACGTCCAACCAACACTCTTTCCGAAGTCCCTTCCGCCCCCACCCCCTTCCTTAAATTACAGTGCTCAATGGAAAAACATTTCAATGGTTCTTTGTAAGGAATGATACCGGAACCGTTTACAGAAACACCAGGCCCCATTTTTCCCCTAAAAAACCATTAACGGGCCCGGTAAACCACCCCACGTAGAGAGAGAATAGAGAGAAAGAAGTGAGAGAGACCTATGACGAGAAAGAGAGAAAGCAGTCAGCACGAAAGAGGAGAGACGCAGAGGAGCGCATCAGACCAAACGAGGATGGAGTACGACCGACCAGAGAAGCTCGCCACGCATCACGAGCAGTCACCTAGAAGCTCAGCCCTATGCATCGCAATGGCCTAGCGGCGAGAGCCGGAAGGAATTGACCTGAAGTGGTAAATGAGTGTACAATTAAAGGTGTGTATTACACTTGTCTAAGTGTGTTCCTTGTCAAGAGAAAAGAGAAGCGATGCCAACCCTGAATTCACTACCAGTACCAAACTAAACACCCAGTTACAACATACCAGTTACCAGTTACAACAAACCAGTACCAACTACTAGTACCAGATTAACCAGCCAACAGATGGGTTACTTTCAATTGGCACTTCCACTTCCAAGATCCAATACGTGCATCTCGAAATGCTTATTGTTGGTAGCTGGTGCACGGAGTGTCCAAGCTGCAACAGCTCTTTACCTGGTAAAGATAGACATGTGGCGCAGCCTGGCACCCCCGCCCCTAGTCTCTAGTCTCTACATGGCTGCTGCACTGGTTAACATGCATTGCAAGTGTGTTCTGATGTGAAGTGGTAATGAGTACCAGGCACGCAGTGTGTACAATGAACACACATGAACACATGTTGTGTGCATGATAGAACTCGAGTTCAAGGGTCCCGGTAGATCCACCCCTTGTCAATATTTGTTGAAATTATGGTCTGATCACGGATTATTGTGAGGATATAGGAAACCTCGGAGTTTTTTGGAAAGTTTTGAACCAGTATCTCAGATCAATGGGTGTATTCTGAGAAACTGGTGGCTTTGTTTTAGTTGGAATAAAAGGGAATTATTCTGGATAATTCCACGGTCAAATACCCCCCTCCTTGGTACCAGGTGCCACTAGGTCTACTCAACTCAAAATATTCTCCCGCTGCACCTCATGGGGGGGATCTTGCCGGAGAAAAGAGGAAGATAGGGAAAGAAGTAGAGTGAGAGGGAGGGAAAGAAAGAGAGAGAGAATGAGAGAGGGATACAGAAAACATGTTGAATAAAAGGCGGAACATATAAACGAAAAATATTCACGGTAAATTCATGCGTAAAAGGGGCCCATTGATAGACCGTGAATCGAAGGAATAATAATGAGAGTGTAGACTTCATATCAAATAAAATATATCCGGTGCCATTCCCCCGGCGGTCATATTTCACAACCCCTTTATTCGCACTTTTATTCCCGGCCCTGATAATAATTTTACCATTATATTCCCCCCCCCCTGATTATTTCACCAATATTATTTTCAGATCAAACAACATGTGGTGATTGTGTGAGGTGGAGTGCTGTCTGCAAGTGGTGTGATACACTTCAACAATGTTCCTCTGGACTGGACAGGTATAGTAGTAAAAGGCACTTGATCCCCCACTTGATCTTAGTGATTTTGATGTCGGAAGTAACATACAAAAACCAACTTAATTAATATATTTCACTCTCCTAAGTCTCGGTGGCGCCGTCACCTCTCAGCCCGCTTGCGGGCTTCGTTTTGGTGCGCTACGCGCGCGCGAGTTGTAATGGTGACTGCGTCACCAATCGTAAGTCCTAATCTCCCACAACTCTCCTCTTAACCTTAGTCCTAACCCCCCCCCTCAGTGTGTCCTCGCGATGGAACGCAGCAGCATGTCCCAACTACGCCTCCAAATACTGTACCCAACCCATGGGCCACACATCCTTCACCCCCTACAACTTCACCCAATCTAGTGAATACACAAGTGCCAGCTGGGCTCCTTCCTCAGTTAGCCCCGGGGCAAGCACACCTAATCTGGTCACCACCAGACCAGTTTCAACTCAAGAGAGACAACAAGTTGCCACCACGATGGGTAACGATGTGGAGGAAATAAAAGGAAAAGAGGAAGAAGAGGAGGAACCATCAACAACACCAGGAGATGATGAGGGTCCAGTAGGGAGTGGACAACATGTAGCACTGTCTGTTGTGTATATCATTGTTATCGTGGCCAGCTCTCTCTCCCTGATATTCGTCGTTGCAGGTATGTGCTTGAAATGTTCTCCACTGCTCCTTCATAAAATATAATATCTTTGTCTTTATTGGTTCTCTTCCATCCTTCTCTTCTTTCGAATTTATCAACCTTCTATACGTTCCATTTCGTTCCGTCCCATAGTGATATTGCCAGGTTCTATCTGCGGTCTTTCTCACAACTCTTAATGATTGTATATCCTCTCTCCATCTTGTGTGTTGCTCATAAAGTCATTCAATTGGCCGCTCCAGTGTGTCTCATACTTTTTAAAAGAAACATGTTACTAGTTAGAAAGCGGAGCATAAAAAATATATATGTACAGTATAATATATCTTCACTCTCACATACACCTATCTTCTGAGTTCTACCAGCGTTGAATGGATATACAGTCGGACCCCGACTTATCGGGGTGCTCACTGCTCGGGGGAAAGGGTGTTGCCCGGTAAATCGGGGTCCGACTGTACATGTTTCAATGATCTAAATCTAGTTAAAAAGGGGCTGCTCATAACTACAATGATAAAACAGGGTACTAGCAAAGGCCACAGCGGTGGGAAACGTTAACAGGGAAATCAGTACAAGATCAGATTGTGCTAGGTAAAGGGACATAACATACCACACACACGCAACACACTCACCACACCATGCAACACCAAATATCAGGGTAACACGTGAGGGGTCAATGTGTTTCCTAATTATTGGCGGCATTGTATTTAGCATACCCGGTATAATAGCGATAAGGGCACACACAAACACATAGAGGGCCCGCTGGCCCCTCACACATAACATTAGGATCTGGAGGAGGACCGCTGAGCCGTTACCTATCATAAGGAGGAGCCAGAACGGGATGTGATCCCCCGATAGGCCCCAAAACACCCGACCTATCGCACCGATAAGGGGCAGGGATAGGCCGACTGTACTGAAGAACTTGTCATAGTGTTTGTATAGGGAAAGCCGCATAGCGAAATCTTTGTAAAGGTCAAAAGCACAGAGAGTCGTTGTTCCGACCGTCACAGAGCTGAGAAAAAGGACGCACACTGAAATGGAGTCTGATGTTAATGCTGGGTGTTAGATAGGGTGTTAGTAGGGTGTTAGTAGGGTGTTAATACGGTGGTACTTATAGTTGGGTTGTCAGTATAAATTATCAGTGGGATGAATTGGGTACTACAGGGTGTCCCACTGTCTTTGCGTGACCTGCGATTACTGGTCATGACCGGGTTCCGTCAAATTAATCAAAACTTATCGAAAAATTGGTCAAAATGGTTCTAACAAAAACCAGTGTTCTAGACAATTGTCTGGCGAACATTTTGGTTGCAAGATTGACTTTCCAAGTCTTACCAATCGTCAGATATATCGTCGTAAAGTCAAAATTACGTGTTCATGAAATCCGACCGGGGTTTACGTTTTGAAAAATTCACAAATGCAAAGTTGCTCGGATCACATTGCATCCCTCGTAAGAGTTGTAGGAAATTGTCTGGCGGTCATTTTGGTACCCGGGTTTTTGACCTAGCTAAATGTTTAGAGTGTCTTATGACTGTCTAAAGACGAAATTCAACCAGCATTTTTGAGGGGATCACGTTTCATCAACAAATGGGTAAAATGATTTGAAATTTACAAGAGCTTCATTGGAATCGTCTAAGGTTCATTTTGATACCATGGTTTTTTCCATAGCTCTACGTTTAAGTTGCGTTATGACTGTAGGAACATGAAGATTTTTCTGTATGCTGAGTCTTAGTTGGTATCGGCTCACAACCCCTAATTAGGTGGCTCGGTGTCGTGTGTAATCCCATGATAATCAGCATATATCGTCTCAATTTCATCTAGACACTTGACAGGGTTGTTATGACGATTTGGCAAGGCCCCTGTTAATGTGTAGGATACGCAAGTGATCTATCTCAACCCTATCATGCACTAAGATGTTATTCAAGCAGCTATGAGCTTCATAACAGGGCAAAATGCAATGCGATACCTGAGAGCACTTTTGGGAAAATTCCAGTTCTGACAGTCATAAGACACTCTAAACATTGAGCTAGGATAAAAACCCGGGTACCAAAATGACCGCCAGACAATTTCCTACAACTCTTATGAGGAATGCAATGTGATCCGAGCAACTTTGCATTTGTGAATTTTTCAAAACGTAAACCCCGGTCGGATTTCATGAACACGTAATTTTGACTTTACGACGATACACTATGTGGTCATGTCCGATAGAAATCCGCGCAAATTTTTTTGTGGGACGCGCAAAAACATCGCGCGCCGCGGCTTGCCAGTTTTACTGCGCGCGCTACTTTTTTGCCGAACATGCTATTTCAAGCTGAAATAACTTTGCTCATCTCCACGGAAACGAAAAATGCCGCCAAAGCTCTTTCATGTCAGACCTTTTCAGTTACACTTTTTGTTCAGTCAATCTTGCACTGTTTCCTTGCTTTGCTCACTTAACTAGGCTTTTGTTTTTACGCTTGCCTTGCGTTCGCTTTTCATAGTCAGTCCATGAAGTAGAAATAGTACTAATATAGTATTGAAAATGCAATGAGCTCTTCTAGATATTTGACACTTTGTAATTGATGGCCATCTATCTCTCTCTACTATCTGTCTCCGAGAGTTAAACTTTCTAGATTAAGTTAACTCTCATCATCAATCTAGTCGACTGGAAATATAACCAAATCCAACTTTTAATTACACACAATCCTCTACGGCCAATTTACGAACAAGACTGAGACATCAAACTAACAAAATAATATTTTCAGGTCCACCAAAACTACGCCACGGTCGGGTTCGCCTAAAGATCGGGAGGGAACTCTTTTCAATTCTTCTGATTTCGT
The DNA here is from genome assembly GCA_020137815.1 of Hormiphora californensis. NCBI lineage: Eukaryota > Metazoa > Ctenophora > Tentaculata > Cydippida > Pleurobrachiidae > Hormiphora > Hormiphora californensis. The sequence goes on from CM035352.1 coordinate 8,615,125, forward strand.
TCTGTTGTTGGCTGGCCCAACGTTTCTGAAAAACTGTGAAAATCTTTAGAAATACCGGGATTCAAGAGAGTGTAAATTTGTGTTGCACTGTTAATATTCTTGTTATCTGGATATAAGTGGTTTATCTGTATTTTAGGAAAGGAGGTTCTAGAAAGCTCAACATAACGAATCGGTAGATTATACCCCCACTACACCTTTGTACATCAATTCCTCGCATCGTCATTTGCATCGAGAGGACAGGGTGTATTTTCTGAAATCCAACTTCCGTGACATGATGGGGTCTACCGACATTTCCCAAATTGTAGAGAGCTTGGCGCGGTGCGCGCAGTTGAACTGGCAGGCTGCGTAGTAATATGTTCGCAAAAGGCAAGCTTCCCCTCGTCCGACCCGAAGTTGGAATCATATGGGTTTAGTTTGTCGAACCGGCAAGTTGCTAACATTTTCAAATCTTCAATACTTCTCAAATGATCCCATACTTTCAGTTAATCCCAAAATCCTATTAAAAATAGAGACCAAAATAACGGCACCAAACTGTGAAATGCCCTTGCATTAGTGCGAGAAGAATAAAATCAATTTTCTATCTAAAGGCCGAGTTTATAGCAAGAAAGGACTATTTTACAACGAATTCTCTGGTTAGTATGGTAACCAACTCCGTTGTCATGGTAAATCAATCGAACTCATTCGGTTCTATCGCCAGCAACTGGATGAAAATTTATCCATTTCATTATGCACAATGCACAGGCTTTGGTTACGAAGTTACCCCTTGCCAGCGTGTGCACGCGAAGGTCGCCCGGCGACAGAGTGTGAGGTGTCTTCGATACCAAGCACAGGCTTGTGTAACAAAAAGGGGCGTTTTTATAGCTTATTGTTCATCATAACCTGAAATAAATGATTTTCATTACTTTCACAAAGGCTCAAAGTTTGAATATCAAATTTGCCAAAATTGTGCAGGGGCCACCCCAAAATTAATCTCTAAGTAATTAATTAATTAATTTTGACTCTTCCCACTTTCTGTAGATTATATTATATGTTTTATGCAGAAGAACATTCCTAGAAAGTTTCAAGTCGATATTTTAAGCAGAACGGAAAAATAATTTAGTGCATGGGCAAACAAAATGGTGCAAGGGCACATGTTCAGGGGAAATTGCACAAATTGTGCAAGGGCAAATTTTGATTAATTTGCCTATAATTAATTACCTAATTGATTATTTAATCATACGGCTCTTCTAGTACTCGTAGTTATGCTACTAGAACAGTCATAGAAAGTTGTGTCAAAATATTAAACGGTGTGGACACAGTTCGATCATAAAATTGGTGCAAGGGCTGCCCTTGCACCATTTGCCCTTGCACATTGCCTGCCCTTGCACCAAATTCCATTTTTTGCACGGCTCTAACTAACTAATTAATTAATTTTGACTATTCCCACTTTTCGAACATCATCTTTTATGATTGAAGAACATTCCTACAAAGTTTCAAGTCGATATTTTAAGCAGAACGGAAAATAGAATTTGGTGCAAGGGCGCGGTGCAAGGGACAGAACACGCAATGTGCAGGGCACGGTGCCCTTGCACCATTTTTAATTACCTATAATTAATTAATTAATTAAAAATTCAAAATCCGCCAACGTCATGACAAAAAGGAATACTACAAGAACATGCCTACAAAATTTCAAGTCGATATCTCAAACGGTGTGGCCACAATCGTTGACATGTTTTTTGCCCCCCCCCCCCCCCCAAAAAGACCTTTCTTTGTTCTTAATAGGGCCGGATTTTTGGGTTTTTGTGCAAGGGCAAAAATTTTTTTTTTCTTTTTTTCGTTTTTTGCTGTTTTCTTCGGGTCGGAGGTGCCTGCCGGCACCTAAATGCGCTGACAAGGGTCATTTGGTAGACGTGATTCAGCCTCCCTGCTCCTGTCAGGCCAAAGCTCTGACAGCCCTGCTCTGTGCCTGTTGGTACTCTCCTCCTGTAGCGGGAAAAGATCAGAACGGTGCCTAACTGGTCTTTATGGTTTCATTGCCAGTTTTGGGGAGAAAAGAAAGAACTTGGATTTAAACAATATCTGCCAAAACAATTCGACACACATAGCAATAACACAACATAATATTCATTTTATATTCACAAATGGATTGATATTGCTATATTATGCTAGGTCATAACACTGACAGTACACTCCCCCTTCTTTCTGAGAAAGTTTCTTCATTCAACTGTAAAAAGTTCCTTTTCGTCCCTCAATTTTACAATTCAGAGTTTCTTGCCCGCCACTTCGACAGCATCAGGTCCGTATGTTACGTGATATGTGAGCCAGAACATAATTAGAGGTTGAATAAAGGCAATTAGGAGGAGTAGGTTGTTCCGTCTCTTGCTTCCATGTGCAATTCGGTCTGAACCGGCCGCATCAGGAAGAATGATGTAGCGCAACGTACAAATCTGAAAATAGAGAAATAGTTATTATGCGTGGGATAACATCTACCTGGGTCCAGGATCGGATAACCCCATGCATACCCCAAACGACCGGATATTATTGGCGAGTAGATCATGCGTTTATACGAGGTATAAATATACTTGGATCTACTCAGACTGACTACTCTCCCTCCCCCATAATCTATTTACTACATCATACATGTATTATATGATGTATTAGTTGGCCACATTGATGCCTGAGTGAGATCGAGGTCGCGCAGCGACCGAGATCGATCTCACATACATTCTTCGCGGAGCGAGAATAGGTTGCAATGGAGCCAAATGTATTAGATCATGTATGCATTGTAGTGACAATCTACTACATGATGCACTCACCAGGAAATATACAATGGCAGCGCTGCTGTAGAGAAAGGCCAGATAGTACCCCATGGTACCGAGAAATATCGCCATCGTAACACAGATTATCATACTGAAAGGGTGGGTAATTGTTAGTGGTGGGACACACAGGGTCGTGGTAGTTCTGTGGTACCCTTCATGGGGTGACTCTGCAGTCTGCTTCCCATTGTCTGGCGCCGCCGACCCCATCTGAGCGCACTGTGAGAATCAAATGGGGGTATGACGCCGCCATACAGGCTTCCCAGCCATTGACACACGAAGGGTACCACCCAACAACCAAAATTATTTTCCTGCTGTAGAGTAGCTGAATCACGTGATCTACTGGTACTGGACAGTAGTCCAAGGTACTGGACAGTAGTCCAAGGTACTCGACAGTAGTCCAAGGTACTCGACAGTAGTCCAAGGTACTGGACAGTAGTCCAAGGTACTCGACAGTAGTCCAAGGTACTGGACAGCGAGAGTTATGTACTATATAAATCCTATGTTTGTAAAGACCAGCTCATTCCATTACTTTGGTCAGAACTTTGTATTACTTGTACTATACAGATCCAGCCATACCTCCGACTCCTATCTGACGCCTATCCGACTCCTATCCGACTCCTATCCGACTCCTATCCGACTCCTATCCGACTCTGAGGTCTGCCCTACTCAACGCCTTCTACGGGACCAGATCCACTACGAGACCTACTCTACTACGACCAGCGCCTTCTACGAGACCGGATCCACTACAAGGCCTGCTCTACTACCGCGACCAGGTACGAACTATAAGGGTTCCTACACTAGACATCACAGTACAAGTTACAATACACTAACACTACAAAGTGGTGCTGTGACGTAGTTTGTGTATTGTACGCATAAAGTGGCTAATTCATATTGTATTGACAGTGACATCAACCAGACAAGACTATCACAAGATTCCGATTTTTCTATCAGCTCAGACAGTTTAAATTTAAGTTTAGAACTAGACGATTATTTCTTTACTCCAATAAAAGGGGGTGAAACACATAGTGAGCAAAAAGAAAATTTAAGTTATTACGAAGAGATCGTTGTCATGGCACAGGATGACCCGGCTGATATTAAACCGCAGGATACTAATACATCCACTGCCAATGCCTCTGCACCGAAATTTACCGAAGAAGAAGTCAAGGTTAAATTTAGGGACATGCGCCGAGAATTTACCACAAACTATGCTGCTGCAAATAAACCCAGAACTTTTGACGAAAAAACAATGAGCATCTCTAAATTTATCAAAACTTTTGATGATTATAAAGATCTAATCTCTCTGAGTAGAGAGAAAGTATTTAGCAGTTTTTTGACTTATCTCTCAGAGAGAGAAAAAGACAAAATTTACGCTCTCAAACTCACACCAAACCAAAAGGTCGATTGGGAGAGTGTAAAACCTGCAATTATTAGCGCGCTCACACCAAAAACTCAAAAAATGGCCACTAAAGTTGAACTTCGCAAATCGAAACAAGGCGAGGAGGAAACAGCTCTGGACTTCTTCGAAAGACTCGTCAAGTTAACAGACAAATACTACGACAGCGTTAACACCCCGAATCTCTCAGATGTTGAGAGAGACATTGAAAAGAAGATGAAAGATCGGTTACTTCGGGAAACTTTCCTGTACGGCCTCAAGACGCACGACTATCTGCAGACGTTTCTTGCCTGAAAGACGTCACGAACAGCAGCTGGCAGAAATCACCATGGAGCGAGAACTAGCACTCAAAGAAGCAATGCTAGCCCGACAGAAAGAAGACAAGGGTAGTATTGTCACACTACCCATCCCAGCTGTAGATCTAGCCAAGGGGAAACACACATGCCACCTGTACTCACCATAAAACCACCGGTGGAAACAACCAAGTCGAACGAGCGGAGTAATAACAACATGGACGCATGCTACTCATGTGGGAAATACGGTCATTTCGCCAGAGACTGCCCCTCAAAACAATCAAGAGGACCACCACCCTCACCGTGTAGAAAGTGTGGAGGTTGGCACTGGAATAATGAATGCCGGTCCTCAGAAGTACGCATCAAACAACACCAGCAGCCGTTCCAGCAGCGTAACAACACCCAACAGTGGAGAAACAACAACACTCGGAACTACAACAACCGTACTAACAACCGGGGTAACCAACGAAATAACTTCAACAGGGGTCCCAACAATAATTATAGGTCCGGGTGGAACAGAAATGCCGGTAATTTTAATCAGAAGCCCACAAACAGGGGTGAAGACAGATACGGCCCAAGACAAAACAACAATTACCAGCCCAACACAGGCAACTGGCAGTCTACTAACCCTAACCCTAACTACCAGCCCAACACAGGCAACTGGCAGTCTACTAGTAACCAGCAACCCAGACCAACCTGTTAACATGATGCAGCACCCAATCACTACACCCATGTCGCAAGTCACCATTGCAGAAGGCCCTGGAAACAGTGGATTCCCCGACCAGGAGAAGACCTACAACATGACCCTTGTGGAGAACATTTTCAACGAACAAAATTTAAACTAGAAAGGCCTCGGCCGTCACCGACCGGTCAGACAGAGGCTCTGCGCAGTAAACCAAAAATTCCATCGCGTGTTATGACTATTGCAGACAAGCAAACCACATCACTTTTTGCCACAGGCACAATTAATGGAGTACAAGTCAAATTCCTAATAGATAGTGGCGCTGTACTTAATTGCATGTCAAAATCGATTCTAGAAAAATTAAACTTACCACTAAGTAGTATACAGTATACAAATTATAAGTTAATAGGAGCCACGGGCCACAATTTGCGCGTCCTAGGAACTATCAAAGATATTCACCTTCAGCTTGGCCCACTTTATTTCATTTTAGATTTTATCGTCATTGATGAGATAATTGCACCCTTAGTACTAGGATCTAATTTCCTAGTAGATAATGCGTTAGTGGTCGACCTAGAAAACATGAACATTAGAAAAGGTTACCATACTGCCCCACTCATTATGCACAAAACCTCAGATTCCATCATATTAGTTAAATCTAACGATGACACCCATATTAGGTTCGGTGAAATGAATACGGTAAAATGCACATCATACGACACAAAATCACCTGATAACACCATATCACATGGAACATATGTATACACACCTAGCACCCTGTTCTGGCCTAGAGAAAATGACACACCCCCGTCGTGTATAGTTGATATAAAAGAGTCAGAGATCCCTATCACACTAGAAAACACAGACACTATGGCTGAGTATTTCTTTCCCGCTGGCACTATTTTCGGCTACTTAACACCGATAGAGAAAGCAATTAAAAACATCAGCGAACCCATAACACCTACTCAAAAATTAGCAAAGGTTATCAGAGAGTTAAGGATAGACAGTAATGATTATTTGACATTCGATCAGAAACGTTCAGTTAAAAACTTAATTAGTGAGTACTTAGACATATTCTCATCGCATAAATATGATATTGGTCTGACAAACGTCCTCGAAGCTGAAATTAATCTTAAAGATGATATACCAGTAGCATTGCCACCTAGAAGAATACCCATTCACTTGCTTCCACAGGTCCGTAAAGAGATACAGGCACTACTAGATATAGGCGTCATACAGCCATCTCAGTCTGCGTACAGTGCACCCACTGTCATTGTTAAGAAAAAGGATTCCGATGACGTCCGTATATGCACCGATTACAGACAGTTAAATGCTAAAACCGAGTCATTCACTTCTAGCATACCACCCCTTGATGTAGTTATCGCCCAAGTAGGAGGGAAGCAGTACTACTCTTCCCTAGATCTAACAAAAGGGTACATGAGTTTACGTATCAAGGAATCAGATAAACATAAGACAGCTTGGAATGTCCCTGGGGTAGGATTATTCGAACAGAATCGCCTTGGTTTTGGATTAAAAAATGCACCTAGCTATTTTTGTCAAGCAATCACCATGATCTTCAAACAACTACCCAATAACATCCAAGTTTATCTCGACGACATCCTCATAGGCACCAATTCTACTGATCACATGCTCAATAATTTAAAACAAGTATTTGATTGCATTAGGCAAGGAGGTCTGAAAATATCACCCACTAAGTGTTCACTTCTTGTAAAAAGGGTTAAATTTCTTGGTGCATGGTTAAGTGAAGAAGGATACGAAGCTGATAAAGAAAAAATTAAAGCTGTTAGAGAAATTCCGTTCCCTACTACTAAAAAGAAACTAATGAGTTTCTTAGGTGTCATTAATTGGTTCCGAAATTTATTGAAAAATTGTGCAACTGAAATTAAACCGCTTACCGACCTACTCACTGGCACTAGCTACAACATAAAACCTACACCTGAAGCCCAACAAGCTTTTGAGATGATCAAGCATAAATTAACGACAGTGCCAATTCTTGTCATGCCTGATATTGAAAAGAAGTTTTATATTTGGTGCGACGCAAGTTTTCAAGGCTTAGGTTGTGCAATTACACATAAGTTTAGCGACAAAGAAGGAAATGACGTGTTCAAACCAATTAGTTACGCGAGTAGAGTACTAACACCCGCTGAGCAAAAATGGCCTAGCTTCAAATTAGAAATGAGAGCCGTAATCTGGGCAATACAAAAATACGATCACCTGCTGTACGGAGCTAAAGAACCATTTGTTGTTTTCACTGATATGAAATCACTCACACAACCTGGCTATCTAAACAAGGCCACGTGTAGACTATTATTATCATGGGCTATTAAGTTATCCGAATATAATTTCATCTTAGAACATACACCTGGAAAAGACAATCAACTTGCAGATTGTTTGTCACGCAACCTACCGAATAAATCTGGTGATTTATGGGAGTATTGGGAAGAGACCATTAAAAAACAGGAAGAGTCACCTAAGATAGTAATTAGCTTAATTAAAGACGCCTTAAATTTACAACAGCAGGAGGAAAGTAACCCACTAGGAGAGCTAATCCAACTGTCAATAACCGACAGTAATGCCGAATTAGGTGCGTTTGATAATCCTATTCCATTAAAATTCCAAGACCATGAACCATTGTACCAGGCACAAATAAAAGATGAAACACTATCTAAAGTTAGATCATGGCTAGTTAACAATGAACGACCAGCACAACCAGCGGATTCAAACTTTTCAAGGGAATTGAAAATTTATTACAATAAGTTTGCACGGCTTACACTCACCGAACAGAGCCTCATTGCAATTAAATATATGAGTAATTCATCAGGTAAATTTCGTTGCCTCCTTTGCACCCCAGAGAGCATGAAACAAGACATTTTGGAACTAAAGCATGATAAATCTAGTCATGCGGGTATACTTAAGACTAAAAGAGCTATCTTGCTGAAATTTTGGTGGCCTAGTATGACGGAACAAATTACATTGCATGTAAAAGCTTGTGAAGAGTGTTTCTTCCACAATAAAGGGTTCCATAAGAAACCTAAAATGGTAATGAAACTGTATGAGCAGCGAAATGTGCCTAATTATCGATGCTACATCGATACAATGGGGCCAATAACAAAAGATTCAGGCACCACCAAACATATATTTCTAGCTACTTGTGCATTCACTAAGTACGTAACGGGCGCAGTAGTACCTGATATCAAAGCTCCAACACTTGCTAGAACATTTATGTTGTCTCATGTTTTACCATTTGGGGTCCCAGAACAAGTCTTGAGTGATCAAGGTTCGTCAATTGATGGGGCGGAGTTTATCCAAAACTTCTATGCTCTCATGGGGATAACAAAAATTAGAACAACACCATATCACCCGGCCACAAACTTAGTAGAGAGAGTGAATAAAACTCTCAAGGCAATCATAGCTAAATTAGCACACAATAGCCCAAATCAGTGGGAAAAGTACCTACCCATTGCCATATCAGCATATAACGGCACAATGCATCAGGCCACCGGTTACACTCCTAACTATCTCTTCTTTGGAAGGGAGTTGAGAGCACCCAATGATCTCATCTATGAGACAACGTCTACAAATTTCTATAGGAATGAATCACATTACGCTCATGAATTGTATTGGAAAATGAGGGGAGTATATTGCCAAGTTCAGCAGAGCCTCAAGAAACAGCAAGCACAAGCCAAGAAGTTGTATGATAGATCAGCAAAAATTACAAAATATTGTGTAGGAGATTACGTAGCCATCCTTGTTCCACTACCACCCAAGGAAATGGCAAACAATAAGTTCAAGTCACGATTCAAAGCACTCTACCAAATCGAAAAAATCATCTCAGATCATAATTACCTCATTAAACATGTTGAATCAGGTAAACAGAAAGTAGTTCATCATGACCTCATGAAATATGTTCCTGAAAAACTAGCTAACAAATTGACACATGACGAAATCACCGAAGTAGTCGAGGAACAACCAATCCATATTCATTCAGACAGCGATGACGAACCTGAAATGCTACCACGTCAGACACGTTCACAAACACAGAAATTAAATAATGAGATATCAGCACAGCCAGTTCAGAAAAGCACAGAAACCACGTACACGAGCGTAGTACCACCATTGCAAATTAGTGCACCACCACTCAGGAGATCAAATAGAAAACTCAAGTTGCCTCCATATCTCAATGATTATGACACATCAGGACCAAGGTAATTAGCGAGTCAAACTAGATTCACATTGTCAGGTTAGACACAGCCCACTGAAACAAACAGATGAAATCACTCAACACGATTTAGTACCAGAGTACAAGAGTTAAGAAAACAGCGTTATCACAGAAGCAGGATCATTAGGTGCACCATCATACATCAAAGCCAAGACAGTCACAGGTACCAATACACAGCATCTGGAAAGGTCGACCACATAGAAAAGTTGTAAAGTGACCCAATTTCGGACGAACTGATCACTCGACTGACATAGGAAACAAACTCACACAACCAAACTATGTTTTTCAGATGCAGGGCATAACAACAATCGTGGTTATGACCCTAGTTGCCAGTATGGCAAGTGGTACCGCTATGATATGCGATAGTAGAACTACCAAACAATTGTTCAAAATTCCGACCTCGTTTGAATGTAATAGCATAGACAACCCGACAGTTTATAACGTCACTCTTTGGAAGAAAAACATCAAAGAATATAGGTAGCAGCCAAGTCAATAAAAGTCACAGAGAAGACATGCAAAGTTTCAAATAATTTCTTTGGGTCTAAAGAGACCACCAAGTCGAGCAAAAAAATATACTGGCCAGAAAATAAGTACCGAGACCACCTAACTCACTCCACATGTGAGGACTTGACTGGCGCACGTACAACACACACAGGGCACCTTGAACCCAAATGTGAATCCCAATGGCTGAAAACCAAAGTTAATAAAGTTATAGAGTGTGTGATCCGAGAAGGATATGTGACCAAAACTCACGGAGGAGACACCATATCAAATCTAGGAGACATGACAAAATGTGCTAAAAATTATGAAAAGGGCTACTGTATAACTAGTAATAACGAGGCGATTATTTATCAACCCGAACTAAAAGTCAAGGAAGAGTACACTTTAATGGGTAATTACCCTGCAATCTTTCTAAGCACTCATCTTATGATTGGTGAGATAGGATTTAGTACGGATCTCAAAGAAGACCCTATATTAGACAAAATTTACCTACGGAATGGATTCAAAATTAAAGTAAGTAAACGAAGTGAAAAACCTAAAAGTCTAGCATCAGAAAAAACTCTGACAATTGAGGCAGTCAGAGAGGAACTCTTGACTAAACTTAACTTTCTTTCTGACCGAGTGTCACAAAAAACACAAAAATTTGCTAATCTATGTGAAGCGATTCAATTGACCATCAACGTTACAAAAACGTTGGCACCAAATAATCCGACTGCTTACGCACGAAGTATGTTAGGCAATAAATACATCATAGCACAGAGCGATCATATCACCGGCAATCTACTGCAGGTCACACCATGTAGACCCATAACTAATGTCGAGTTTAGGATTACGAATGAATGCTTTCACGACGTCCCTATTAATTACCAATTAGAGCCTTCAACCAACAAAATAGCAGGATTTCTAGACCCACAAACAAACATTATCAATCACCAATCACCAAGGACAAATTGCACAAACCCAGTGAGTAGATTCCTAGAACTCAATGGCGAAACATACAACTATCAGCCAGGTACTACACCACACATAATCAGCACTGAAGATGCACTGGAAATACCGATATTCAAAACCCACACACTCGATGATCTGTTCCACTTCCCTGACGAATTCATCTACGACAAAACTGATATAATACACACAGACCCAGCTAAAGCCGCCTTAGAATACCTAGACAATAGACTCAGTGATATAGAAAATAATCAACAAAACAATCTAGATGGACCAGAGACAATCATACCAGGCTTCAGCAGCACAGCATGGCACCATATATTAGATGGAACCCTACTCTGGATCACCAGAGTTGGAGCCACATGTGGTCTAATTTGGGCAATTAAACAACTAAATTTTAGAAAAATTGGCAAGGCAGTTAGTAAAGTTAAAATAACGATAGGTGGTACAGAACCGACTAGACGACCTAGTAGACAGCGACATACTAGGCGTAACAACCGATTTTTTCCAGAGAACTCTAGACAAACCGATAACGATGAGATGGACTCCGTTAATTATACTCCTTTTATGCATTAATTTGCACAGGACTCTTGAAAACCAGCATTCCCAGTTCGAACTACAGCTGGATCCCATTGTTTTAAAAGACATTGGGGTAGTGCTTAAACCCCAAGGCTATGTTGCCGCAGGGGCAGAAAGCATTTTTGCATCGGTCTTTTTGTCCGTAGACATACCCGACCCAACTAGTTTCCAATGTAGTGAACAACCAGACGATGACATAAACCTCAGCTATTGTAGACCAGATTATGCATGGTTAGTAGACGCATCAGTTAGATACCCGAGATATGTAGCAAATTTCCATTTACTCACGCCAAATATGGCTGAAAACGTTAAAAAATGTATGAAAAGTTGCTTCGAACAGGCCTGTGCAATAGCCCTCATAGAACCGTCGAACGATGGAAAGTGCGAGGTGAGAAGCTTGAAAAAAGACACCCTTTTTGGCAATACCGAACTACACCATGTTTGGAAAGAAGTTGAGGGCTTGAAAAAAAGTGTAACTATTGATCTCCATGCGCTCAAACCCGAACTTCGACGAATGTGTAAAGGCTATCTAGAAATACCCCAAACACCACTAGCAAAGTTCTTCACCGAAGAAACACAAAAAGAAATTGACGAAATTTGGAAAACATCACACAAACAATACTCTAATTTGGTCACAGCTTATCAATTACATAAGGAAGATAATGACACGTCCATCGCACAACCAGGCACTAGAGAAAAGCGATTAATTGGAGTTGTGCTGGCAGCAGTAGGGATACCAGCCCTTCTAGGACTTGGTGCAACTATGTATGAAGCCGCACAAACTAGGAAATACGTTAAAAAACTTGACCAACAATTTAGGGAATTTGCAGAAGGTAATACCGCCTTCCTTGCTGAACAAGTTAAGTTCAACAAGGAAGTAATCGAAATTTATAAAGTTCTAGAGGAAGAAATTGATAGCATCAAATGTAACATCGATACTGTCGCCTACCAAATAGTTAAAGAAAGACAAATTTTAAAGTGGAAACATCAAATTAGAACAATTTTGGCCGGCGTACTAAAATCAGAGTTAACAATGGGAGTACTCCCCGAAGTACTCACGCTAGAACACATAAAAGAGTTAGTAAGGGATGAAATTTTTGACGGGACAATATATCAGGAAAAACCTGAAAGTATCCTAACACAGGGAAAACTGACTTTGGTGGGTATGGCCAAAACTAATGTAGCGTTCAAATTTCACTTTGTACTCACGGCACCTGGATTACGCCAATCATCAATCTACAATCGATATTCAGTAGAACAAGTTGGGTTCAAAAATAACCACACATGTGTACAACTTGACTTACCACAAGAAGTATACATGGTGAGGGACCAATTTTACCAAATAATCAACGACAACTGTTATAGTAGGTCCAACAGTCTCAAACTTTGTAGCAGACCATCTAGTGACAAGTCAACCAAAGAACACGTGACAGTCCCATGCCTCAATAAAGAGCGAGACTGTGAAATTAGACTGACGAGCTGTACAGACAAAGCTAGTTTTACAACGGCAGGTGTCCTTATATTTAGTGAAAATGAAGTAAGCGCCATGAGAACATCAAGCACATTAACAACTTTGGATAAAGTCCCAATGGGAAAACATGGCACCGGATTCCTTCCATGGGAAACATACAGCATGGTAGTGTTGGGCAATCGGGTGTTACAATCGATATATGAACCGACGATACACATCAACATGAAAATGCCCGATGTTATCCCATGGGAAGAATTCGTTTCGAGAACAGCTAGTGAGATAAAACGGAAAAATGTCAGCAACCTTGTAAAAATAACTGAAAGTCAGGAATCCATCTTAAGCACTATAATAGAATCATTGGAGGAGTATGGAGAGATTGATATTAAAGACAGCCTGCTAGATCAACTACTGAAGTGGTCAGGACTAGCAGCAATCATATTATGCTTCCTCACAGTTATTGCCATCATAATAGCAAGACAGTGCTATCGTGCGAGGAAGTATAAAGAGCAACTAGTACGTTCAGTAGCAGTTAGACCGCACCCACGCCCACCTAGCACGTCATCTACAATAAGACACCTTCCCATGCAAAATTTTAGTGAGGAGAGAGAAACATCTAGAGAGAGGGTACTACCACCCACACCAAGCGCCTCTGCTCCACCAAACACCGACACATATCAAAGCATGCCCGATCTAACACACAGAGTGAGATTTGCCAATAGAATAAACGAACACACCCTTCCTAAACCGTCTAGAACACCACCGGCACCCCCAGCAAAAAAGATGAAGTTGACAGACAACATCTTGTACGAAGAACTAAATGATCAATTAGGCGACCTAGCACAGGAACAAGAAGAACATTTAGCTCCCCGAACATTTTACACATGAGAGAGACAGGGAGACAATCATCATCACAACTCAGATCAAGAAGCGCAACAACACTAAATCGGCCGGATCGATCACTATCGCAAATAATGCAGAGTGAACTATAGATAAATTGATGCCATGTTTGACCAGCTGCTATTATATCTAATACTGAACAGGTGGTCGGGAAGCGAAACTCGATATCCTAATGGACCGAGCTTCATTCACAGCCATTTCATAGCTCTTTCCTTTCACTTGCTATTGCACTTGTAAAACATGCCTAAGTCACGAACCACAAGAACTTTCTCGTCCTATGAGCTATGTGGTATAGCCACATTTTTTTGGTATATCTATGGTGGCAGTGCACGGTTCGACCGTACTCTGCTGACACCGGAGATGTTGGCTCATATAGTCCGGACTGTTGTGCTCTCTCCGGATGCTAACAGTGGGGAGCGGGTGAAGAAAGCCTGAGAAACTTTTGGTATAACAGAACTTGGAATTATATGGCGCCTGATGATGGAAACTCATGGACCCGGTTCAATACCTTGTTCGATAGTAAGCCCCATTCACGGCGGTTATACTATCGGCAAGAGCTGCTAATTAATTTGCCATTCTAATTGTAAGTTGCCTTAGTAATAGTAATTGTACTTAATTTTCTGGAAATATGTGATGCCATATTTGGCCAAATAAAAAGAAAAAAAAAAAAGAGAAAAAATTTAAATACATTTAAAAAGAATTTTAAAAATATTCAAAATTTGAAAAAAAAATCAGTCTTAAAATCATAGAACAATAACTAGTAGGAAAACTCGATGTGAGATTAGCGAATAATTTAGGCCACACCTGACAATGACGAACTAGAAAGTCACACCAACATGACAAAAAAGGGGGGGGGGGGGGGGGGGGGGGGGGGGGGGGGGGGCCCCCCCCCCCCCCCCCCCCCAGGAGGGGATTTTTTCCCCAGGGAGTTCGGTTCCCAGTCCCCTCCCGAGTTTTAGTCCTCTTCAACTCCGGGAATGTGGTGGGTTTAGCAATGAGGGGGCCCCTTTTCCCAAATACTCCCCTTACAAGGGGTTGTCATGGAGATTGGGTTCCCTTTATGGAAGACTACCCAACTTTGCATCTGTATCGTCTTACAGTCCGCGGGGAGTTTATTGGGGAACTCTCTTCCTCTCTCGAACCCATTCTCTCTCTCCCTATATTTTCTCTCTTCTTCTCCCCTCCCCCTTTCCCCTTTTTAGACTGACAGTACAACACGGCGGGTGTTTACTTCCTCAACCCCCACCCTGACAGGAGGGGGGAGAGGGGGCGAGGTACTTTCATGGGGGAAATTTGGGGAATTTTAATAGCGGCCAGTCCCCCACTACCAGGATTCGACTAATTTTTGTGGGTTTTCAGAGAACGTTTTTGGTGTGGTAAACGGTGTGGGTTTTGGCATTTTTTAAAATCTTTACTGTGGATATTTACCTCGGTGTAGGGTTTTCATGCAAGTTTCAAAAATTCAAACAAATGTGCACCCCATATTGGAAAACCCTCTTTTTTTATCGTTTCCCTGCATAACTTTTTGGTATTCTCAATTCCCCATTTTGCAGTTTTATTTTCTCTACTTTCCCTCCCTCTTTAAAGCTCTCTTCCTAATTCCTGTGTTCCCACGATCAACAGAGCACTGCTTTAGACAGTATACGCACATGTCTCAGACGGCAATGAAGCTTTACGTTATACATTTTATTTCCCTTTTTTTCTCTGTTTTTCCGGGTTTTTATTTTTTCCCCCTCCTCCTCTTTCCCCTTTTTTTTTCCTTTCCCCCCCCTCTCCCCCTCTGTCATTTTCTCCCTTTCCATTTTATTTATCATTTTTTTCCCTTAAAAATGTGTCATGTCCCCAAAAAAGCGCTCTGTGATCTTCATTTCGGGGGGGGGGGGGGGGGGGGGGTTCAGTCATCTACAAAATTTTCCTCCAGTTTACCCTTTTCCCTCCTAATATTTCCCAAAAATCTCTTATTCCCCCCCCTCCTGTCAAGTGTCCTTTTTTTCTCCCCCCACAAGGTTTGGGGAAAATAAACCCAGGGGAGGTGGGAAAACAGGGCAGTTGGACGCCCTGTAATAGGGCATGCCAGCTTGCAGCACTTAGCTAGACCACACCGTGTTATAATACAGGCCGGGGGGGGGGGAGTCAATATATATGAAGTGCAGGCCGTTTTCACCAGCCTTCCCCGATTTTCTTCTGAAAAGCGACAAGAATTTAGGCAATATATGTCTTTTCAGTCATCCCCGCCCCCGAGTCCTTTTTAACCCAAAAAACCCCTCCCCAGCCCCAGCCGCCTTTTTATTTCAATTCCACCCCACCCCACCCACCCCACCCTCCGTTGGGTACCCCCCTCCCCCCCCCCAGTGGGGTATTTGGCCCCTTTTTTGGGGTTGGGCCGGGTTTGGGGGGGAAAAAAATTGGGGCGTGGGAATCAACCCCGAATTTTAGAAACAGACCTTCCTGACGCTACGGTGGTATATTACATTTTCCACAACACCCATTGAAATCAAGTGGGAGGGAAAAAAAAGGGAGAGAATAAAATGGAGGGATTATAAGACTGGAAGCTGGGAACTGGGGAGAACTTGTTATCTTGCTAGATTCTGAGTGTATTGCCCTCGGGCTAGTGTGTGGCGTGTAACTTCATTGTTTGCACGCATGACTGGGAGAGATAAGGGAGGGAGAGAGAGAGAGAGAGTGGAGAGGCCAGAGAAGGATGGTGTGAAGTGCCGAGTAATTACCCCGTCTCTCTCGCTCATCTTCCTCCCAAAGTTCAGTCTACTAAACATTATGTTGCAGCCCTCTGACCAGACTGCACACATGCTATGCCAACAGTCAAATAATACGGCGGGGGGGGGGGGGGTATATCGGGGGAGTGCGGCATGTGTCTCTGCCCCCAGCGATGCCATAGAGCCACAGGCATCGGTATCCGGTAGAGACAGGTACAGCTGGCCGATAGAGAGGGAGGGAAGAGAGTAAAATGCGAGGGCTAGAGAGAGAGAGAGCGAGAGAGAGAGAGAGAGAGAGAGAGAGAGAGAGAGAGAGAGAGAGAGAAAGAGAGTCTGTGAGTCGAGTGAGTAGAAAGATAGAGAGGAGATGGTGGAGGAGGAAGAGGTAATAATAGTTAGAGGGCGTGTGCTGTGGCAGCGGTTTAATAAAAAGACAAGAGGGTGGGGCAAATCCCTAGGGGTTGGGAAAGTAACCTATCCCGTACCAGTCACCACACCAATCACCAACTTTCTCTCTCTCTCCTCTCTTCTTCTCAATGTCAGCATCCTCATGGCAGGTCGCATCTCACTCTCTCATCCTCTCCTCTCCGGGAATCTCTCTCTCGTCCCTCTGCTCTCTCTCATCTCTCTCTCGTCTCTCTCTCTCATCTCTTCTCTCGGTCTCTCGATCTCGATCGTCTCTTCTCTCCTCTCACTCTTCTCGTTTCGTTCTTCTCCAATCTCTCTCTCTCTCTCTCTCTCTCTCTCTCTCTCTCTCTCTCTCTCTCTCCTCTCTCTCTATCTGGCGATATACCAATGGAAGCGTGTGCTGGCACACAGGATGCAGGGTTTCCCGATTGTCATATCAAAGATAGTGAAAGAGAGGGGTAGAGATATGGAGAGAAAGAGAGAGATATACTTTATCATATAGAGAGATGTGGAGAGATAAAGAAGGGAGATTGGTGTTTGAGAATGTGTGTGAGACCCGGTACCATGGCTTCGAACCTAATTGCGTAAAACGAGGCTTCTCCCCGGGGGTCAAAACTCCACCCTTCATGCCCTTTGTGAAAATAAACTGGCAAAGGCCCTCATTCTCCCTTTTCAACCGCCTAACCATTCCCAGCCACTAAACTTTCAACGTTGTAACATCACTGATTCATAGACCTTACTCCCACCTATCCTTGCCTCTATCTTCCATAACCATGATAACCATTGCATGATAAGTGATAACCATGATAACCCATGGTAACCCCAGGTGACTACGTGTTCCGCGATGAGAAGCTGCTATCCCGAGTGCCCCAGATGTGGCTAATACTTGCTGCGATAGTCCTAGTTCTCAACTTACCCACCTTCCTGCTGGGAGAGGTTGAAAAGGAAGAAGGGGAAGAGGAGGATAGGACACTGATAAAAACAGAGCGGCTTGATTCTAAATCAAAAGCAATAGGTTAGAATCAAACTAATTTATTAGCGAGATAAAACCGTAGTTGTACAGGGTGTCCCACTGTCTTTGCGTGACCTGAGATTTTGGGTCATGACCGGGCTCCATTAAACTAACCAAAACTCATCGAAAAATTGGTCAAAATGGTTCTAACAAAAACCAGTGTTCTAGAGAATTGTCTGGCGAACATTTTAGTTGCAAGATTGACTTTCCAAGTCTTACCAATCGTCAGATATATCGCACTATGTGGTCAAAACGCGCGTTTGTCCGATAGAGATCACCCGTTTTTCTGCGTTTTTCGCGATTTTGTTAGCCACTTTAGGGGTGCTTGCACGCTTGCGTGTGCCATCTAACACCCTGAAAGATGCTTTACACATTTAGGTAATCGCTTGAAGTTTATTTTGATACCCATAACATGGCTGAATATGCGGTAGGTTTTTGACAGGACGGTATCAAAGTTCGCCCTATAGCCCAAAAACAGCCTTCTTATCAAAGCGCAGACTAGTTTTTGGTATCAGAAGGAAGCTAAGAGGCTAAGCATGCCTCTAAGCATCGAAATTAAGCACCGGTCCTATGCGGTCATGTCTTTTTTTGCAGTTATTATGCCAACATTTGCCCTTGTCAGCGCAAATCTGTGGTTTTCAGAGAGGATTTTGCCGCGCGCGCTAACTGCTCGCAACTCCAACTTTCCTTACCTCTACTGCAGGGGTCTACATCGAATTCGGGCGTCAAGTGCTGGAGCTTTTTACCTGGGCCTGGGAGGGGTGGGAGCTGTTAGAAATGGGCGGGGCCGGGGAGGGGTGGTACACTAGAATAACACTGCGGGTTGTTATGATCTAAAAATTTTGCGGGGATCTAGCTAGGCAATATGCGGGGCAGTGTAATGTGTATAATAATACCTCGTGGTAGAAGGTATATGTTATTTAGGTTGCTAACAAGGCTCTGTTCTGGGGTCCATCCATTTCTAATAGCATCATCTATCATAGTCACAGACACACAATGTATACCTAGGACGGGAGGGAGGTGGTTAGTAGTGGTTAAACTGTCGTGGGAGTGATTAGTTAGTTCTACAACGTGGGAGTTGCAGAGTGTCTAGTTCATCAGACATCATTGGAGTACATTGTTGTTCTTGTATTGTCTAGCCCTCGACACCCAGTGCAGTGGTGCTCGATTGAAAATCTTAACTCTATCGAAATATTTTGAACGGTAAGAAATTGCGATTCGGGGAAATTTCTCGCTTAGAAAATACGATTCGAGAAAATTTTCTCGGTAAGAAATTGCGATTCGGGGAAATTTCTCGCTTAGAAAATACGATTCGAGAAAATTTTCTCGGTAAGAAATTGCGATTCGGGGAAATTTCTCGCTTAGAAAATACGATTCGAGAAAATTTTCTCGGTAAGAAATTGCGATTCGGGGAAATTTCTCGCTTAGAAAATACGATTCGGGGAAATTTCTCGCTTAGAAAATACGATTCGAGAAAATTTTCTCGCTAAGAAATTGCGATTCGGGGAAATTTCTCGCTTAGAAAATACGATTCGAGAAAATTTTCTCGGTAAGAAATTGCGATTCGGGGAAATTTCTCGCTTAGAAAATACGATTCGAGAAAATTTTCTCGCTAAGAAATTGCGATTCGGGGAAATTTCTCGCTTAGAAAATACGATTCGAGAAAATTTTCTCGCTAAGAAATTGCGATTCGGGGAAATTTCTCGCTTAGAAAATACGATTCGAGAAAATTTTCTCGGTAAGAAATTGCGATTCGGGGAAATTTCTCGCTTAGAAAATACGATTCGGGGAAATTTCTCGCTTAGAAAATACGATTCGAGAAAATTTTCTCGGTAAGAAATTGCGATTCGTGGAAATTTCTCGCTTAGAAAATACGATTCGAGAAAATTTTCTCGCTAAGAAATTGCGATTCGGGGAAATTTCTCGCTTAGAAAATACGATTCGAGAAAATTTTCTCGGTAAGAAATTGCGATTCGGGGAAATTTCTCGCTTAGAAAATACGATTCGAGAAAATTTTCTCGGTAAGAAATTGCGATTCGGGGAAATTTCTCGCTTAGAAAATACGATTCGAGAAAATTTTCTCGGTAAGAAATTGCGATTCGGGGAAATTTCTCGCTTAGAAAATACGATTCGGGGAAATTTCTCGCTTAGAAAATACGATTCGAGAAAATTTTCTCGCTAAGAAATTGCGATTCGGGGAAATTTCTCGCTTAGAAAATACGATTCGAGAAAATTTTCTCGGCTAAGAAATTGCGATTCGGGGAAATTTCTCGCTTAGAAAATACGATTCGAGAAAATTTTCTCGCTAAGAAATTGCGATTCGGGGAAATTTCTCGCTTAGAAAATACGATTCGAGAAAATTTTCTCGCTAAGAAATTGCGATTCGGGGAAATTTCTCGCTTAGAAAATACGATTCGAGAAAATTTTCTCGCTAAGAAATTGCGATTCGGGGAAATTTCTCGCTTAGAAAATACGATTCGAGAAAATTTTCTCGCTAAGAAATTGCGATTCGGGGAAATTTCTCGCTTAGAAAATACGATTCGAGAAAATTTTCTCGCTAAGAAATTGCGATTCGGGGAAATTTCTCGCTTAGAAAATACGATTCGAGAAAATTTTCTCGCTAAGAAATTGCGATTCGGGGAAATTTCTCGCTTAGAAAATACGATTCGAGAAAATTTTCTCGGTAAGAAATTGCGATTCGGGGAAATTTCTCGCTTAGAAAATACGATTCGGGAAAATTTTCTCGGTAAGAAATTGCGATTCGGGGAAATTTCTCGCTTAGAAAATACGATTCGGGGAAATTTCTCGCTTAGAAAATACGATTCGAGAAAATTTTCTCGCTAAGAAATTGCGATTCGGGGAAATTTCTCGCTTAGAAAATACGATTCGAGAAAATTTTCTCGGTAAGAAATTGCGATTCGGGGAAATTTCTCGCTTAGAAAATACGATTCGGGGAAATTTCTCGCTTAGAAAATACGATTCGAGAAAATTTTCTCGCTAAGAAATTGCGATTCGGGGAAATTTCTCGCTTAGAAAATACGATTTTTTTGTATGAGGAAAGCCCTGTTTTTTTCCCGTACAAACATACAAGAAATAGGTTGGAACCCCCCCCCCCCCCCCCCCCCCCCGGTTTACCTGCTTACATTTATAGGTCCGTTAGAACAGTGCCCTCCAAAGTATCAGCCGCTGAGTGTTAAATGTTTACGTCCAAGAAAACTGAATTGTTGCATTAGTAGATGAGCCCACTCACGTTACCAGTCACAAAAATGTGGCTGGCTCGGTCGTTTGTGTTTGATCCCGATAAGCGTTTAAGCTCACATCCTGATAAATTGTTTGTTATTACAACTTGTAAGGGCCAGGGGGCATTTTAGAAAGGTGATGAGTTTTCTCAGTGCAGAATATGTGGATGAGGTTATTCGATAGATAAACTTTCAATCCTTCTGTGTTTCCTAATCACTTACAATAATCAAACCTCGATAACATAATACAGGGTGTTCATGTGGGAAACTTCATACTTGGACTATTCTATACCCTCATTCAAGGTTCCTGGTGTTTCCGGAGTTTTTTTTTCGTACAAACATACAAGAATAGGTTGGAACCCCCCCCCCCCCCCCCCCCCCCCGGTTTACCTGCTTACATTTAATGTCCGTTAGAACGTGCCCTCCAAAGTATCAGCCGCTGAGTGTTAAGTGTTTACGTCCAAGAAAACTGAATTGTTGCATTAGTAGATGAGCCCACTCACGTTACCAGTCACAAAAATGTGGCTGGCTCGGTCGTTGTGATCCCGAGACGACGTTTAAGCTCAACTCCTGAGAAATTGTTGTATTACAACTTGTAAGGGCCAGGGGGCATTTTAGAAAGGTGATGGAGTTTTCTCAGTGCAGAATATGTGGATGAGGTTATTCGATAGATAAACTTTCAATCCTTCTGTGTTTCCTAATCACTTACAATAATCAAACCTCGATAACATAATACAGGGTGTTCATGTGGGAAACTTCATACTTGGACTATTCTATACCCTCATTCAAGGTTCCTGGTGTTTCCGGAGCTCTACTACCCCCGGAAGTGTGTTTAGCATCAAAACTACCAGAAGGAATTTTTTGCTGGTGATGAGACTTTGCAAAAAATTCCTTCTGGTGGTTTTGATGCCAAAAATACACTTCCAGGGGTAGTAGAGCTCCGGAAACACTAGGAACCTTGAATGAGGGTAAGGAATAGTCCATGTATGAAGCCCAACACTTGTAAAGAATAGATCCCACATGAACACCCTGTATTACTACGCTATCCAAGATTAATTTGAGGGTGATTACGATAACAGTGTTTCTTTCTTAATCACTTGCAATAATCAAACTTCAATAACGTGTCGTAAACACGCCATCCAAACTTGATTTGAAAGTGACTTAGAACTTAGAAACCAGTGTTTTTATCACTTACCAAAATCAAAAATTGATAACGTCTCTAAAATGTGTACTAAACAGTATGTGATTTAAATTGATTGAAATTGGTATCCTTAATTTTAAAGTAGAAATGCCTGGCGTGGTAGTGAGGACACGTGCAGATGTCGGGGTTGTCTTCTTGACTAGTTAACAAATTGTGATCAAACGGTACATGATATACCAATCTTAATCAATTAAAATCACATACAGTACGTTATCAAAGGTTGATTAGCATGTGACAAAACACTCTGAATGACAGGACACTTCATTTATTAGTGCTTGCTAGATTGGCGGATACAAAGGCGGACAAATAATTTACTACAGGGTGTCCCATATATTCTGTGGGTCGGTTGGCGAGATGTCACGCAAAAACGGTGAATTAAACCAGCACACTCCCGTAGTTTGTTTTCACACAACTATCACCGTTTTTGCGTGACATCTCGCCAACCGGCCCACAGAATATATGGGACACCCTGTATATTATGTCGCTAATCTAACATGCACAAATAGTTCGTCACGTGTCATCTTTTGGTTGAGCAGAAAACGACCATGATACTGTTATAGTATTACTGTACCGAACTAAAACGAACATATTGAATTGAAGTGCCTCTCTAGTTTTAAGAAGTTTGTAGGAGTGTGTGAAGGCTTAGTAATACAATACAATAAGATCGTTTTATCGGTATAGGTCAGGATTTTTGTTTACGAGTCAGAGACAACTGGGACAGTTTGACTGAACAAATAAGCAGCTTCTGGAATAGAAGGATCCAGCAAATGCTTGTTACCGTGTGATTTGGGCAGTGGCACCAAAGACTTCAAAAACAGATTAGCCCGTAATTGCAGATGCCTGAATGTGTCGAGAAGGTTTTTTCGGGTAGAACCTCTCCAGGAGTTGAATTTCCTGGTGTTGCGGGCACCCTGCTGTTGAGCTTCGATAGCTTCCTCAGAGAATCTGATCAAGCCATAACCATCGTTGGCTTTAATCCACTCCCAGCTGTGATCTAGTACAGGGTGAAGGGTGTTAGTCATACGGAACCATGGCATCTCGTCAATTATAAATCGTCGAGTAACGCGACACAGTCGTTCAAACTTATCAGGGTCGACACGAATGTTAGACCCAAGAACAGCAAGGATGACCCAAAGTTTTCGCATAAGTAGGGCCATTCTAGAGGCGACTTCCCTGTTTGTCATCAGAACACACACTTCAGCTCCACGAAGAAGAAATTCTTTCGCGGCTTTGCCAACCATTCCATCACCTGTCTGGCTGTATCCGATCTGCAGAATACTCAATCTCAGGTATTTGTACACCTTGTTACAAAACAGTGATTTGTGTTCATTATACAGTACTCTCTGTGTTTTACTTATCTGTGTTTTGTAAGTTCTACCAGATACACCAAAAGCTTCAGCAATCACAATATGGTTCAGAACTGATCTGGCGATGTTGATGAACGCGTGGAGAACAACAGTACGATCTGGGAGTGCGATTGGTTGTGCAGTAAAACCTAGCCTTTCACGACTGGTAATTTCCAAGTCGATTTCACCCTCCGTTGTAGTGAACTTTTTGGCTTCTGAAGATAGAACGTCAATAGTGGTGTATTTACGCTTAACGGGCGCAAGACAAGTCGAAACAGAATGGGCTTCGTCAACTGTCATGTCACAATAGTTACAAAAGGAACCACCACGCCCTGTCATGATAGTTCTAACTTTACCATCGAGCATACAACGTTCAATCTTAGGCGTTACCCTGATAGCCCTGTTACCAATCTGGAAATCAAAAGAATCCTGGTCTACAGGATATCGCTCCACGAGATGTTGTACCAGTTCATAGCACTCTGTAGCAGCGATCAGACACAGTGGTTGTAGGGTATCACGACTGTTCTCTGTTTCGTTTCTCCAGATCACGTCTCCAGTATCACTATCGGTCAAACTGAGGGGAACAAAACCCATTAGTTCTAGGTGAGACAGCCTATTACCGTCTTCAAATAGTGAAGCCACCTCAGTATCCCGAATTTCGGGTTGGGAACCTGCTCCATCAAACCCATCTTTTACCTGCAAACTCACCCGTTTGGTTTGTGGTGGTATCAAACCCAGCTGGCTAAACTGCTCCATTACGTATGAAAGAGCATCTTGATATTTAACATAGACACCCAAATACTTTTCGCCACCACCGATTGATGCTGGCTTAACAAAACTCACCGGTGCTTTCGAAAGAATTACCTTTTTCCTCCTTAGAATAGTCGAAATAGAAGGTATGGAGATATTGGTATTCATTTCTAGACCAGAAGAGAAGAGTGCTAGTTTAGCACAACTCATTCTAGTCAGAGTCATCAGGGACAAGATCACATCAATAGGTAACCTGTTCGAGTGAAGGGGCTTTCCCTCTGCTATAAGCTTAGAAAACGATTTCAAGTCGATGTTAGAATTAGGCAAAGCCAATGGCAGAAACTTGGCAACAACCTTTTCAGGAAGAACTTGACCGTTTTTACCACTGTTTTTGGGATCTTGTATGTACTTCTCTAGTTCAGATGCAAGAATTCTCGCTCCAAAATCCTCTCGATAGTGCCTTTGTGATTTGCTTAGCTCATCATAAGGTTTGCGGAGGTTTGAGGTACCTGAGGAAACGGGAGTTTTAGGTGTTGTGCTTGTAGAACTAGAAACAAACACGCCATACTCCCCCAAGGTAATAGCTGTTTTAGAAGCAAGTTCCTCAACTTTTCCTTTGTATTTCTTTGCACTACGGATAGTTGTCAGGACATGATCAAATTTCCGTTTCAAACTCTTCTTCTGTATAGCAGGTGACTCACCAAAACTGAACCCTCTCACCTCAAGCGATCCAATGAATATATCGGATACAGGCACCTTACTCAGGGCTAACTGGTCTTCCATCTTTGCATGGATCTGTCCAAACGTCAGCACTTCCCCATCACCGACATCAACAGACGGAGTCGTGGGTGCAGGTGTCGCGGTCGGTTCAGTAGAGTACACCTGTGGGGGAGATGGGCCAGCAGATTCTGCTAATTTCTTCTCGAGCTGTGATATTTTCTCATGCAATGAAGCAATCTCAATATCTTTCTCGGAGCAGACAGAACATTCACTAGCTATCATTTCTGTCTGCGTGCTCTGATTAGTAAGTGAAGTATCACTAGGAAATGATAATTTTGCATACTTCACAGACCCACCTACTAGTGTCCTCGGCCTAATTGGCGTGACAAAAGAACCACGCTGTGGGGTGGTGTCCACTGGAATGTCAGGAGTCCTGATAACTGAGGGGGATGCATCAGAAGCAACTTCTACGGAATTTGCAGGAGTATCAAAATTAGTAGAATCCTCGCCCTCCTGCTCCTCTACTAGTTCTTCGATCGGTTCATCACAATCTTCTGAAAATACGTGTCCGCAGATCTCACACTCCTGCAATGATTTGTTATTCATAACACCGCAGTGACTGCAAGAGCGTTCATTCTCGAGATCTATTTCTTCTTCCTCAAAAATCAGATCGAAAATGCGTGGAAGGTTGGCTGCATTAGCCTCCATTCTAGGATTCGTTTCAATATATCATCGACTACATCATACAACTAGATGATGTACATATAGCTAAAGTGAATGAGTGGATGAGAATTGGGTAAGGAAGTTGAATAGCCGGGGTTAGGGATGAGAAATGGGAGAGTGATAACCAAAAAATTGATTTTTTTAAAATAATTAAAATTAATGGAAAAAATTAATGGAAAAAAAGGCAGATAGCAGAAAAGATCCTGAATTTCAATTTCGATAGCTTTCTGAACGATAGCTTTCTGAACGAATTTTATTAATAAAATTTGTTCAGAAAGCTATCGAAATTGAAATTCAGGATCTTTTCTGCAATCTGCCTTTTTTTCTCCTCTCTCTCCTCTCTCCTCTCTCTCTCCTCTCTCCTCTCTCTCTCTCTCGCTCTCTCACCCTCACCCTCACCCTCACCCACACCCACACCCTGACCCTGACCCTGACCCACACCCTCACCCTGACCCTCACCCTCACCCTCACCCTCACCCTCACCCTCACCCTCACCCTCACCCACACCCTCACCCTGACCCACACCCACACCCACACCCTCACCCACACCCACACCCACACCCACACCCTGACCCTGACCCTCACCCTCACCCTCACCCTCACCCTCACCCTCACCCTCACCCTCACCCTCACCCTCACCCTCACCCTCACCCTCACCCTCACCCTCACCCTCACCCTCACCCACACCCACACCCACACCCACACCCACACCCACACCCACACCCTGACCCACACCCACACCCTCACCCTGACCCTGGCCCTGACCCTGACCCTGACCCTGACCCTGACCCTGACCCTCTCCCTCTCCCTCTAGTCCCTCTCGCACTCTCACTCCCTCACTCTCAGTCCTTCGTTCTCTCCTGACCTCCGCTTCCACCTCCTCTTCCACCATGGCCATCGCTGCCGCCCCTGTTCCACCTCCACTACCTCCTCTACCTCTTCCTCCTCTACCTCTTCCTCCTCTTCCTCGGCCTCCTCTTCCTCCACTTCCTCCTCTTCCTCCTCTTCCTCTTCCTCCTCTTCCTCCTCTTCTTCCTCCTCGTCCTCGCCCTCCTCGTCCTCCCCCCCAACCACCTTCCTCTCCTATGCCTAGGGCCAGGTCCCGTATCATACTTCCGTAGTACAACTGGAGGGGGGACATGCCCATGTGCCTCCCTGTCCAATGTGACCCTCCCCGGCCCCCCCTCCAGTTGTTCCCCCTCCAGCTCCCTTGGCCTTTTTTGTGGTTCACCATCCTGAATGAGTGAGTGAATGACAAAGTGGGCAGTGACTGTTTATGGGATTATGGTGTTTGGTGATTATTAGGGGATGAGAAAATACTGCCAATATGGGATTAGGGTGTTTGGAGTTTGGAGTTTGTTATGGGGTGAGAAATCAGAAATTA
This sequence comes from Hormiphora californensis, assembly GCA_020137815.1. NCBI lineage: Eukaryota > Metazoa > Ctenophora > Tentaculata > Cydippida > Pleurobrachiidae > Hormiphora > Hormiphora californensis. The sequence continues at coordinate 8,642,421 of CM035352.1, forward strand.
CTGTCGACATCTGAGTAGAGTGTTTGAAGTTTATTAGGGAGTCAAAAATTATTGTCGACATCTGAGTAGGGTGTTTGGAGTTTATTAGGGGGTCAGAAATTACTGTCGCCATCTGAGTAGGGTGTTTGGAGTTTATTAGGGGGTCAGAAATTACTGTCGCCATCTGAGTAGGGTGTTTGGAGTTTATTAGGGGGTGAGAAATTACTGTCGACATCTGAGTAGGGTGTTAGGAGTTTATTAGGGGGTGAGAAATTACTGTCGCCATCTGAGTAGGGTGTTAGGAGTTTATTAGGGGGTGAGAAATTACTGTCGACATCTGAGTGGGGTGAGAAATTGCTGTCCTCATGGGCTATCTAACTGTGACACCCTATCGTCAGTGTGACGACGTGATAAGTCAGTGTGACGACGTGACGGGGTCACTTCACATACATAAAAGGGAGAGAAAGAGAGAGAGAGGAAAAAGAGAGGGATCACATCACATAGCATATATCATAAGGGAGAGAGAGTGAAGGAGAGACAGTAAAACAGAGAGGCCGCAGACTGCAGAACAAGACAGAGAGAGACGGAGAGACAATCAGTGAGATAGACAGGGAGATACAGTGAGACAGCGAGAAAAATAGATAGAAACAGAGAGAGAAAGACAGAGAAAGACAGAGAGAGAGAGATAGAGAGAGAGAGAGAGAGAGAGAGAGAGAGAGAGAGAGAGAGAGAGAGAGAATATGGAAACAGATTCCTCGATTGTTTTGCTTGTACTATGAACACAGGAGGGATGTAGAAATAATTCCAGCACAGCCAAAAACCCAGGAGAAGTAGAAGGAAGTACCCAGTAAGAAAGGTTTATCCATAATGACGGAGATAGCATAGAGATAGCAGAGAGATAGATATCATAGAGCAGAGATAGCTGAGAGATAGGGGTGACACCGTGACACTTTGTAACATGTGCAGAACTTTTTGTGTACGTTACTTGTTACAAAAATGTTACAAAGTGTTACGAGTCACCCCCCCCCCCCCCCCCCCCCCCCCCCCCCGGGCCGAGATAGCAGAGAGAAAGCAAAAAGAGCTAGCAGATGCAGAGGGAAAAGGCAGAGAGATAGAAGAGAGAGAGATAAAGCTAGCAATATATCAATTGTAAGCTATTCGTACGATGGCCTTGGCCATCCACTTGTCTTTCTTATTTTGTAAGAACAACAATCTTTACTCTTGCTACAAGGAATAACACAACCATACAAGATAGGAGAATATCGCGTCCTGCTGGGGGCCTGCTGGCGAGAGTGAGAGAGAGAGAGAGAGAGAGAGAGAGAGAGAGAGAGAGAGAGAGAGAGAGAGAGAGAGAGAGAGAGAGAGAGAGAGAGCCTCTCTATCTCTCTCGCTCTATCTCATCTCTCTCTCTCTCTCTCTCTCTCTCTCTCTCCTCTCTCTATCTCGCTCTTTAGCGTATCTCGCTGCTGGTAATCGCTTGCCACGTGTCAATGTATCTAGAAGGCTCAGTTGCATTTTGTAAGAACAAAATTCTTTACTCTAATTGCTACAAGGAATAATCTAGAAGAGCTCATCAACTTCCAATAACACTACCATATAAGATAGGAGAGTAAAAGAGGATCGTGTTGGTGAGAGAGAGAGAGAGAGAGAGAGAGAGAGAGAGAGAGAGAGAGAGAGAGAGAGAGAGAGAGAGAGATGGCGCAATCAATTACAAAGTGTCAAATATCTAGAAGAGCTCATTGCATTTTCAATACTATATTAGTACTATTTCTACTTCATGGACTGACTATGAAAAGCGACGCAAGGCAAGCGTAAAAACAAAAGCCTAGTTAAGTGAGCAAAGCAAGGAAACAGTGCAAGATTGACTGAACAAAAAGTGTAACTGAAAAGGTCTGACATGAAAGAGCTTTGGCGGGCTTTGGCGGCATTTTTCGTTTCCGTGGAGATGAGCAAAGTTATTTCAGCTTGAAATAGCATGTTCGGCAAAAAAGTAGCGCGCGCAGTAAAACTGGCAAGCCGCGGCGCGCGATGTTTTTGCGCCCCCTCCACCCCCGCCCCACCTCCCCCACCCCTGCCCTTCCCAATTTAGAGCACTTTGTTACACAGGCCACTACAGCGACAATCCTTGTGTTTTGGTGCACTAAGTCGCTTATCGCGTGTAACAGTTATCAATGGTCTTATCTATATTATCCGACTTGTATTCTAGAACATTTTACACTCTACGTTGGTACTGCCCCACGCCTTATTTGTGTTTGATCGTCTTTTATCTTTACCTGTAATTGAAAGGAATACACCTCTCACCTCATCACCAACAACATCACGGTATCAATCATACATCAAATACTGTAAGTTCATCTGTCTGTATTGACTGTTCATTCATTGTTTACAATTGATAATGTTACCGGATTTAACCTTACCAACCAATTATTTAATTAGAGCTACTATAGACAGACTACCCCAGACCCAAGCTTGAGAAGTGTCCACTCGACGGACCGTCGTCGTAACAAACAAACGAACAGGCTTACTTGCACAGCCACCCAAGCTTGAAAATTTGCCCCCTAACTTGTCATGTTGCTTATTCGCAAGATAACTGCAAATGTCCTCACGGGGCGGAGATGCGAAGAGTGCAACCGACCTTTAACCGTGGGGGCTGCGTAAGTGTCTGGCAAGTACAATGACTGACTGACATTAAGAATGCCATGATTTTAACTGACCACAACACGATGACAGACGCTATGACGAGGTTGCAATGTCGTTCTGCCCTAACGGGCAGAGTTTGGCACGCTATAACCTATCTGTACCACCACCACCACCACACAGACCAGCCCCATATTTGGGCAGTCGACTATATGCCCAAATATGGTGTGTCACACTATATTTCCCCATTCAGGAGGGTAGGAGAGGGACCCTACACAGATCAGCCCCATATTTGGGTAGTCGACTATATGCCCAAATATGGTGTGTCACACTATATTTCCCCATTCAGGAGGGTAGGAGAGGGTCCTTACACAGATCAGCCCCATATTTGGGCAGTCGACTATATGCCCAAATATGGTGTGTCACACTATATTTCCCCATTCAGGAGGGTAGGAGAGGGTCCCTACACAGAACCCACAGATGCCCAAAGGGCCCATATGGTCAGTCGACTATATTT